>JADRCH010000282.1:2208866-2315377 GCA_019843965.1 Rhynchomys soricoides
GTCATGGGTTCATATGTGTGTACCTTTCAGGATCATTCCTTGTACACACATCCTTCCCAGGGGCATGGGTTCATATGTGTGTACATACCCTTCTAAGATAACATCTTTGTTTCCTTATTTATCATTTTTGAGTGAGAATTTTTTATTTTTACTTTTCCATCATGGCATTTATAATAAAAAAAACTGAGGAAATGGGGCTGGGGATGAGGCTCACTTGGTACAATGTCTACCCATCATCCACAAAGCCTTGGATTCATTAATCTCAGAACTATATAAAGTGAACTTGCTGGCGCATACCTGTAATCCCAACACTTGGGGGGTGGAGACAGGAGGATCAAAAGTCTGAGCTACAGGAGAATCTGTATCAAAGTAAACAAAACCCAAACCTAGATGAATGTATAAAAGAAAACTTTATTTTCTGTGACCTGGATGGAACCCTGCAATTTCACCATTGTCTTTAGGAATGACTATATAAAGGTGTGGATACCTGACAGGACATCAGGAGGTGAGATTTCTTGAGGGGCAGAACAGCTTTACCCACTCCTATCAGATACTCACTAGGAAGTTTGGCTTTATTTCTTTTCAAAGATTTATTTTATGTGTACGACTGTTTTGCCTTTGTGTATGTATGTGCAACCTTGTGTTTACCTGGTGCCCTTGGAGGTGAGGAGAGGGCGTCTGGTCATCTGGAACTAGAGCTACCAATGGTTATACACTGCCATGTAGGAGCTGAGGAATGAAACTAGGTCTTCTGTAAGAGCAGTGACTCCTCTTAACCCTTGAGCTCTCTCTCCAGCCTCGTGGTTTTTTTTTTTTTTTGAGACCGGGTCTTGCTCTGTAGTCCACACTGACCTCAAACTTGTGATCCTGCTGCTTCAACCTCATCATGGCATGCAACACCATTCCAAGCAGCATCAGCATCTATCTGGGTAGTGGGGAGGCAATCCTGACAAACAGAAACAAACCTGTTCCCTGGAGCTTACAGTCTAAAAAGGGAGATAGACCTTTCCTAGATAGATCCAAATTTGAGTGAACAGATACAAACCAAGGTCAACAGGCATCTCAGTGCCCATCAGTGGGACACAGCCTGAGTGAATGCTGCTGAATACAGATGGCATGCTTCTGACTTTCACCTATTTCCACTGAAATATCTCATTTGTACCATGGTCCGAGGAAAGAGCTAAAAATAATTGTCATGCAAAAAGTTTGAAAAGCAGAGGCTCTTATCAGCTGGAAACAGTAGCACTTTGGATGCTTTTTACAGCCAGCTTAAATTTAATGGCCCCATAGATGATCCCATTTAAGCTGACAATGACAAAGGCCTTATGAACTTCCCAGGTTACACAGAAGGCAATTATCACCCCCACTAGATGTCCGTGTGTATCTGAAAAGCAATTTAACTTGCTTTTTATTTTTCTTTGATGTGGTACTGGGGATCAAACCCAGGGCCTTTCATGAATTAAGCAAGTACTCTACCACTGAGCTACATCACAAGCTTGGAAAAAACATTTTAGAGCCAAGCAAACATCTGTCGAACCACAGTGCTACAAAAATGTCAACTCGGGAATTTTTAATTTAGCATCAATAGAAAATTACTGTAGGCATTTTTTTTTTTTTGCCACAAAATATAGTTTCAAATTTTAGTTTGAACTTTGACCCCAAGATTTATGTTAGTGAACATACTTATCCACCTGTAAATTTATTTTTATTTTTTAAAGGAATGCTTAGGAATAATTTGAATACTCAATTTTAAATGTCCTTTCATTTGGGACCTTTGAATCTGCCCTTTATCTTTAATTGCTCATTTTGATTCCTCCATTTAACCTAATTTCCTTCCCAGTGTATACCTTAAAAACACCATTCAGTATTTTCATGATTTTAGGAGACTGAGGTGAGATACTTAGAACAGAACAAAACAAAATACCACAGCATGTCCTTGGCATAAAGATTCTTCTTCAGCAAGCATGGTGGTGTGAATGTTATCCTTGTACATGGCAGGCAGAGTTGAGAGAGTTGCCAGCCTGCTCTACATAGTTAGTTCTTAGTCAAGGCTACACAGTGAGACCTTATCCCAAAGCAAACAACCCCCTCTCTACCCAAAATTTAGAATTATGACAGTCATAACAAAAAGTGATAGCAATAGTGAACTCACTGACAAATCAGGAAAACCGTCTCTTTACGACTCCCTTGCACCTCCATGGAGGATTTGAAAGATATCTACAATGAAACTTTAAAGCACTAAAGAAAGAGATTGAGGAAGACACGATGGAAAAGACCTCCCACGGTCACAAACTGAGAAAATCAATTTTATGGTGTTTATGTTACTTAAAGTGCTCTATAGATTCACTATAAACCCCATCAAAATACTAGTGCCGTTCTTCACAGAACTGGAAGACAGTCCTAGGCTGGCAAGATGGCTCAGTGGTAGGAGATGCTTCACACTAAACCTGATGGGTCTAATCCCCGGAGCCCACATGTTGGAGCTAGAGAATTTCCTGCAAATTGTCTCCTCCTCCTCTAATTAATGTAAAAAGAAACTTAAAAGAAAATCCTGATATTCATATGGATACACCAAAGAACACAGAAGTACCAAAGCAATTTTGAGCAAAAAAGAATCATAAAACTTGATTTTTTAAAAAATTTATTTTTGAGGAAGGGTCTCTTTACATAGTCTTGGCTGTCCTGGAACTTGTTATGTAGACCAGACTCGGCTTGAACTCACAGAGATCTCCTGCCTCTGCCTCCTGAGTGCTGGGCCTAAAAGTGTGTGACACTACACCTGGCCATAAAACCTGATTTTTAAGACATGCTACAGAGAAATAGGGAGCACAAATAGTATTGAAAAGCTAAGTGTGGTCACTGAAGCTCTTGGGAGGCTAGTACAGTTCCTTGTAGTCTTGATCTGCATTTCCAGACATGTTGAGCATTGTTTGTACTCAAGCACCATAAGAATTAGAGGCTAGTTTAAGCTACATAGTAAGTTCTAGGCCAGTGTGGGCTATACAATGAAACCCTATTTCAGACAGACAGACAACCCCCCCCCAACACAAGGCTTCATAATATGAACACAGAACTGCTCACCCCATTACAGAGTCAAACTGAAATGGACCAAAGACTTTATTTATTTATTTTGGTTTTTCGAGACAGGGTTTCTCTGTGTAGCACTGGCAGTCCTGGAACTCACTCTGTAGACCAGGCTGGCCTCGAACTCAGAAATCCGCCCATCTCTGCCTCCCAAGTGCTGGGATTAAAGGCGTACGCCACCACTGCCTGGCCAACCAAAGTCTTTAAAACCCTAGAGTCTAAAACTCTTAGAAGAAAATAAGGGAAAGCAGTGAAATCACAAAAGGCAACATGGGGATTTGTAGGTGGTGTCACATTCAATTAAAAGTTTTTGTGTAGCAAAGAAAGCAACAAACACAGTAAAGACAGCATACAGACATGGAAATATCTGCCAGTTACTCACCCCACACAGGATTAATATCCAAAATAGATAGTGAACTCAAAGACTTACCAGCAAAACATCAAGCAGCCTAATAAAAATTGAGCAAATGATCTGAGTAGACACTTCTCCCAAAAAGAACTCTAAAGGGCTGATAATACACAAACAATGCTCAACATGTCTGGAAATGCAGATCAAAACTACAAGGGACTGCAAAAATATCTCAAGACTGGGTTAAGAGAGGATTCATGGCCAACCTCACTGGAGTGGCTGTTGGCTGGCGACGCCTTTCATTGTCTTGTGGGTCTCTCCTCACATTAGTTTGATTCCTGCAGAGTTGGTCACAGGAGGAGTGGGCAAAGAAGAGAACAGTTTGTTCTCATCTCATCTCCTGTGGTAGCTTGTTCTTGCTGTATTCTAGTCACTAGGGGGCAGCCTCCTACAGTGTGGACAATTATCTGAGGGTCAGAAGGAATGTTGCCGGGAGTCTAGACCTGGAATGAGCAGACAGTAGTTTCTACTGGGTGATCTTCAGGTGTTGGTGGACACAGAACACAGATATATTTAGGGGTGATGATGACATAAGACAAATGAGCTATCACTGAACAAAATTCGTAGCTGAGTATCTTTCTCTTCCTCCTCCTCCTCCTCCTCCTCCTCCTCCTCCTCCTCCTCCTCCTCCTCCTCCTCCAAAGAACTGTCTCATATGGCACAGGCTAGCTAACATCTAACTCCCCAGGTTTCTGAGAATGACCTTGAATTTCTGATCCACTTGCCTCTACTTCTTGAGGGCTGGGATTACAAGTAAGCACCACCAAATCTTGTTTATTCAGTGTTGGGAATTGAACATGAGGGTCTGTGCATGCTCAGCAGGCATGCTACCTACCAACTGAGCTACACCCCAAGAGTTAGTTTCTAAGCAACTGTCAGCATTTGCTCTGACAGTTATGATTCTGTGGTTGGGGCCTGACAGGCTAAGTCAGTGTGTTCTGTTCACACACTTACACACACTGAGAGGTTTATGAGAATGCAGTAAATGGAGACAGTTCACTCTTGTGCCTTGAGGTCTGGCATTTAGCAGGTACATAAACCTTTGCTGATGTGGTGGCTTTTAGTGAGTCACACCCTACCCATCTTCCCTGCAGACTCTCCTTCCTGAACATGCTCCTCCGGAGACGCTCTGTGGCATATGAGCTCCAGGCTCTTTGCATGATTAGAATTGAGGAAGTATTTGTGCCAGCTCATGAGTGACATCTTAAAGTATCCTTGACACCAACGTACCTTGAAGATGTCATTGCAAGACTGACTCTTAGTTGACTAATGACATATTCTACAGTTCTTATGTCCAAAAGAAAACCCACACCAACCCACGAGCCAGTGACCACGGAGATGGTGAACTCCTCACCCTTGAGTACCATGAGAACACAAGCAAGCAGCCCAACTGAGCAGCATCATAGAGAAATGGGACCATGTCCACATGCTGTGTGGACACCTGAATAAATCAAGCCGCTTGCTACAAGCAAGAGACATTTCAATATTCTTCGTACCAAATTACTTTTGATTACAAAGCTTATCCAGGAGCTAAATGCAGATTACATCTAGGCATGCTTCCTTCAGCTAGCTGTTGAGAATTTTAAAGTACAAGGGTCCAGCATTTGTACAGCTTATTTTCTGCAAACTCAGTGATGCTGTATTTAATCAGGCACTTGTGCTTTCTGGAGTTTGTGCTTTTCAGCAGCACAGCCGGGTGTTTAGGAGAGTGATGACCTTAATGAGGCTGAAGTAGTTTGATGTGTTCACAGCTTTATGAAGGCAGTTGTATGGATAGTCAATACTCCAGGAAGACACATGCTGATTATATCAGTATGATTAACACTGGCAACAAACAGGCTACTCTCCAAGAAGCAGTGCCTGTGGAGGAGTAAAATGCTGTCTGAAAACATGCAGGTAAATCATGCAGGATGTCACTGTCACAGAGAATTAGAGCACAGGTCAAGGTGAGTCGGGGCTGGGGAGAAGGATTGCTTGCAAACCTTGTAAGCTGAGTTCAAATCTGTAGTGCCCTAATGTAAAAGAGCTGAACACTATGGCACTGCTGATAACCCTGGAGCTGGGAAAGCAAATGCAGGCAGGTAGCCAGAGCTGCCGTATGTGCAAACTCCAGGTTCGTGAGAGAACTTATCTCAAAAAATAAGATGGAGAGAGATTGAGGAAGAAACCCCATTGCTTGTTTTTCTGAAGTTAGCTTTTCATGTCTGTATCATAAAATTTGAAGCTGTGGATTGTCACTCATGTTAGAAATCAAAGGGAGCGTGGGTCAGGTTCATTAAATGTTCATTATCAAGTTCAAAAAGCTTGAAGCTACAAAGGAAAAGAGACATTTGACTATATGAAAATTAAAAAAATTCTTTTATGTGGCAAATGGGCCACAGGCAGATAAGATACGTCATCACGAAAGTTCTGTGTGGTTTCACACATGTCTTTGAGAAACAGCAAGTGATATAAGTTCATGTATGGCTGTTGGACTACTGATTAGCTCATAAATTAATGAAATATGGCCACAGAGGTGACAATCCAGCATGCTCAGTGTTTCATTTTAAATTCAATTTTGTTGAAGTGCACAATTGTCACAGGGACTACATTTAAGGACCAATGTAATAAATGACACCTGCTGCTTTTCTCAATACAATTCGGCAGTAAAATGCTTATATTTATCTGTTATTTTAAGGAATTCTTAATTCATAGTTAGTCATTATCTCCTTTATCTGGTATCTCTGTCAAACTCTTCATTACTTGTGAAAATGAAAGCCAGAGACAAGATCTGTTGTCAAGTAAGACCTGCATACACAGATTAAAACTCAGCTACCATCCTCGAACCTTTTTGTGTTTAACTCTTAAGCTCAGTTCCTTGCATCTAACACATGGCTGATCCTTACCTAGTCAAAGAGCATGCTGTTCTCTTCTGTTTCCCACTGTCTTCATTCCTTTCTGTGGCTTCTTAAAACCTGTGCACGTCATTGGAATGAAAATGCGTATAGATTAATGTAGTAAGAGTCTTTAAAAGCCTGTCTTAATTTTGAGAAACGAGTTTCTCTGTGGTGTTTCAGAATGCTTTAGATGTAGTTTGATTTTATTTACCCCTGTTATCATCTTATCCCCCGGAGTCTTCATGTTCTTCAAATATCCTCTTCCTATTTTAACTTCCATTAACATTTTTTTTTTGGATATCTCCTATTTTTTCTTTTTTTTACATGTGTGTGGATGTAAGAGGACAATCCGTGGGACTCAGTTCTCTACTTCCGCTATGTGCCTCCCAAGGACAGAACTCAGTATCACGCTTGCTGGCTGAGCATTTGAAAACCTTTTATAGTTTTAACCTTTTAATGAAGACACACCATTTGTGTTTATGAATCTGAGTAATTCTGCTTAAGGTGATGCTCTTGTTAGGAAACAAAACACTACTAGAGATTATAAAGATAAATAAGAGTATTGGAAATTAGATATGTTAGATCTAATTTCCAAGTAATCAACAGTCCACTGTACATTAAAGAGGTAGTATACATGTTGGTAATCGCACACACACACACACACACGCACGCACGTGCACACGCACACATATAAATATACATACATGTATATTTTTTTTTCTTGAGACAGGGTCTCGCTGTGTAGGCCTGGCTGTCCTGAAACTGCTTTTCTCAACATAACCTGGCAGTGGAATACTCATATTTATTTGTTATTTTAAGGAACTTTTAGACCAAGCTGGCCTTAAACTCTCAGAGATCTGCCTACTCTGTGTTGCCTCTGTGTTGGAATTAAAGGTGTGCACTGCAATGCCTGACTATAATTTTTATATATATATATATATATATTACACATACAATATACATATATAACATGTACAATATATCATACATATATAATATATTCATATGCACATATGAATATATATTTTTAAAAAATGGTATATATACCACTAGAATATAGTATAGAAGCCATTGGCTGGAGTCAGACCTGGTTCGACTTCAACATACACTAACCTGTCCTCATTATAAAATGAATGGTGGCAGCTAATTTGTAAATTCCTCCCATATCTTTGTTTCCCATAGAGAAGTATTGGTTGCTGTCTCACTGGTAGCTGCACTAAAGAGCAGAGGAAGAAAGGAAGTTGTGGAAATTACAGAAAAGAAATAGAGGGAGTTTTAATTGTTGCTGTGATCCTTGGATTATAAGTTTACTTATAATCTTTGAACTTTAACTTTCTTCAGGAGTCAGGAATAAGGACATTGACTTCACTCTGCACTTGTGAGTAGCTAGTGTAATCTTTAAATTATTTTAGGCAAAGTATTTTTATGAACTGCATGATATGATCAAGTATTGTGACCTAGAATGTAGAGCTTATTCTGGCACTAGGAGGAGAATTTGGAAATGAGGGGGTGACAGACTTCATGCTCACCGACATGTAGCAGCCACGTGTGCCAACGATCACCAACTAATGTGTGATGTAATGTCTCTGTGTCAGTTTTAGAAGTTGCAAGTTAAAATTTATCCATATCCAACCAATAAGACCAGACTTTACTGTGATAGTGATAGGAAGGCTTTATATTGTTCTAATGCAGTGTAATTAGATCAATGAGCTCATCATAACATTCCTGAAATCCTAGAAGGCTATTTTCATATAAATATATGAACTATATTGTCTCAGTCAGGGTTTCTATTCCTGCACAAACATCATGACCAAGAAGCAAGTTGGGGAGGAAAGGGTTTATTTGGCTTACATTTCCACGTTGCTGTTCATCACTAAAGGAAGTCAGGACTGGAACTCAAGCAGGTCAGGAAAGAGGAGCTGATGCAGAGGGATCATAGAGGGATGTTACTTACTGGCTTGCTTTCCCTGGCTTGCTCAACTTGCTCTCTTATAGAACCCAAGACTACCAGCCCAGGGATGACACCACCCACAATGAGCCCTCCCACCTTGATCACCAACTGAGAAAATGCCTTACAGCTGGATCTCATGGAGACATTTCCTCACCTGAAGCTCCTTTCTCTGTGATAACTCCAGCTTGTGTCAAGTCGACACACAACACCAGCCAGTACATATATGTTACCCATAAATACTTAAGCTGTTTAAGACACTTGCTGGACTAACTATCTGCATGCCACCATGCTTCCTGCCATGATGATAGCAGACTAAACCTCTGAAACTATAAACAAGCCCACCAATTAAATGCTTTCTATTATGAGAGTTGCCTTGGCTATGGTGTTTCTTCACAGCAAAAGAAAGTGGTACTGGGAGGTGGAGTCATCGAGAGGTGGAACAAAGAGCATTGGAGAGTGTGCACTGGGAGGAGATACAGAGTCTGCAGCCCCTTCCTTTTTCACTTCTTGGTTTCCACAAGTAGCTCCTCCCATCACATGCTCCCATCCTGAAGAACTGCCTAAGCACTGGCCCAGACCGGAGTCCAGGAACCCATGGACAGAAACTGCTGGAACAAAGAGCCAAGACTCAAAAATTTTCGGTATGGTTAGCAGGAAGTTGACTGAAAGAGTTGGTGTGCATGATGTCCCAGTCAGCCTATGCTTTCCAGTCCTTCTAAAACTCCCAATTGCCTTGTGAACTGTTATTCCAGGATGATTTCAAACATAGCTTTCATTCTATGGAAAAAGGACATTTATAAAGATCTGGCCATGACCCTATCATTCCTTGTCCCATGAGAGACTAGACAGTGACTGGAAAAGGACACCATGCCGCCAGAAGTGGAACCCTTACAAAGTAGGCGCAACAAAACACTCACTACTTCTGAGCTCAACGATCCCAACATTCTATTCCCAGGATCCCTTCCCACAGTTACTGGTGCCTTGTGTCAAAAGTATAGGAGATGCTGAGGACAGGTCCATCCCTTGAATGCTCAGTGTTTTATAAATCAAGGTGGAGAAGGTCGCCTGTGATCATTTGTGTGTAGGACTAAACCCACAGGAGAGACAGGGTGGCCTGGTTTCTTGCTGGGGACTGCTGCTTTTTAGGAACTGTGAGAATCCATCTGAGACAGGATAGCTCCTCATGGGAGATAGCCCTGCTGGTTTGTCTGTTAGTTAAGAATTTAAAGTTTTATCAGAGGAGATTACAAACTAATGATAAATTTTCTGAAGGAGAGACACTTTAATCACCATTCCTGAGATTTATGTTCAGAGCAATTAAGGAAGTCTATGAAATAAGAATGTTAATCATGGGATGAATAATTGGCACTTGGAGTACACTGTTCTTAGTGATTGGGGCATGCGAGCAGAGGACATTAGAAACAGTTTCATTACATGGAATTAAGAATCTAGAAAAATCAGATATTTACACAGAAATGGGTTTTTCTCATTAAAGATATCTCTGACTTAACCGTTACTAAATTATGGAAGAGTTGGAGATAAACAGCACCAAATCCCTTTTGCCCAGGAACCCCAAACAGTAATGGAAGGGAATGAGAGGAATGTCACAACAGTATTCAACATTTCAAAAAAGCAAGATTGTTTCCCCCCCCACACCCCCAGGCCCTATTAAAATGCTACTAGGGGCATTTTCCCATGCTAGTCTAAACACTTAATTAATTAATGTAGAGATTTATGTATTTTTATTTTACATGTATGAATATTTTGCCTGCATGTCTCCCTGTGAACCACACATTCATGCAGTGCCCAAAAATGCCAGAAGAGGGCACCAGGCACCAGATTCCCTGGAACTGAGGTTGCTGATGAGCCACAGTGAGCTACCCCGTGGGTGCTGGGAACCAAATCGAAGTCCTCTGGAAGAATAGTTAGTGCTCTTAACCACTGGGGTATCTCACCAGCCCCATTTAAGCACTTTATTATCCAACCCAATCCGGTTCCTTAACTATGTACACGAAACAGTTTTATTACCTAATTAAAAAAAATTAAGCTTTTAACATCTTTGTGTGCATTTTTTGTACAAGTTTTGAGTCCATTATTTGATAAAATAATTACTCTAACTTTTTTTTTTTTTTTATTTCATAGGGCATTGCCATAAGTGTCTGGTGAAGGTATTTGGCATAAGTTACCTAAAAAAGCTGGATCTCAGAGGAATGCCAAGGTCCTCCAGATTCAGTAAGTGGGATCTGAGTTTGCAACCTGCCAATTCTGTTTGCTTTTTCTTTTCTTCTTCAGTTTTTAAAAATGATTCATTTATTTACTTATTTATGTGCATCAGTGTTTTGCCTGCGTGTATGTCTGAATGAGGGTGTTGGATACCTTAGAACTGGAATTACAGATAGTTGTGAATGGCCACATGTGCCATGTGGGTGCTGGGAATTGAAACCAGGTCTTCTGGAAGAGTAGCCAGTGCTCCTAACCATTGAGCCATCACTGCAGTCCCTTTTTCTTTGGTTTTATTTTTTCTATCATTCTTTCTTTCTTTCTTTATTTATTTAGAGGATGGGGGGGGGGTCCTCATTCTACAGTCCAAGTTGGCCTGGAACTCACTGTGGAGTCCAGTCTGGCTTCACACTGGAAGAAATCCCCCTGCCTTAACCTCCCATGTCTTCAGCATGCAACTCTGACAGACCTAGATCTCACTCACAGCAGAAGGGTAAGATTCTGACAACGTTATCCCAAAGGACTAGAAGGGAACATAAGACAAATGTGAGCCAGGGCTTATGTCACAAATAGTGTGTGTGAATGAAAGTTGGATTAAAAAAAATGTGGACCCAATGCTGAAGAGTGTGCTTGGGGAGAGACGGAAATTTGTCTTCTGATGTCCATACAGACAGAATCACACGGAGAAACTAGGTGGTTCAGGAAATAGCCTGACAGAAAATGGTCACCAGAACTTTTAATTTAATTTTATTGTTTGTTTTCAGTCAGGATCTCATGTACCCCAGGCTGGCCTTGAACACACTATGCAGCCAAGGTTGGCATTTCAATCCTGATCCTTACCCTACTCTTTACCTCCTGAGTGCTGGGCTTACTGGCACTGGCTGTTGGATTCTGTTGGGGGTGGAACCCGGGACTGTATGCACCCTAGCAAGCATTCCTAGCTGAGCAATATCCCTGCTTACCATTTCTGAGATCCCCTCTGGTGGGGACCTTTTCCAGTTTATTCTTTCGATTGTCCAGCAAGGTTAGGCATTCTTGGTGGTAAGGAAAATGATCGACTTTCACTCACAGTGTAAACTGTTTTGAAACTCAAATACCTAGCTGGGATATTTTAAATTCCTTCTTTCTTCCTTTCTTCCTTTCTTCCTTTCTTCCTTTCTTCTTCTTCTTCTTCTTCTTCTTCTTCTTCTTCTTCTTCTTCTTCTTCTTCTTCTTCTTCTTTTTATTTAATTTTTTGGTTTCAGTGTAATCGAGGCATTGGAGAAGCTCATTGGGTTTTCTCCCAAGGGGATCCCAGGAACTGAAGGAGATGGAAGGTAACTATGCTTTGGCAAATACAGTTGTGGGTCCTATTTGGAATAATCACTCCTTGCTATCAGTTTTCATGATCATGTGTAAGCCAATCAGTGTATTAGAGACATATGGTAATAATAAAAACTGAGTAAGACATCCTTCTGGAGCATGTGGAACCCAAGGGTTGAAGGCATTCTGCTCTGGCTGTGTGGCCTTTTGTCCTTGTGTACTTAGCAAATGAGGCTCGTGTTAATGGCCCTGGAAAGCTGCCCTCTGCATTTAACACTGAGTTCATCTGGTGCAAATAGAAACCCTTGAGGAGCCCTTCTTCCCAGAGGCACCATCCATTATGCAAACACAGAAAGCCCTTCTCTCGCTCTGTCTGGCTCTGGAGGTCACAGCTATGTCACTACATGGTTAGCCCACATACAGCTGAGCTAACCAGGCAGTTTGTTGCCATCAGAAAGATCTGACATCACTTTTGAAACTCGAGGATGTCTTCAGATGGCCCACCTGTACAGAATCTACTCCTCTTCCCTATTTAGCCATTCTTTGCTGATTCTGGTCGTTCTTCTAGTATCCTATGGTTAGTGGGTCCATCAGTGGTCACTACAATCATGCATGCCTCCTCTGGGCAAGCATCCCTGCAGGCTGTCTTCTATCTAAGGAGCCTCCCAGCTAGCAATTCAACCTACTACCACTGTGAGAATCAACCTAATAGTCCTCATGGCTATATCCAGGGTGTCTTAGTATACCATTACCATTTGAAAAGCAAGAAGGAGGGTCTGAGAGTATAGCTCCACGGGTAGAATGCTTGCCAAGCTGCACAAAACCCTGGGTTTTATTCCCAGCATCGCACAAACCAGGGCAAGGTGAAGGTGGAAATTCAAGGTTATTCTTGGTTACCTAGTGAGTCTGAGGCCAGCCTGGGCTATATTGAGACTCCACAAAAAAGAAACCAAAGCATAGGATGCCAGCACAACTACACTCAGGAGCAACTAGTAAGCAGCCATTGTTTTTTTTTTTTTAATATTAAATGTGTATGTTTGGTTTTTTTTTTAATATTAAATGTGTATGGAGTGGAGTCTTATATGTAGTAATGGAAACCATAAAAGAAGAGATGGACTCTTATTGGTTATTAGGTTCTTGTTGGTTATTAGGTTCAGGGTTATTAGGTTCAGGGGTTTACTCTTTGCCAAATGGAGTAATTATTCCCTTTCCAGATTTATCCTTCTCTTAAGCCTAGAGAATTACTATTTTTTTAAAGCATTTTATTTTAAATTTTGTGTTACTTTTAACGATATTTTTTATTTTAATTACATTAGTATTTTTGTTGATATACCAGTCGGGTCATATCCTCAAATTTCTCTGCATTTGCTCAACAATCCCTCAGAAATCTTTAAATATTTTTCATTAATTCTTTAAAATTTCCCTATAATGTATTTTGATCATATTCATTCTAACTCCTTCCAGATCTACCCTCAACGTCATACACACCCCAACTTCATGTTCTCTTTTATAAAAGTATTATTTGATAACTCCTCATGTCCAGCTTTCCATACACTTTGGCTATGGAGCTGTTCACTGGAACTTGGTTGAAAACATGGACTCTCCCTTCTCCAGAAGCCATGCACTGTCCTTAGCACCTCTGTTGGGGTGGGGCTCATGAACCCCTTCCCACTCTGTGCTGGATGTTGACTTGATTGGTCTTTCACAGGCCTTGTGCTGACAATCACTGCTGCTGGAATTCACATATGTAGCAGTTATTTCATGGTCAGAAGACACTGGATTGTGGAGCAGAGTTCTTAAAATGTCCTGGAGTGGGAGGAAGAAACTATCTGAGGTCATTCAGTTAAATGGATAAAAGCTTTCTGAGTAAAATCTGGGAACCTCAGAGCAGCTGCTTCAATGATGTACTTGAACCAAAAGAACACAGAAAGGTTACATGAATCTGGGCATGGTGGTGCATGGCCATGAGCCCAGCATTCTGGAGGCCAAGGTAGAAGATTTTGGTTTGAAGCCAGCTTGGCCTCAAAAAAAAAGTTCCGTTCATTGTGAACACATTTGCAGTGACTAAGAAAAAATGAAATTGTTTAAAATCTTTAGGGCAAGGGGAGGGAGGATAGGGGAAGGATGGGGGAAGGGGTAACTAGGAGGGGGCAGTTAAAAACAGCTGTAGGGCAATTATTGACATCATGATAACTGAGGAGCATGGCACCTTCTCAGTCCTAGCTGTGGGCCTCCTAAACCGAGTGACCTTGGGAAAGTTTCTGAATGCTTCTGAGCTTCAACAACCTCATTGTTTGGTCAACAGGTAAACCTCTTAGTGCTGCCATGAAGAGCAGCTGTGCTAATGAACCCAAGGGCACTTCGTCAGTGCTATTTACACTGCTATTTACAGTGCTATTTCTTATCCCAAAATTTGTCACTTTTAGACACTGAGGATGTGGCTTAGTTGGTTAGTTTGTGGCCAAGCATGCACAAAGCCCTGGGTTGGCTTCCCAGCACTACATAAACGAGATATGGTTGGGGCACATCTATAACCCCAGCACTCGGGATGGAGATAGGAGGGTTAGAAGTTCAAGGTCATCATCTACACAGTAAATTTGAGACCAGCTTGGGCTACAGAAGATGCTATCTCAAGAGCAAACAATACACACTCACACACGCACCACCATACACACATATGTGCACATATATACACTACATGTGCACACATGTATACATATACAATTATACAAATACACATCTCATACACATATACACATACCATATGCACACACATCACACATGCACACATACAAACATATACAACTCTACACATGTACACACATACACACATATGACACACGCATCTCACATATATACCCACACGTGCCATATCACATGCATACCACATACACATACAATGCAAATGTACTTACACTCAAGTACACACATACCACACACATACACACCATACCCACCATACACATACCTCACCACCCAAACTACACACACACACACACACCACACACATATGTACACACATATAGCATACCACACACACATACCACACTATACCACATGCACACTACACCACAACACACACTATACACACACACACACACACACACACACACACACCCTACACACACACCAGCAAACCACTAGACACATCTCTGCTGCTTGGCCTCTTTACTCTTGTATTTGTAAACTACATGATGATTCCCTGTCAATTACTTCCTAGTTTATGCTTTTGAAGCACTGAGCAGTTGGGTGTACACTCATGACATCATGAAAGGTCTGGCCAGTCCAGTGTCCCCGGTGTCACAGCTGCCTCCTCCTCAGGCCACCAGAGTTCACAGACACCTTCAGGACTGAGGCTGGAGCCGGATGATCATAAATAGCAAAGTGCAGAGTCCTCTGCGGTCTCAGTACTCAGCACACTCAGAGAGACTTAATCCCCAGCAGATGCCAGCCAGCTTGGCTTTCAGATTAGCCTGGAGAAAGCTGCGGGGAAGCTTCCAGCTCAGTGCATCGCTTTTCCTCGATTATCTCTGCTCACCCTTTCCATTTGCTCCGTAATCTCAGGAGTGAAGTGAGCCCTTCAATGAATGGCTTCAATGGCAAAATGATCTAAAATGGAAGTGTTGGGGATAAGTAAGGCTCTGGGGACAGATGGGGCGTCCTTAGACTTTTGCTTCAAAGCAACCCAAACCCTATCTAAAATCGCCAGTCTTCTTTTGAGAGTATCCATCTTCCTTGAAAAGACAGACAAAATGGAAGGGTTAGGTGTGGCCACGGTGGTCCCATGCCTCTTTGAAGGGTGTGATTTCTGACCTGACCACAGTCTCTCTCTCTCTCTCTCTCTCTCTCTCTCTCTCTCTCTCTGTGTGTGTGTGTGTGTGTGTGTGTAGAGGGTGTTGGGCATCCTCTTCAATTGCTCTCTGCCTTGTTTCCTGTGAGCTTGCATTTTAGCTAGGCTGAGAGAAGCCCCAGTGATCCTGTCTTGGCTTCAAGTAGCACCAGTGTCATAGGCATTTGAGAGACCACACCTGGCTTGTCACATGGGTGCTAGCCAGGTATCTAAACTCAGCAACTCTAAACTCAGTGGCTCTTGGCCACTGAGCCATCTCTTCAGCACCCACAGTATGTTCCTGACATTGTCACACACACTGTGTCCCCATGTGAAGCCAGTATGATAAAACCACACTCTAATGGGGAAGGCGAGTAAGTAGGGTACAGACACAAGTGGTAACCATTCTTAAGCTGACAAAGTTAAGATCTGGCAACAAATCCATTAATTTAATGGAATCCCAAATCAGAAGCTTTTGTGTAGGGAGACATATTTTAAAAATAAAGATTAGAGTAGAAATTAATATGGGATAATAAGTGTAATGATTTTTAAATTTTTATTCAATTTTTTGTTTTTTTTCAGCATTCTTTTAAAAAATGTTTCTTTTCTTTTATTTAATTCTTTCTGTTTTATTGCTGCTGCTGTTGTTTTTTTTTTTTTCCCCCCCGAGTCAGAGTTTCTCTATGTAGCCCTGGCTGTCCTGGAACTCCATCTGTAGATCAGGCTGACCTTGAACTCAGAGATCCATCTGCTCCTGCCTCCCGATGGCTGAGATTAAAGGTTTGCACCACCATGCCTGGCTCGTAAAACACAAAATCCGACCCCTTGAACAGTGTTAAGTGATTTAAAATCTGAGACACCAGGTCAATTTAAAGAACAACAACTCACTTGCCAACCTGCCCCATCCCCACATTTCTTCCTTCCTTTCTGACAGTCTCACATAGCCTAGGCTGTTCTTGAACTCACTATGTAGCTGAGGATAATTTTCAGTTTCCGATCCTTCTTCATCGATTTCCCGAGTGCTGGGATTGCGGGTGTGTTCCACCGTGCCCAAGTTCAGCCAATGCTTGAGATTAAGTCCAGGGTTCGCATGTGTTAAGTGAGCACTCTGTCCAATGAACTACACCACCAGCGCTTCCAGTAAGGTTATTATTATTATTTTTTAAACAAAGACATTTTACCTACGAGGAGGTGGCGCCTAAGGCTTAGGGAGGAGTGTGTGAATAAAGTTGAGTTCTGTCTTCTGCTCCACGGGGAGACATGGAAATGAATAAGCTGTGTCAGAGGGAAGAGGAGGTGAGGCTCACAGGCTAGCAGTGGGAGAGGGAAACTCCGGCAGAGGTGATGAAAGGCAGATCTGAAAATACAAAACTGGGAATCCAGCAGAGAGATGAAAAAACTGGACTGTGGGATGACCAGGTCACTGGAGCCCTAGGCTCAGTGGGGAAGTGGCTGGGCACTGTGATGGTGAAGGACAGGTGGGCAGAGGTTTCGACGGTGACCTCACAGCAGGCGCCTCGGGGTCTTTCATCACTTCCTGGGCCAAGAGGCAGAGGAGTTATCTCAGCACGCGCTGATCCTGCAGCGGGAGCCTTTTGCACTTCATTCTGTTCCTACCTTTGATCCAGGAGATTAGTGTGTTCTTCATCACATTCTCTGTGAGAAGGGTGGGGACAGACAGGATTTGGAAGAGTCCTGGGGGATCTGTCAGAGGCTATCCTTGGAGGCAGAGGGCATCCAACCCTAGCTCTCCCCCTTGATAATCAAGAGCAACTCTGTAGAAAGCGAGGGCAGGTTAACATTTGGGGATGGGACCTACACCAGACACTTGGCCCTGTTCATGGTGTGGCTCACAGTGTATTTTTGTGTTACCAGGCTGTCTTGGTCTTCACCGGAGGTCACTTCTCAGATAGCTACAAAGTTAACATACAGCTTAGATGTCAAGTCAGCCGGGATCTTGTAACCACAGGCTGTCAGTCTTCCCACGTCTATGGCTTTGTACATTGTTAAAAATGAACCAAGAAGGTCTTTGTTTTTATTGTGTTAAATGGTGCCATCATAAGGGAGGTCGCTTCTGAAACTGCACAGGTGGATGCTGCCCTCAGTAAAGTAGAACAGAGGTTTTGGCGCTGTGCCAGTGACTCTCTTTGTTAATGTGAGCAAATATCTCATAAAAGCAACTAGAGGAAAGGTTTGCTTTGGCTCACAGTCTGAAAGTTCAGAACATCATGGCAGGAAACCATGGAACAGGAAAATGAGGCAAATGGTCAGGTTTTATCCATAGGAAGCAGAGAGAGATGAGTGCTGGTGCTCAGCTCACTTTCTCCTTCTTCCTCAGTCTAGCTCCTCAGTCTATGGAACGGTGTTACCCACACTTAGGGTGGGCATTTCTACCTTCATGGATCCAGTCTAGAGACTCAGTCACATAAATGATCAGAGGCCTGTCTCCAGGGTGGACTCTAGATCCTATCAAGTTGACAGTTAAGATTAACCATCACGAGTACCAAGAATAGATGCTAAATTTGGCCTTGTCCTGACTGGCCCCATTGATTGCTTGGTCAATGTTTTGTTTCCTCTTCATCTGGAGAACTGGGGTGCTGTTGCTGCTGATGTTAGTCTGTAGTGTTACGAGTGGTGCCTCATGGTTAAAAGGTCATGTAAATATCAGCTTTCATGTTGAATCAAGGTTGGAGTGTGTACTAGTTACTTTTTTCTATCGCTGTGATAAAACACTATAACCATGGCACCTAATAATGGAGGGGTTTGTTTTGGACTTGTGGCTCCAGATAGGAGTCAATTACCATTATGACAGGGAGGTGTGGCAGCTAGTAGCAGACATGGTGTCTGGAGTGGAAGCTCAGGGATCACATCTCAAAATGAATGCAGGAAGCAGAGAGTATACCCAAAATAATGCTCTCAAAGCTCACCTGTAGTAACATACTTCTTCCATTAAGGCCACCATCTACTAAGCCTTCCCAAACAGCATCACTGATTGGCGACTAACTATTCAAATGCCTGCCTAAGAACATGAGGGACATCTCATTCAAATCACCTCAGACTTAAGTCTTTTTTGAGTCAGTCCTGTCTGACCTTAAAGCTAGGGCATCCTGGAGTCAGGCGTGACTGAGTATCCCCTTGACTGTGGCAGATTCACACACACTCAGTTTCTAGGGAAATCCATCTTCAGCCTCCACCGTTAGCGCCAGACAGGGGCCCTCTTTGCAGATGTGGTAGGATCAGGCAGACCAACTTGTGCAAAAGAAGTTCTACTTTACATTAGTTTACAGATGGAACAAAATGCTTGAGCAGTTTGTTCTTAGATTCAGTAGATTGAAACTTTAGAAGAGTAAACTCAAAGGGGAATGTATTATTTATAGCTGAATAGGCAATTTGCTTTTGGTGGGAGGTTAAGTAAAAATTAATGCTTATGGGAAAATTGCCTCTGTACTTGAGAAAAAGAGAGAAAAAAAGGGCACTTCACTATTGGCTTTAGTTTTCCTAAGGTGAAGGGCAGGGATTCAAGCCAACATAGAATCAAGTGATTTCCTATAGGTGGACTTCAGGCAGAACTGCATTTTTTTTAATTCATTCTTCATCTAATTCCTTATGGAATGAGGGTATACAGGGATTCTACCATGTGTCCTAGGCCAGTGATTCTCAGCCTGTGGGTCACAACCACTTTGGGGGTCATATATCAGATATCCTGCAATCAGATTTTTACATTACAATTCAAAACAGTAGAAAATTACAGTTTTAGAGTAGCATTGAAATAATTTTAACACAGCATGAAAAAACTGTATTAAAGGGTCGAAACATCAGGAAGGTTGAGAACCACTGCTCTCAGCTCTGGCTGCTGCCCTTGTGGAGCTCACAGTCCAAGTGATAGTGACAGATACTTGGGGAACAGCCACATTACATGCTAATGTCAGGCTGGGGGCAGGCATGACAGAGTGCTAGCTCCTGGGTTTGGAAGGGTTCTCCAAATAAATGACTTTGGAGGTAAAGGATTGCCCCGACCTGCGGGACTTCGTTATTCGTGAGAATCGAGGAGGACTAAGCCTGAAAGAAAAACGGGCGAGAGAGAGGAGGGAGGCTAGGCAAGGTTCCGTCTAGGTCTCACTTTATTTTTTACACACGTTTGCTTTTAAAGAAAAAGGAATGTAGAGGGGAGGGGAAAGGGGGCTTATGGCCCCCCAGCTGTCATGGTTCAACAAGCCAGACCATCCGCGGTATCAAACTGTTTTATGATAGGTCTATTTCCAGGAGGTGGGGAGGACACAACTATCTCTCAGAAGGTCACTATGGTCAGATTCCCAGGAACGATGTGAAGATCCTGGCTCCAGGTTTCTCCAGCTTATCTTGTGCAAACACACCTGGTCTTCAGAAAGTCTCAGATACCCAAGGACAGTGTGGAGGCTCAGACAAATTTCAAAGAGGGTGTTAGATTCTCAAGGACAGTGAGGAGGCCCAGGCAAATTCCAAAGAGAGTGTTAGGGCCTCAAGGACAGTGAGAAGGCCCAGGCAGATTCCAAGGAGAGTGTTAGGGCCTGGCTCCTAACAAAGGATGTACCAGTTTATCAGTAAAATAGGGTAGATGCTTTGGAAAAATCTGTACTAAAATTAAAACAATATAAGAAAGACTTGAATGTCCTCTGGGCAAGGATATAGAGCCAGTGTATGACACATCCTGCCTGCATTTCTGTTCAATAAATTCTGTATCATGTTTTAAATGATAAATTTCATATGATGCACATTAGATCAATTTTTTAAAAGATTCATTTTTTATTTTAAATTATGTGTCTATGTATATGTGCAGGTATGTGCAGATGCTCATGGAGGCCAGAAGAGGAACTAGATTCCTTGGAGCTAGAGTTACAGGTAGTTGAAAGGTCCCTTTGTAAGAAGAGGGAACAGGAAGTCTGTCTGTTAGCAGACAGAAAGAACCATCAAGAAAGTACAACAGTGCTGTCTACCCTAGACAACAGGTGGTTCCCTCTGATGAGCAGCTGACACAGTTTCTTCTTCTGAATAGATGGTCCCCAAACTTCATTAGTTCTGTGACTGAACCTTGGCAGAGCCATATGTGGGGTATGTGGTAGAGAAACTGAATTGGAGGCTGTGGGAGATGGCTCAATTGGTAAGGATCTGAATTGCTTGTGAGGATCTGAATTTAGATTCACAGATCCCACATTAAAAAAAAAAATCTAGGCAGAGAGATGCACACCTAAACCCCAGTGCAGAGAAGATAGAGACAGGAGGATTCTAGGAACTTGCTAGCCAGCCAGTCTAGTTGAATCAGTAAGCTCTAGGTTCAGTGAAACCCTGAGTCAGTAAATAAGGTGAAGAGTGATTGAGGAAGATACTAGACATCAATCTCTGGCATCCTCTACACATCATACACATACATGAATGAGCATGGTACACACACATACACACACACACACACACATGCACACAGACACACATAGACACAGATAGACACACACATACACAGACAGACACACAGACACATCCATATAGACACACACAGACATATACACACACAGACACACACACACAGACACATGCCCAAACACATACCCAAACACAGACACACACACAGAGATACAGACACAGATAGACACACATGTACACAGACACATAGTCACACACAGACACATAGACACACACAGACACAAATATACACATAGACGCAGACACACACAGACACAAGCAGACACATACCCAGAACACTCCCCACAAATATACACATATACACACATATAGACATACACAGAGACACACATATACACACAGACATACACACAAACACACACAGATATACAGAGACATACACATACAGATACACACACATACACATAGACACAGTTGCACAGACACATACATACACTCACAGATACACATAGATACATGCACATAGCTATATACACACAGACACACACAGACATATACATATAGACACACACACATAGCCACACACAGACACAGACACACAGACATACACACACATATACACGAACACCACAAAATCAAAAGCTCCCCTGCAGTGGGCTTAGATGTGCACAGCTACCTGTGTGTTCAGATCTGATCCTTTAGACTTGAGGCAGGGGGTAGCTGTTCTAAGAAGCCTCTAAAATGTCAGCATATTTGGCAAACACTGGGTGCTGAATGACAGAGGCTCACATGGTGCAGCTTGAGTCTCTGGGACTGCTGCCCTTCTACTTTACGGTCTTGGAAAAATCACAACATACATGACTGAGATCCACAGCACAACTGTATTTGTGGGTTTCCAACCCCCCTTCCTCTAATTCTCCTGTAACTCTCAGGGTCATCTTAACCCTCCTCTGGGCTAAACTCACTCTATCCATGCTCCACTGATGAAAGATGTGCAAAGGCTTTCACTGAACAATCAAATGTCAAGAGACCAAAATACAGGACCCACCACACAAGCAGTAAAGCATGTCACAAATACCTGCCATTAATCACAATGCCTTAAGAAATAAACATTCGCAGGATCGAATGGCAGCCTGTTTTATGACCATGGATGGAACTTTCTCATGGTTTACAAAAGTGTGGAGACTAAATCCAGGGGCAAATTTAGACATCCACCTCTCTGGAGGTGGCTGGTCACACTCAATTTAAAAGTGGATCAGAGTGAGTGAATGAGATAGTGTTAACACTGATGACTAACCCACAGACCTGAGGTGATTGCGTGCTGAGGAAAATGTGTTCCTCTACAAAGCTCAACCACAGCAACCTTGGCATGTCTACAACAAAGCAACTCGGTATAAATGATAAGTATGATAATCATGTCTAAGGAAAACATTCTGTTTTGATAATGGGAGATGGCAAAATACCAGGAGTGTGGGAGAAGGGCCTGGAGGGAGGATGTGTAGTGTGGGCCATGCTGAATTTAAACTCACCTAGCACCATTTGCTCCTAAACCTGGCTCTACATGTGCCCGTGCTGGGGGTGGAAGAAGGTGTCTAATAGCCTGCATATTGATTCTGAGCCACCCAGTTCAAATATCCCTATTGCAAATTGATACATGAAGTCCAGATTCAAATGAACTTGTGCATTTAGTGCTAGTTGGTTTGGTAGTCTCTAAATCGTTTGGCCGTTTCTCAAAAGCCCCCAGTCTGCCAGGAATCAGGAGACTTTAGACTTACCTAAACAGTATTTTAGTTGACACAAACCATTCTAAATCCAAGCTTTGGTCTGTTTAAAGTTCTATGTCATATCAGGTGAACATGCTATGCTGTCTTCCATGCCACTCAGAGCACACCTGGGGCACCTCCTTCTTCACTGTGAGTCTACATTTTGTGTACTGCAGAACAAGTTTTGTTGCTAAAATTAGCTGACCTCATTTTCTCAGGAGTGGGGTGATAGTAGCGGTATCTGCCCCAGGCATTGCTGTTGGACTCTTACCATAAATAAATGTATCAATCTTGCTGTTCCCAGAATCTGAAGTGGCGGACTGCAAGTTGGGACAATGACTAAAGATCTTTTAAGTACCATTTAGCTGTGTGAAACAGCACATCAAAAACACAGAAGGTAAGATGGTTAAAGGAGATGTCCACAAGGCAGAAATGCCTGGATTTTTATTCTGTTTGTAGTTACCTTGTAGGACCAAGTGAAAAATCGATGCAAAACCAGTTTATACGTGTATTGCACTAGTATGTAGAGCCAAGAGGTAGTGTGGGTTTCTTCAAGGCAGAGTTGCACTTAAGTCTTAATAATGGTATACGGGCTGGGAGATGGCTCAGTGTGTAAAAGAGCTTATCCTGCAAGCATGAGGAACTGAGTTCAGATCCCTACAACCTATGTTGAACATCTGTAATCCTAGCATTCCTAAGAGGAGATGGGAAGTAGAGACAGGCGAATCCCTGGCAGGTTTCAGGTCATCTCACTTGGCATGCACAGCAGTGAACAACAGAGACACTGTTTTAAACAAGTGGAAAGAGAGAATGGGTGTCTAAGGTTGTCCTCTGACCTCCACATGCCATGGCATGCATGTGCCCTAATATCTCTGTATGTATGCATGTACCTATGTGTGTATGCATATATGTATACATGTATGTATCTCAATATAAGTTGAAATGTTTCATTGTTCAAAGAATATAGCATATATCCAAATTTAAGAGGTTAAATATAGATAGCTGAGTGTGGTGGGGCATACCGTTAATCCCAGCCAAGTCAGAAGGATCTCTGTGAGATGGTAGTTTTGTCTATATACATGAGTTTCAGGACAGCCAGGGCTCCATAAGAGAGAGACTCTATCGCAAAATAAAGCAAAACAAAATAAAAACAAAAGAGATTAAATATAAATTGTTTCAATATATTTGTCGTTTTGAAACAGAATTGAAGTTTATTAAGAAATTTTAAATGCTACAATATAGAGAAAGGTGCAAGAAGAAAAAAAAAATCACACTGGAAAATATGGGCGTGGTCTTCTCGGTGGAGAGTCACCTCGGTGTAAATGGGGGCGTGGTCTTCTCACAGGCGAGCCACCTCAGTGTAAAAGGGGGCATGAACTTATCAGAGGAGAGTCACTCAATGTATTTAGTTAAAAAAAAAGACTTATTTAATAAAATATGTTTAAAATAAATAAAAGATTTTATTTTATGCGTGTGAGTGTTTGCCTGCATGTATGTCTGCACCATGTGTGTGCAGTGCCCATGGAGCCCTGAAGAGGGCATCAGATTCCATGGAACTCGAGTCAACAGACGCCATGAAGGTGTGAAAACTGAACGAACCCCAGTCCTCAGCAACAGCAGTCAGTGTTCTTAACTGCGGAGCCGTATGTATCTCCAGCCCAGGACTTCAGTTTTAAAACAGAGCATGAACTTCCCCCCTCCCATATAATCCTTCCAGTATTGCTGTGAAGTAGAATTTAGTACCTCATCTTTAAGGTGACTGTGTTAGCCAGCTTTCTGCCGTCGTAACAAAATATCTGAGATGATTATGTTCTCAGTTTGGGGAGTTTTTATCCCAATCACTTTGCTTTATTGTTTTAATCTCTGGAGAGGCACACATTGCTGAGAGATCACATGGCAGAGTAAAATGATGTACATCAAAAGCAGGGGTGTGGTGGGGCTGGTTTACTAGAGGGCTCGTTTGAGAAAGATGCATGCCTGGTAAGCCCAGAGAACTTGCGTTCGGTTCTCAGAACCCACATAAAGATGCAAGGAGAGAACTGACTCCACAAAGTTGTTCTCTGGCCTCTAAACCTGCTCTATGATCCTCCACACTAATAATAAAATAAATAAACAATAAAACCCTAGGGAGCAAAGAGAGAAATAGAAAAGGGCAGGGTCTCACAGGTTTTCTGGGGCACACCCTTAATGACCTCAGGACCTTCAACTAGGTTCCACCTCTTACAGAGTACACCACCACCACCGCATAGCACCAGGCTGGGGATCAAGCCTTTAACACATGGTCCTTCGGGGTCGGGTGACATTCATTATTCAAGCCAGAGCAATGAGGAAACTGATGCTGACAGAGGTTAACTAACTTGCCTGTTCTGTGGCAGCACTGAGATTAGCTCCCAGAGTTGCCTGACTCCAAAGCCATGGTATTTAATCCCCAGGCTCTACAAATAACAACTGGTTATTTGTGTTGGAGTCTAGGTCACCGTCCAGCAAGCAGCACTTATAAGCCAGATTTGTAGATTTCTCTTCATTTGCTAAGTACTCTCCCAGCTTGCTGCTCCACACCGAGACACACATTAACTGTTAGCTGTTAGTTGCTCAATATTTACTTTAAAATACTATAAATTTAATTTTCTAAAAATTCTTGGGAGAAAACCCTGATTTGGCCACACTTTGTTATCTTTTCTGTTTTATTATCATTACTATTCTTATTTTTGGACCGAGTCACATATAGACCAAAGTGGTCTCAAGCTCCCTTGGTAACCAAAGCTGACCTTGAATTTCAATTCCTGAGTGCTGGATTGCAGGCAAGTACCACCAGGCCTGGTTTCTGTTGTGCTGAGTCTCCTATCCAGAGCTTCCTACATGGCAGACAAGCAATATACTAACTGAGCTACTTTTTTTTTTTTTTTTTAAGATTTATTTATTTTATGCATATGAGTACACTGTAGCTGTCTTCAGACATACCAGAAGAGGGCATCTTATTCCGTTACATATGGCTGTGAGCTACCATGTGATTGCTGGGAATTGAACTCAGGACCTCTGGAAGAGCAGTCAGTGCTCTTAACCGCTGAGCCATCTCTCTAGCCCCTGAGCTATGTTCTTGTTCCTCTTGTATTTGTTTTAAAATCAAGTTTTTATACCCAAACTCAATTGCTTGGCATTGTCCTCCTTGTAACAAGACTTCACAAGGAGAGGAAGCATGAAATTTAGGTAACATCTCTGAGTTCCCACTCAGCATTAATTTAGAGCCATCCAAGAGAAGGTCAGAGCCCCAGCCTAGAGTGCATCTCAGGTACTTAGCTTCCTGAGCTTACCAGCGGAGATTGCCTGAGAGATGGCCCATAACCAGATGGTCCAAGAATGTTAGATCTTCAGGAAAGAAAAAGGAGAAATTGAGAAACTTGTTGATTTAAAGCAGTCTTCATGCACAAGGTGTTGATAGTTAAAAGACACAAAACGATGTGGATCTCAGGGCTTGTATATAGCACAGGACAGTGGAATACAGAGGAGCAGCTGTGGTGGTTTGATTGAGAAGCATCTCCCAAAGGCTCATGAATACTGACTGCATCTCCATCTTTACTGTGGGCAGATTCAGAAGACAGAGGTCTCTCTCTTTTCTCCTTTCTTACGGTTCCAGCCCAAGCACAGACCCGGACTTTTCCTTGTTAGAGTGCTCAGGTCCTTTGGGGCCTAAGCAGAAAAGTCTTGGAAGCGTAGCAAAATCATATTCATCCCATCTTGCTTCATACCAGGACACCAGGTAAGGACTGACAACTCTAATGTCTTCTAGGTCACATGTTGGCCAAGAACCTCGCTGAAAGAAAAGGTATCCTCATCACAAAGTCTAAGCCACGTAGGCCCCATTCCTTACCTTTGTCATGCAGCATAGGTCATATATGAACTAAGTCTGCTTCCTTGTGGAACAGGGCTCCCCTTCCCTTAGATATGGTTAAGGAAAGATACCTCATTTTGTCTGGCAGGACTGAAACCTTTTACTTTAGACTCCTGTATGTTGTTGCCTCTTTGCCTGCCAGTATTAATACACGTTTTGCACAAAGACCAACTTAACTCAACAATTTTCTCTCAAATTCTCATTCCTCCTTTCTCATAGATCTAATGTTCTTGGATTCATCTGGTCATGGGCCATCTCTTAGCCAATGTCAGGCACTGAGAACCTCTGTGCCTTCTACAGAGAGGATGTGGCACTTCTTTGACTGGCCAGGATTACATCACTTGCCTAGGGATGGGGTGACCCCTGCTTTCACGGAAGATGATTGGAAGCCTCTCTTCCCATTACATTTTTTGTGATGGATGAAAGGTAGGGCTGGCCACTGGGCAGGCAAAGCCAATAACTTCCTTAGTGAGGAAGATTATTCTGGCCAGGAGTTGGCCTGTCTTAGACTTCATCTTCAGCAGATATTGATTAAGCATGAAAAAAACATGTGTGATGATGCTTACTGGAGTGTTGCTCAAAGTGGAGAGAATTGGAGGGTCTGTTGGAGACTTGTTTAATGAAATATGAAATGTTCTTCTGAGGGTGGTGGTGCATGCAACCCTTTCTTATGAGTGACATGACTACAGTTACAGAACTCATTCAAAGAATTGTTTGTAAATTTAGTTAAAGTGGAACATGATTAAAGAATTTATATGTTATAATTTTTTAATTAAAATTAATAAATCTAATTAAAATTAATAAAAAACTTTTATTAAATCTTAATTTTTATTTGAAAGGTAGAAGGGCATGGGAGATGGCTCAGTTTGTAAAATGCTTAACTCATAATATGAGGAGCTGAGTTCAGATCTACAAAACCCACATAAAAACTGAGCTTGGTAGTGCCCATTGTAAGCCTAGTAATGGTGAGATGGGAGCAGAGACAGGAAGATCCTCACTACTGGCCAGTTAGCCTTGCCTACTTATTGAAGCTCCAGACCAAAGAGAGGCCCAAAGACACCTGAGGCAGTCTTCCTCCCCTTATCCACATCTGTGCATAAATATTTTTTTTTAAAATAACGTTATTAAAAGGAATTTATTTATTTTTTTTAAAAAGCAATCAGTATGGTCTGGAGAGGTAGCTCAGAAGAGTGTCTAGCATGCTAAAAGCCTTGAGTTTTCTCCCATGCTCTTTGTAAACTGGACATGGTGGCCTACATCTCTAATCCTAGCACTTGGGAGGCAGAATCCCACTTGAACCCAAGAATTCAGGACTAGCCTGGACTTGGAAGGGAAAGGAAAGGGAGTGAAAGCCAAAAGACAAGAAACAAGAGAGAAGGGAGCCAGTTGTAGTTGCTTATAATCCTAGTACCAGGGGCCTGAGGCAGGAGGATCAAGAGTTCCGAGTCAGCTACAGAGACATTCCCCCCAAATAATAAATAAATAAAAATAAAAGGAATTGCAATCAAATAACCCATCTCTATATGCATTTTACTCAACAGTAACAAAAGGCAGATCTGACTCCTTCGATTCTAACATGGCTACAACAAATTAAAACAGAATAGGCTATAAGGATGGACATAATCTCAGGTTTTGAAAAATTACTTGCCTATCTTTTTGAGTATGCATGATGAGTGTTAAGCAATCTTTATAATGTCAACCACAGGCAGCCTGTAGGACATTCAAATACTTTTCCCTTCCCTGATTTTTAATTTTCTTGCCACAAACATGCAAGTAATTTATTATTTTTAGAAGAAAGCTCATCATAGCCAAAGCTGTTGCAAGAGTCTCATGTTAATGATACAATCCCATTTTCTTCTTTACAGTCTACATATTCAAAGAGAGTATTGTGTAAGTCAGAGCTAATGGAATCTACTTGGGCTCCTTCCTAAAGTACCCCCTCCTGTCCTTGTCAAGGCCACATTTGGAGACCTGGCCCTGTGCCTGGTCTTTACTTTATCATGGTGTTTAGGGTGGGGTTGGGATTGCCCAGTGTTGTATTATAAATGATCCTCTGGTTTACCCAGCTGATTGGGTACCAGCCCATCTCCTCTGTCAGCTCAGGACAGTAAATCTTTCCTAACCAGTGTCTCCTGTCTGTCTCCCACAGACAGTGATATCTCCAGCAATGGAGCAGCCGTGAGTGCTATTGTATCCCCTTGCCTGGGTATACACATTTCAGTTCCTTTGCCCCAAAATATCCCTGGGGGGCTTGTACGTTGCTCTGAAATCTTGCAGCTAAATTACTTTGTGGAAAGGGACCCTTGCTGCTTTCAGTTCTTCTGTCGCTAATATGAGTGACGTTTTTTAGCTGTCCTAAATGAAAAAGAATCTTTTGGTATACTTTCCTCAGTATCAACAATGCTAGGTGCAAAAATAACTTAGTTTTTTATTTTTTTTTTTCCTGAGGGGTGGCATCTGATCTCACCTCTAGATTGGTATAATATAAGGTCTTATTGAAAGGGAAGTGCTAATTATTTTTACAGTAACACCTGCAAGTTTGAAGCTGTTTACCAGAAGTAAATGTCCACCCTGGGACCCTTGCCTCTTGTTACTTAGAGTCCTTATTTGTACTTCCACTTGCCTTGGCCAGAGTTCAGGATCACTGAACTCTTATTTTCCAAATAAAGCTGTTTGGATAATCACAGTTTTAGTGAAGTCAATCCCTCATTTTGTAGAGTGTATTTTCAACCCTGCTGCCAACACCACCTCACTGGGTTACTAAGACAAGCTCTTAGCAGGTTCCCAGCCTGCTTAGAAACCTTTGATGCGCCTCCATTGCTTGTGTGATGAAGCCCAAACTCCTCATGGTAGCATTTTAAGGACCTTCCCTTACTTAACCCGGCCTACGCTTTGTTTTCCCTTCCTCCAGTCCCATTCTGACAGGCAGAGGTCGTTTCTTGCCTTTGCTAGCTGATCTTCTCAGGCTGACCTCATGCTCTCTGGGAGTTGACCAGGCCTTCCCTGGGCTGTACTGGCAGAGAGCATAACGTATATCCTCTTAAGTCTGACTAACAGACTGTTTCGCTAGGCCCCCTCATTATCTCCTATGCCTTCTAGGGAACTCCGTTCCAAGTCTAGCTGAGTATCAGGATCTCCCATGTATTTTGATATAAACAAAACCCACAAAATTAGTCTTTGAGAGTAGGGCCCAGGAAATCTATGAATTCAAAACAGTTTTCTGAGCAGTTGGGAGCGGTAGGCATGCTTGGTATCACTGCTCTAGGGTAAGCCAGGAATTTTCCATGGGTCTAGACTGGTGACAGATGTGAGAATGGAGGAGATGAAAGCCCAGACACATCAAGGCTTTCCTCTGTACCAAGTCCTGTGCTAGGAAACATTACACCTGATAACCTATCCAGCCATCTGGAAAGGCACAGTGGTAGGGTACATTGCTACACCAGGAACCCAAAGCCCAGGAGGATAGGCACCATACACAGAGAGTCCTCACTGGTTAGTAAATTTGGCTGTTAATAGAACCAGCTCAGCAGCTTTTAGGTTTCATATCCTCCATATTTAGCCCATGTTAAATAAGTGTTGGTTAAGATAAATGAACATCTACATTTTTAGATGTTTCATGTCTCATTACATCCAACCAACCTGCAAGACCCATGCATTCTATTTGCTTATATTCTTTATCACTGTAACCATGGACGTTACCTCCTAATTCATTTCCAGGCCATCTCCTGTCATCTCTCAAATCCATTTTCCCAGCTGCAGCCAAATGATCATTTAAACTTGAAAAGCTGCCAGAGCTACTCTGGCATGCTCCATTTTACCACATAAAAAATCTTCACTTTCATATAGACAAAGATTTTTTTCCCCTTTATAGCTTTAAGCTTTTTAGGTTTGATAATGACTATTTAATGAACCTGACCCTACCTTCCCTTTAGATTTCTAATAAGAATACCAATTTAGGGCATCATATTTTTCAATGCCTGACGAGTTTGTATATACTTTAAAGTGAAAGGCTTACTGTAGGAAAATGAGCAATGGGCAGGGTTAGAGGTATAGAGACAGCTCAGTTGGAAGAGTGCTTACCTAGCATGTAGAAAGCTCTTAACTATACATTGCAATGGCTGTTACCATGAGGATAAGTCTGTGTTCTTAAGCTTCTCTCTAGAGGCCGCTGTCCCTACTTCCTCTCTCCTATAGAGGAAGCCCCTCCTCGGTTTGCTACAGACACACATTTCCCTATAGCTCCCCATGCACCCACCTGCTTTCCCTCACTTCTACACCTTCCCATGTTATGTTATGTTCTATGTAATCATAGAACTGTGATTAGGGTCTGTAATGTGATGAATAGGTGTGTACATACATAGTGAAATGATTTTTACAGGTTAAGTCTCCCTGTAAGTGTTATGTTTTCAGAAGACTTCTCCTGACTCATGTGGTCAGGTATCTTGATGTTTATTCCCATGGTTCTCAGTCCTCACCAAAGTCCTTTTCCATGATCATCCTCTTGAAATTTGCTCAGCTCTCCCAAGAACGAGTTTACAGTCTTTATGTTGAATGTAAGTTGAATAAGAGCCCACAGAGAGAGGCCTGAGCACAGCCTTTTGAATCCCACTATGGGTGATGGTGGAAGTCTCTCCAGCTCTTCCTGCCGTGCACAGCTCTGTTGGCCATAATGAAGGTTGTTAGTTTTCCAGAAGAAGTAGAAAGAAGCAGGCTAGACAACATGTCTCAGAGTGTTTTGAACTTGGCTTTTTATTTCTTCTGACCACCTATGTGCCTTGGCTGCCCGGAGTCCTACATCTTATCTCCCTTTGTTCCTGCCCTGCCTCAAGGAACCTGAGGCAAAGCAATCCCCATGTTTGCTGCTGTAAGTGTCATTTGTTTAGTAAGCTTGTTCAGGACCAGGCAGAAAGCTAAGTGAGGATGACTCAAAGTTTCAGAATGTGTCTGAGGATTCAGGGGTCCCATACTTGCTGTACCAGCAGAGAACTAACTAAGACAAATGTGAAAGGTATTGACAGACGGCAGGCAATTTCAAGGTGAGCAAGGATAAGGGTGAGACAAACAAGACTATTTAGCAAGGGTTCTACTTTCACTGCATGTGCCTAAATAAACATGATCATCAAAAAGCCCAAGTTTGTAGGAAGAGAAAATGAATTCAGTTTATTTTCAGATCACATTGTTAAAATTTCAAAATTTGTACTTGATGTGTTTATAAAAAGATAAACATATATATATACATATTCTCTGGGTGTATGGGAGGTGTGGGGGAAGGTTGTGCCTCAGCAGGCCCATGCCGAGGCATCCCTTCCCCCTGAGGGACCAGCCACACGCCACACACGAAGGTATAGTATAGAATAGAGTTTATTTAGGGCATGGGGGGAGGGGGAGTTAAGAGGGTAGTAGAGGCAGAGAAAGGCAGAGAGAGTAGAGAAGTGGAGAGATGGAGGCTGGCCATGCCACGTGGAGAGAGGGGGGAAGGGAATGGGGAGAAGTAAGAGATAAGAGATGCAAGAGAGAGAAGCAAGAGATAAGAGAGGGAGGAGGGGCAAGCAACCCCTTTTATAGTGGGCCAGGCCCACCTGGCTGTTGCCAGGCAACTGTGGGGAGGAGCATACCTGGCTGTTGCCAGGTAACTGTGGGGTGGAGTTTAGACAGAATGCTAACAATACTAGTTTTATTTCTGCCAGCCTCTCTGTTTGCACAAAAAATGGAGAAAGGAGACCAAAATTTTGTGACCAATTTCTGGAGTTAGGGAGCCAGATTTCAGTAAGGTCATTGCCTCAAGCAAGCTCAGAGAAAGCATTTAGATTCCAAGATGAGGGGAGAATACAGAACCAGCTTACACTACATGGATCTTAGAAACCTGGGGAGGGATGCTAACTCAAAGAGCTTTTTATATAAAACAACCCAAGAATCCTACCCCTGCAGTTACCCTGTTCTCTCTGTGAAGAGAGATGAGCTGGATAACAGTTCCCACTAGCACACTGTGAGGGTTTGCTTGTAAATCCTTTCTCAGATGGGGGAGCAAATAGGGGAAGTTCAGCCTAGTAAGTCAGGACAACTCGGGGGAAGTCTTTTTCCTCTTAGAAAAAGATGTCCTCGATGGTTTGCCAGAAGCACTCAGCTCTCAGGGTTAGTCTGCTTTTCCTTGTCATCTGGATTATCCAGCATTCTCAGCCTCTTCTCCAGCTTCTCCTTCCATTCTTCTCTAAGCCTGAGGAGGAGATACCATACATACAGTTGGTTAGTGCATTTGTCTCCATATCTCCTGGTCCATTTATGTTTTCCATTTGCTTCTCATAAATTCTGTCCAAAGAGGCCACGGCTCTTGCCAATGAGTATAGCACAGGAGTAGAATAGAAAAGCTAGAAAAATAAGTGAAGACTACAAATAGGTAGTCTTTTGTCAGATTTAATTTAACCTTGCCAAATTAATACTGGACTCAGTGAAATTCCAGTCAAACTTCCAGTTAAAGTGTTTTTGTAGTCATCAAAAAGCCAGAAGAACAGGTATCTGTGGGCTCAGCTGCTCGGAGGACTGAAGCAAGAGGATTGCTTGAGTCTAAGAGATTGAAGCCAGCCTGGGTAACATAGCAAGACTTCATTTAAAAAAAAAAATCAATCAATTTTATGTGGAAAACCAAGAAAAGAAGTAGATTAGCCAAAAGAATTTTGAAGAAGAATGAGGCTGGAGAACTTAGAGAACCTGAGTTTAAGATTCTATTTGTTACAGAGTCACCGTTGTTAACACACCCTGAAAAGAGGAACAGGCAGATGGATCAACAGAAAATGCAAACTACGATGACAAACTAATTTGTGATCTCTGACCAATCAAAGGATGAGAAGAGGGGCTGGAGAGATGCTCAGCAGTATTAATGAGCTACAGGAGCACTTGCTGCTCTTACAGAGGGCCTGGGTTGGGTCCCAGCATCCACACCAGCTCACAACCCCCTAGGACTCCAGCTCCAGGGGATTCCATTCTCTCTCCGGGTCTCTTCAGATACTAAGTCCATGTGTGGTACCTATACATTCATGGAGGCAAACACTCAGACACATAAAATGAAAATACATAAATCTTTAAACAACAAAATAATCTGGAAGAATCTGGAGGTACTGGGAGTGAGGCAATATGTATAGCAAAATTAAAATATATAAAGAAGAAGAAAGGAAAACATGTATTCACACTGACTCTCTTATGGACAATATCAAAATGAATAGATTGTTTTCCATTCTTGCTTTCATCTATTGTACTTTCCTGAGAAATTCCCAGAGGTGAAATGCTCCATTCAGTCAACTCAGTAAAAATATTCTGGAGGCTCTAGGCATCAAACTGTCTCCAGGGCAATTTCATCTTCTTTTTAAATTTTAAGTTAAATGTAATTACTATTACTACTATACAACTGCTACTAACTATTACTTTTATTATTGGTGTGTGTGTGTGTGTGTGTGTGTGTGTGTGTGTGTGTGTGTAAGTGCACTTGCGCTCATGCTTGTGTGGAAGTCAGAATAACTTTCAGTGTTGGTTCCCCTCTTCCCTTCTTCCTTAGGCTTGAGAGGTAAGGTGCCTTTACCTGCTGAGCTGTCTCACTGTCTCACTGTCTCAAGCTTCTTATTTAAAATGTCTTAATTGTTTAAGACGCTTTCCCAGGAAAGCATGGGAATAATCTGTAGGGTTAGCCTTGTGTTTGGCTATGATTGTGCCTGCAGCATGTTAATTACCAAGGTCTGAAAGTTGAAAGGTGCGTAGAAGAGAAACACACATGGAAGAATATCATCAGGACACTGGTTTTCAGTCTCAACTTTAAATAAAAGCAGGAGGTGTAAGAGTGGGGCTTGACTGCTTGAAAAGAGAGGTGAAGCTTAGAACCACCGCATATGTCTGCCAGAAGACAGCTAAGAAGTGATTATTTGTTGAGCTTCTGTGACCTCCAATTTTGATGTCCATCTATCAACAATTTCCTATTTCTCCTATGTTACCTGTGTTTCTGTTTCTTCTGTGTTATGAACTTGTTACCTGGTCATCTGCATTCTATCTATCTATCTATCTATCTATCTATCTATCTATCTATTATCTATCTATCTATCTATCTATCTATCATCTGTCTGTCTATCTGTCTGCCTATTTGTCTGTTTTTCAAACAGGTTTTCACTATGTATAGCCTTGGCTGGCCTGGAACTTCTTTTGTAGATCAGGCTATCCTTGTCCTCAAGAGATTAACCTGCCTCTGCCTCCAGAGAGCTAGCATTAAAGGTCTTCAACACCATGCTTAGCTTCATCTGCATTTTAATTGTTACCAAACTGTCCAATATGGGGGGCCAATGGACTCAGAGGGTCTCCTTGTCATATGTCTTTGAAAGGCTCTGTACTGAAATCTTCCCTCTCCAACCACACCCAGGGTTTTCTCAGGCTCTCTGATAAGGTTAGCTGCCTGGGTAATGCATCAAGCTTGATAGATTGCTTCGTACAGTCTGTTTATCATAAGAAGTATATCCTAAAGGTATCATATTATGAATAACAAAAAATTTGAAGAGATATTTGTTCAGAACTAAATACTATTACAATTAATGATAGGACTTCTTGACTGAGATGGATAACAAACCAGCACCGATTTGTTACTTGATTTTGTCAGATCTTGACTTAATTGTAACCATTTGCTGGCCACAGATACAAGAGGTCAGCAAAACCTATTAAAACCATACTGTGAGAATCAGCTTGCTGTGCTGAATTTATAATGAAGAGCATTATAAATTTTATTATTTGTGAGTTGTGTGTGGCACAGCTTTCCTGTCAATGAGATTTATGGTAAATGTACACATGTATGTGCATGGTTAGAGCCAGGTGTGAAACATTTGTCACCACACCATAATTTCTTTTTCATTTTTTCTCTTATAGGTGTTTTCCTGATAAATCTCCAGCCCATCTAATCCGATCCTCTTAGAGGACCCAAATCAACACATATAGGATAATTATTTATTATGGGAAGATGGTGTAGGAATCTGGGATTCACAACACATTTGTTCACTTTTCCTAGCAGCCCAAACATATTGCTAATCAGTGAAGGCCTGAGTTCCTTGTCCACCCAAATGACCTGTCAGTGTGGTTTACGAGTATTTAGATAAATTGCTGTTCTTTTTGGATCACTCTCTTGCATCACTGTACTGTTTCCATTCAGTTTTGGGTTCTCAGTAAAATGGTGACTATAAATGTGTAGGTAGCTGGTGTGAGGAAGACTGTGTAAAAAACAAGTGTAAAGAGGGCTTGGAGAGATGGCTCAGCAGTGAGGGGCACTTGCTGCCCTCACAAAGGCATACAGGTTTATTTGGTTCCTAGTACTCAGGTGACTCACAATTGCCTGTCACTCCAGCTTCAGGGCATCTGGTGCCTTCTTCAGGCCACCACAGGCACCACACTCTTGTGCACATATATCTACAAAGACTCATACATATACATAAATAAAAATAAAATAATCTTTAAAAATGATATCTGAATACCTGAGAAAAAGAGTATAGCTAGTATTAAAGTCTTTGCTTTTAGCCTAAAAATACTGGTTTCACTTTTCAAATGAAGACCAAATCATATTTATTTGTTGTTCTAGATTCTTTTGATTTATTAAGTTAGGTGGTGGCAGTTAATATCTGGATACTCCGATTCTCTTTGCTCAGTACAATTAACTAGGCTTAGCTAGAAAGCAGGGTGGTGGGATTCTCAAGCCCTAACATGTATTCACTGGGAGGCAGTGAGGATCTGAGCCCAGGGTTGTTGTTTTTTTGTCACAGGCTTGGCATTATACATCTCAGTTGGGAGTCTTTCCAGAAGCAGATTTAGGGAAGGAGCTGTGAAAACAGAGGGAGAAGGAACTGCAATGGGCAGGGAGATCCTTCAGACTTCTATGCTAGTTTGGCACAAGGAAGGGAGGCAGGAATATGGATATCAGGAGGGCCAGCTGCTTTCCAGACACCACATGGGCAGATGCATATCTAGGCCTGCTTCCTTTTAGCAAGATCAAGGGGTGATAACTTTTTTGGTGACACTCTTAGGGATGTGGATGGAAGAGAGGCAGAGTTCTTCTTTAGATACAGAGGGAGGCTCTTCTTTGGGGCTTAAACTTTTAGGAGTTTAGATGATGTTGAAAGTTGTATGTGGGTGCTCATGCCTGGGGACATGGAGGCAGAAGGATCAGGAATTCAAGGTCATCCTCAGATATGTAGCCAGTTTGAGGCCATTCTGGACTACATGAGCTACTGTCCCATTGGCGAGTCCATGTCTCAGTAAGACTGTTTCTACTTTAGGAACAAAGAACCTATACAGACTCTGAGGAGTTGAGCTGTTTCTGCTGCTCTGAGGAACCTGTGAGAGCAAGAGAGGGTCTTACATTAGACCCACGGTATTCATAGGATGCATGTTTTCTTCTGTAAAGAAATGATCCCTTTTCAATAGACTCCCAACTAAAACAAGAAATTCATTTGTCAATGAGAGAAAGACTACATTACCTTCCCTCTTAATATGTGTCCTTCCAGATGTGGAAGGTTTTCATGAGCTGGTTTTTCATACAGACATACCTGTCAAGCTAACCCTGAAACTTAGTTTGGCTTTGTATGCTGGGGTTATGATTGTAAAGACTTAAGGAGGGATTTTACTTTATTCTTACTTTTATTTATTTATTTTTTAAACAGGCTCTATGTAGTTCAGGCTGGCCTTGAATTCTCTAGGTTGCTAAGGATGATCTTGAATATCTGATTCTTTTACTTCCATACCCTAAGTACTAGGATTACAGATCATATCACCACACCCAGCTCTTGAGTAAACAATTTCAGGAAACAGAACCTTATTTATTTAAGTTATTTATTATTAATTATTATTGTGTGCACATTGTGTATATGTGGGTCCATGTGCCATGACAAGTACATGAAGGTCAGAGGAAAACTTTGTGGAGTTAGTTCCCTCCTCAACCAAATGTTGGTTGTGGGAATCAAACTCAGGTCTTCAGGCTTAAGTGCCGAGTACCTTTACCTGTTGAGCCATCTGGACAACCCAGAACTTGACTTTTGTTTGTGTTGAAGAAATTACTGTTGATATCTGTAAGCTATCGGTTCTCAGCAGGGACCACTTTGCCCTTCAGGAAATTACCTCAATGTGGAATGGGAATCCTGCTGACAGTCAATGTTTTGAGGCAAGAAATAGTATTGAACATGTTACAAATGGCAAGAGAGCCCTCCACTACAGATAGTTCTCTGACTGTAAAATATCAGCTGAGTGAGAAGCAGGCTACAGATGCATTAAAGAAAGCCCATAAAGACAGTGGCAATATTGAATGAGTGGTTCTATTAACCTTGATTTCTGACTTTCTGTATTTTATGTTCTGACTTCGTTTTTAAAAATTCCTGGATGGAAAGAGACTGCCTTGCCTAGAACTAATTCCTCATCGTCTTTTATAACCCAGAGTCTCATGTAATGTAGGTGGATGATTTTTGACTTCTGAACCTTCTGCTTCTACCTGTCCAGTACTGGGATTACAGGTGTTTGGATCACACTTTATCTGGTGCTGGCATCTGACCCAGGGCTTTGTACATTCTAGGTAAGCTCTCTAACAACTAAGCTACATTGCTCCAAACCATCTACACACAAGTCTGTAGCTTCAACTCTTCCATATTTAACTTCCACACCTGCCACTGTGCTCCCCTTTGGAAAACATCCTAGAGCCAGCACTGGAGGCTAGCCAGCCAGAAGCCCACTGGGTTTGTTCAAACTAGCCAACTTTGAACTGCCCACTCTTTCTTGCCTTGTCATGGAAATCCCCAAAGGATATGGCTTACACTTTCTTCCTGGCTCTTATGTTCTGATAAAACATGCTCCTTCTTTGATGTGTCTGAGCAATGTATGGAGACACCTCTCTGGGACTTGTGAGTTGAATACACACTTCTTTCCCTCGAGATATCTTGCTCTTGTTTCCTCCCTCTGTAGTATAGCATCCAGTCTCCACCTGCTCATATCAGTGAGTGCTGAAAAGAATTGAGCTGCCCTCCACATCTGTTGTATTCCCGAAGAAACCTAAGACAGAAAAGCAATCTCCATACTTCTTCAGAGCACTTCTCCCCTGGCGATCTTCTTCCAGTTCTCGGTAACAAGTCTGTTTTCGAATCTCCTCTTCCCAGAAGCTTTTGAGCTCATTGCAGGTCTCACAGCAGAAGACTTCCCTGCGCATGTACTGGCTGTTCATCCCTGCAATGTGAAAGATAAAGCACAGCCCAATACTGTAAATAGAGGCACTCAGATTTGGGATGCACTCGAATCCAGCTGAGTTTAGGCTCAGAGATACCTTCTCTGTCATCACACACTCAATGGGATGACTCTACTTTTGCACTGCATACAGGAATAATAACAATGTAAACAGTATTCTGAAAACAGTTAAACAATGACAGAAAAGTCATCCGTGGTTCTTGAAGGTAAACTGACTCTTTAAGCAGCTGTCTTTTTTGTTGTTTTTTAGCCATTTTACTATACTGTAAGTTACTCAAAAATTGTAGTAATGTAAATGATTCTAAAACAAAACACAGAAATTAAAATAAATTTTGTTCAAATGATATACCTGGTGTCAATCAAATTTTAATCTACTACAAATTTATTGATTTTTAAAAAAAAATTCTTTTAATCACTTGAAATTGTGTGTGTGTGTGTGTGTGTGTGTGTGTGTGTGTGTGTGTGTGTACTTTCCTATGTGTGCTCATGTGGAGACCAGAGATCAACAGTTGAGACTAAATTGAGAGCTTATTGATTTGACTAGAGTGGCTGGTCAATATGCTCCTGGAATATGTCTGTCTCTGCATCCTCCCAGTGTGGGGATACCACTATACATGGCTTTTACATGGATGTTGGTGATTCAAAATCAGTTTGTACAGCAAGTGTATTGCCTGGTAAATTTCTTCCCAGCTCTTCACTTGAAGTTTCTCTCTAGTTTTCCCATTATATGTGAAATAAATTCTTTGCCACATTTTTATTTTGTTTGAAAATAATTTTAATTGTACCTAAAAATACTCTGATTTATTTTAGTTTGTGTGTATAGGTATAAAATGAGTAGGCAAAGAAAACCTCTGAACCTAGTGCAGAGCCAAAGGTTCTTAGCAGATATTGTCCCTCCTCAGAGTGACAATGACTTCTGCTCTTCTCTGAGCAAGATGTGTGAGAGGCATCTTCAACTCACTGTGCTGCTGCTCTGTGAGAGAGAGGTTCTATACTCATTGTCCAGATGCTGCTGCTGCCGAATAGAATTAGCCTTTGTACTGACTAAAACAGAGCTGAGTTTAAACCTAGGTCTGCTCACCTTCATAGAGAACTTCTATATTATGGATGGCTAATATGAGCTAATTAGTTTCCCATTTTGTACTTGAGGAAGCTGATGCTCAGAAGCATTTGTTAACTTTGTGTAGGCCACACAGCTTCAGAGTTCCCGCTCCACTCCTGTCCTTTGAAAAAGGCAAAGTGACTGCATTCTCTCTCTGTTGAGGATATCAGCACTCTCCCATGACTGACAGGTCAGTGTTTGGATTTTTGTGACTCAGTGAGGCCTAGTTTTCTAAAGAATTTGGTATTGATATTTTGGGGTGACTTGAAGCATTTAATAGATATTCAGTTGTTCTTAATTAATTTTAATGATTTTTTCCCAAATGACTGTGTTTTTTTTTTTTTTTTAAATTTTTTTATTAAAAGAACTTGCTGGAAAACAAAAGTTGTCCCTTAAGATATCCTAGAACCTAGTCAATGAGGGAAGGACACAGAGGGGATTTCTTTTGCCCTTTCTGGGTAAAAGAAGTGTTCAATTCTGATGACTTACTGAGATCTCTCCAGGCAGGGACAGTGCTCTGTGCGTGTGAAACCTGGACTTTCTTGCTGCCTGACCACAGCAGTCTCCTGTCTCCAAGGGCATACATAACTTCATTTACTTTTATTTCCATGCCAATGCATTCAGTATGAAGAATTCTAAGAAATTTCTAGTCACTGGATATTGGAAGATAAATCAATAATAAATGTAGATTAGATTTTACATTTTTATTCACAGAACTAAGAGGTGGAATGATTGCCCTTCCATGCACTTGGATTCTGTGTGGGTTTAGTTGGACCTACAGGAGAATATAAGGTTTCCTGGAGGTAAACACATGAGATAAAATAATATTGCTTGGACTGAAGAAGTGGATCAGTGAGCAAAAGTTCTAGCTGCATAAGGCTGATGACCTAAGTTTAATTCCTCGCTCACATTTGTAGTTCAAACATTCCTAAGGCAGGAAGGGAAGTGGAGAAAGGAGAATCACCAGGAAGCCTGTGGGACCAGATGGTTTCGGTCTGCAGTACAACAGAAGTAACAAGAAACATCTTGACTGAACAAGATAGAAGGAGAAAACTGATTCTTAAAAGTTGTCTTCTGACCTGGAAACCCCACTGGACCAGTGGCACAGGTTCCTTCCAGTCTGGGCCAGTGCCCTGAGCAGACTTTGGGCACAAACTTCTCAGCCAGTCCCACAACACCCAGAGGAAGCTCAACTCCCCGGTGCTCTAACACACCCAGGATCACAGGATCCCAGGAGCTTGGTCTCACTAGGAACTCAAGGTTGCAGAGGCAGCTTGACTCCCAGGAGCTCTGTCACACCCAGGATCTCAGAATCATAGGATCCCAGAATCACAGGATCCCAGAGACAGCTGGACTCTGAGGAGTTCTGACACAACCAGGATTACAGGAAAGGCAGGCTCCAGTTAGATAAAGGGAGGGCAGGTAGCACTAGAGATAACCAATGGCAGGAGGCAAGGGGAAGAACATAAGCAACAGAAACAAAGGTTACCTGGCATCATCAGAACCCAATTCTCCCACCATAACAAATCCTGGATACACCATAACACTGGATAAACAAGATTCGGGTCTATAATCACTTATCATGATGAGGATAGAGGACCTTAAAAAGGACATAATAACTCCCTTAAGGAAATACAGGAGGACACAGGTAAACAGCTAGAAGCCGTTAAAGAGGAAACACAAAAATTCCTTAAAGAATTACAGGAAAACACAATCAAACAGGCGAAGGAACTGAACAAAACCATCCAGGATCTAAAAATGGAAACAGAAACAATAAAGAAATTACAAAGGGAGACAGCCTGGGAGTTAGAAAACCTAGGAAAGAGATCAGGAGTCAGAGATGCAAGCATCACCAACAGAATACAAGAGATAGAAGAGAGAATCTCAGATGCAGAAGAAAACATTGACACAATAGTAAAAGAAAATGCAAAATGCAAAAACGCTCCTATCACAAAACATCCAGGAAATTCAGGACACAATGAAAAGACCAAACCTAAGGATAATAGGTATAGAAGAGAGCAAAGATTCCCAACTTAAAGGGCCAATAAATATCTTCAACAAAATTATAGAAGAAAACTTTCCTAAAGAAAGAGATGCTTATGAACTAAAGGAAGCCTACAGAATTCCAAATAGACTGGACCAGAAAAGAAATTCCTCCTATTACATAATAATCAAAATACCAAATGCACTAAACAAAGAAAGAATATTAAAAGCAGTAAGGGAAAAAGGTCAAGTAACATATAAAGGCAGACCTATCAGAATTACACAAGACTTCTCACCAGAGACTATGAAAGCTAGAAGATCCTGGGCAGATCTCATACAGACCCTAAGAGAACACAAATGCCAGCCCAGGCTGCTATACCCAGCAAAACTCTCAATTACCATAGATAGAGAAAACAAGATATTCTATGACAAAACCAAATTTACACAATATCTTTCCACAAATCCATCCCTACAAAGGATAATAGATGGAAAACACCAACACAAGGAGGGAAACTACACCCTAGAAAAAGCAAGAAAGTAATCTTCTTTCAACAAACCAAAAGAAGATAGCCACACAAACATAAAAATCACATAAAAAATATCAGAAATCAACAATCACTTTTCCTCAATACCTCTTAACATCAATGGACTCAATTCCCCAATAAAAATCCATAGACTAAGAGACTGGATATGTAAACAGGACCCAGCATTTTGCTGCGTACAGGAAACACACCTCAGTAACAAAGACAAAAAGACAGTACCTCAGAGTAAAAGGTTGGAAAACAATTTTCCAAGCAAATGGTCCCAAGAAACAAGCTGGAGTAGCCATTCGAATACCGAATAAAATCAACTTTCAGCCAAAAGTTATCAAAAAAGGTAAGGAAGGACACTTCATGCTGGTCAAATAGAAATATTTAAGGGGTAACTTCAGCAAGTGTTATAGGTATCTGCTGAGTCTCAGTGTAATGGCCTTGGGAAGCACAAAGGAATGTTGCTCTTTGCTCAGAGTGAAGCTAACATATTTTAAGGGAGAACATTGGAGGTATTTGAATTTTATGGTCACACTAGGGAGTTGAGTCCTGTATATTTTAGAAGACTAGTATTTATTTTCTATGAATGTAGTCAGGAATTGTCAACCTATTTCTAGTTGAGTGTGACAGTAGTAAGGTTTTCAAAGCCTACTGAAAACAAATAACATTAAATGTGTGATTTATGAGATTAGGTTGTATGCTATTTTGACTGAAGTCAACTTTCCTTTGTCATCTCAAAGGAGAAAAAAATGAATGGCTTATAAAACTGTAAAAGATAAAAGATAAAAGAGTTTATCTGTCAGAAATAATTTCCAATTGCATAATGTTTTTACAAAGTGATTTAATTCATTTTAATCATATTTATAGTGTGAAATTATAAGATAATGATAATATTGGCTTCTAAAGCTTTAGCCTAGAAAATAGCATTTTAATTATTATAGAAATGTTTACGAGTAATTTCATAATCCATTACTTCTGTATTTAATTTTGACATGTTTCTCATAATTCTCCATTGTATATAATACTGTGTTAGATATCCCATAGTACATACATTTTTTGTCAACATAAATTCCTAGAAATAAGTTTACTAGATAAAATTTTGTGCACAATTAAAAAAATAGATAAGCTTACCACCTTATTCATAACTTTAACTCTTCCCATTGATACTCTGTACTCACAAAGACAATTGAGAGTTTACCAGCCTTTGGCTAGAGAGTATCAATCAGTAAAAAGGTATCAATTGTCAACAGAAATGTAATTACCACTAGAATGCATTAAGCAAAAACATTTAAGTATTTTATGTTTAAACAGATTATATTCTAACCTCAGACAACTAGATGAAGAAAAAAAAAAAACCTTTCATAATAAGCTGAGATCTAGTTCAAAGATCACTGACAGGTTTTTTGTTGTTGCTCTGGGGTTTTTGGTTTGGTTGTTCTTTTTGTTTTTGTTTTTGCTAAATCTAATGGATATGTTTCACCTGAACTCAATAAAGCTACTCTTTGAAGAAAAAAAAAACGTTGTTCTCTGATTCCCACATACATGCATAAATGTGTGTTCACAAGTACACACAAAAACAATCCATCCATCCATCCATCCACCCATCCAACAAACAAAAAAACTGTTTATGCTGAACTGGAAGGAAAGGTTTATACTCACAACTTGTAGTTTGTGGATGTAAAGTAATAGCTCGTTGGGTATATAGTTTAGTTATAAATTCCTTTAATACAAACACCTTTTTGGAGACAGAGTGTCATGTAGCTCAGTCTGGCTTCAGATTTACTATGCTGTGCTTATCTTCTTGTGCTACCTCTTAAGGATTTTAGGTTTTCACAGCACATTAGATTTATGCAATGTTGGGGATGGAACCTAGGGCTTTGTATATGTTAGGCAAGCTTCCCATTAACTGTGCTATAACCCCAAACCTTTCTTCTCAAACCTGAAAATTCAAATCACATATTTGGTACTCGTAGAAAGGATAGTTTGGTCAAATAAGTACTTATAGAAATGTTTTATAGAAATTTAGAGTGAACATTTTAAGGCAAAGAGAGAGCATCATGGAGAATACAGGAGAGCCCAGCAGGCAGCCAGCTGGCCACCTCATGAAGTCTGACATTCTCTCCATTTACTGGAAGGTAAGCTGGCTATGGAAGACATCTATTCTAGCAGGCAAGGCATTAGTGGATCCAGGAACCAGGGACATTAAATCAGCTGAAAGAAGTGAAGTTTATACTCCCAAGGGTAAACTGAGGCTAAATGTGCCCAAGACAAATATTAGGAACTGCAGCATGCTGGCCATTTTGGGTCAGAAAAGACTTAGGGGTTCTCTTTCCATGGAGGAGGAAGGAGTCATGAACTACGTGACAAGGAAGACAATGGTGGGCACCCTGTGATCCTGAGTGGTACCTGCACTGTTTGCATTCATAACACAATGTGTTCAAAGCAGAGTACAGCCTTATCTTGACCAAAGAAAAAGATGGCTTTTGCTGAGTGTAGTCTAAGGTCTGCCTGCTGCTCCTCAGGGCTTGGGATGCATTTTCTATTCATAGTGTTAGCCTTGAACTTTCTCCTTCAGTTTGAATGCATTTGAACAGTTGGCACTGTTTTGATAGGTTGTGGAACCTTTAGGAGGTAGAGCCTTGGTGGAAGAAATGGGTCAGTGGGGACTGTGGACTTTGGGATTCTATAGCTTGACCAACTTCCTGTCTGCTATCTGCTTCCTTCTTACAGATGTGATGTGGGCAAGCGTCTAACACTCCTGCCACCATGCCTTCTCAACACTATAACCCGAAACCCTTTGAACTCCAAACCTAAATAAATCCTAATTTCTTCAAGTTGTATCTTGCCATATACTCTGCCATAGCAAAAGAACAGTAACAAAATTCTTAGCTTGTCCCCCCAAATGTTTCCTTTTGCCTCCCACTTTTCTAATGAGTTCTTCTGAAGAGCTCTCTTTCTCTTACTACACCTGAGCATGGAAATGCTATTTGAATTGGCCAAACAGACTCCACTGCTTGTCATTCCAGTAATAGCTGGGACTGGAGGCTTTTTACCACCTTCACCTTATCCATAAGCGGGCATGTGGGCATACTTCTCCCTACAACTTCCATCCCCTGACTCTTATCAGCTCTGCAGGCTGTGTTCTGTCAGTCAGATCTATGAGGGAAACAAGAATGAGGGCCTTGAGCTGGTTACTACCATGAAGTTGAGCCAGCAGGCGCTTTCCTGTGCTCAGAGGTCCAGTTTCAGAATTCCAGAATACCCATGAGATGGAGACCCATTGTTGTGACCCAGCTCACAATACTTCATTCATGGGCTGCTTTTTCATTCATCAAACACAACGTCATATGCATGTTTGCGGGATGCCCAAAGACTATTTCCCACCCATAGCAAGCACGGAAAATGTTAACCACCTTGAACCACCACTTACGTATGCTCTCACCAACTTCGGTTCATGCGTGATATCAAATGCTTCATTTCTCACTGACTCAGCTCACACTTAAGGTTTATTTGTTTCTGTTGCTGGGCTGTTAGGATTAGAAAACCTGAGACGATAGAAGAAGAGGCTCCCCTTTTGTCCAAGGCCCAGTGTTTCGTCCAAGCCTGGATAGATGCCTTTAGCAAAGCTTCTGGGACCACTTAGGATGTTACATTTGTGCTCTCTCTGTGGTCAGGCTGAGTAAACACACTCACTGTGTGATGCCAAGCATGCTGAAGAAGTGACCGATCTACTAAAAATGAGAGTTGTCGTCACTCACAAATGCCCTCAGCCCTCACAAGTTATTCATAGCTGCTTGTTTTGGTGGGAGATCAAAGCTCGGCTTTTAGTACTATGACAATTTCTTTACCATAAAGTGCATTTTGATTTAGGCCAGATCCTCTCTCTAGTTTCTTTAGTTCTTAATCTGTTTTATACTATTGCTTTTATTGACTGTGCTAATTGTGAGTGGCACAATAAATGGCTGGCTCTGGAAGCTTGGGTTCTCAAAATATAGAACTGTGGACTGGGAATGTAGCTACATTGATAGAGTATAGTATATATGAACCTCCGTGTTCAATCCCGAGTACCAAATGAACCACCTGGAATTCTAGCCTTTATGAAGTAGATGCTGAGGGGTCAGAAGTTTAAGATTGTCCTTCACTACAGAGCATGTTTGAAACCAGCATGAGGTACTAGATCTCATATCAAAAAAGAATTGACAGCAATTTCAGGAAAATATAAACCCAAGGCAGGAAACAGGTCTTAAACGGGTCCATTTTGATTTCCCTGGGGAACTGATGAGCACCCTCAGCTATGACTTGCTGTCTTTGCACCTACCCTGGTATAAACAGAAAATCATCAACCATATACATACACCTTTGCTCTCCTGTGACAATGCATGATCCACCTGCTTTATCTGGGGGCTGGGAAGATGGGAAAGCTTCTGGGATCATCTCAGTGGAAGGACCAGCAGTATTTCAATAGCTCAGAAATAAGAAACATGAAGCCACATGTAGATGTGCAAACCTTTAGAGGTTGTCTCTCCTGAGCTACTGAGCTAATATTAAGTAAGCTCTGATGTTTTACGAGATGAATTTTCACTTCAGGTGTCTCCACTCTTCTCTTGGACAATTGGCTTTTTAAAAAAAAAAAAAAATCCAACTTTAGATCTTTTACCTGTCCACCTAAGTGTTTCAGCTTATTGATTTTATCCTCTGGTGTGTGTAGTTGGAAGGGAGTGACCTCGTAGGGAAGCCTGAGGGTGTATTTCACAGCTCCTTGGTTTCTTTCCGTCTTCAGGTTCTCTAAGAATAGAAGACAACTTTCTTGTTTTGACACTCAGCTTAACTGTTCTATTTACCATAACAGCTTAAAACCAAGAATAGCCAATTTCTTGATTTTCTAGGTAGGCAGGCATGCAGTCACTGCATTTGAGAGGTGGAGGCAAGCAGATTAGGACTTTGAGGCTAGCCTGCACTACTTGAGAGACACCTCCCACCCCGTGTTAACCCCCAGAATTACCTAAATTTCTCCAGTTAACAGTGGAGCTATGAGTATTAGAGAATGTAATTGTCTCTGTTCTTAGAGCACACTGAAGTGTGTAGGGGTTAAAGGTCATGATGATGACACCCTTTGTACTAAACATTTTAAAGAGCCAAAAAACCATGGATAACTTAAAAAGAAAAATCAGCTTTAGGAAACTTTGAAAGGGCAAAAAGAGATTTTTGTATCAATAACCAAAATTAGAATTTGAGCAACAAAACAACACATTACACACGATTATGGTAAGTAAATGGAAGGAAAGAGATTCCTAGTGCATGTGTGTAGAAGAGAAGAGGTTAGAAAGCCAGGAGGGTAGTCTATTCGAGGTACACTGAGCTTGACAAAAGACAAAAGTGAGCAAATGAAACCTGAAGGAGGAATACCATAGTGGCTTAGCCCCATGGACTGGTCTTCAAGCTGACTCTCAGTGGAGGCTTTTGAATGGGATTCCTTTCAAATTTTGATTCCTGTCTTTTTTTTTTTTTTTTTTTTTGTACCAGATCCCTCTTTGCTGGTTCTTATTGAGTATGGGGGCATATGGTGGCTGAGGGGAAAGTAGTAACTTCACAGAGCAGAAACAAGGAGCACCTTATCCAATGAGTAAGGGTCACATCAAAGTGGCAATTGTTGATTTCACAATGCTGCCTTAGGTAGCATTGTCCCTTCAGTACATTTTCACAGGAAAATTACACATCAGTTACATTGTTCCCACTCAAGCAAATGACTCCTGACCCATGCTCCTGCAGGCTACCCTAATTAAACGCAGCAGATCACACATACACATAAAATTTAAAGGGACATGAAAATAGGTGGAGAACTTGGCAACAATCAGGGATTTGGTGGGAGGGGAAAAGGATAGGAGACAATAGAGGTCAGAAGAGACTTTGATCAAAGAACATAAATTATGGATAACATTGTAAAGGAATAAACAAATAAACCAACAAATAAGAAAATTGCAGACAAGTTAAAATTCAGCCTCATTCTGCAAAGCATCTGACCATTGCTCCTTAAAATTACCAAGACCAAGCAGCCTAGAGGTAGATGCCAGTTTAGCTTGTTCAAACTCTAGTTTGCTTTACCTCCCAGAAACACACACACACGAAAGAGAGAGAGAGAGAGAGAGAGAGAGAGAGAGAGAGAGAGAGAGAAGCAAAGAGAGACAGAGACACAGAGAGGCACAGAGAGACAGGGACAGAGAAAGACAGAGACAGAGATATCAAGGTTATGAAAGATAAGGAAAGATGGAAAATTTGTACAGAATGGAGAGAATAAGGAGATATATGTAGTTATATGTCTATATATACATTTGTATGTGTATATGTTTGTGTGTATCCCACATAAATACAATGTAGGGTCTTGGATTGGGCCCTAGAACAGAAAAAAGATGTTAGTGGAAAAACTTGGGAATCTATATAAAGTCTGAAAGGGAATTTTACTATGCCGGTGTTAGCCCCATCATTTTGGTGAGTGTTTCAGGTCTGTGTAAGATGTCAACATCTTAGAGGGACTGGGTGACAGATGGAGATATACTGTATTCCCTGTAACTTCTTGTAAATCTAAAATTATTTTAAAATAAAAAGTAAAAAAATAAAAAAGGAGCCTTATACTACACACATGCATTCTACCACTTGTCAACGGCTGTGAATTATGAGAGGTGTTCTGGCTAAGTAATCTTTACTGCATTTAGAGGTATTCTGTCCTTGAGCTAGCTGTGCCATGGATCTACCTATGTCACAGAAAGAGATCCAGACTAGCAGTTATGGGTCCTGTTCATTTTTCTCCATTTCCTTATTGGTAAGGTAGAATAATGTATACACACAAAGTCAGCCAGCATCCAGCTGAAGAAATGGCAGGGCCCAAATGTTTAGCTTCTGGCATGGTTAATGCTTAATAAAACTTTACTTTGTGTTCTTGATTGTTTTAATAACATACAAACCAAGGGCCACAAACTGGAAGCACAGTGTGTTTAGAAGACTCTTGAGAATTCTAGAATGTGTACTGCTTTACAGGAGACACGGCACTCAGTTCCATGCCTGTAGCCAACAGAGCATTGACCGATTTTAAAGTTTCTCGAAAGAAACTATAAATAATATATATATATATATATAATAAAAGGTTTAATATTATTTTAAAATACTGGCAATGAATTTTAAGACACTTTAAAGCACTGGACAGAATGTCATATATGTCTGCTGGTCAGACTTGTCTTTGAGTATCCAAGTTTTGATTCCTACATGGACTGGTGAGCTCTCTGTGGACCAAATAGCTATGTCCTAGGTTCTGGGAGAAACTATTTCTCTTCCCTTCTACAAACTGCCCGACCAGTGGCCTTCAGATGTCACTAGTCAATGCCTTTATTTTCTCAATAGGAACAATGACAAGAGGCACATATCTCCTCCGAGACAGTGGACTCTAGCCACTCAGATCTTAACATTTCTTGTAGAAGAATCTGCTGGCATTGAGGGGTCACTCATTTGGTAAAGTGCTTGTCTTGTAAACACTAGAATGTAAGTTCAATCCCCAGAAGGCATGTGAAAAAAACAAAACAAAACCCAACAACAAAATTTGGGACTCAGGAGACAACTCAGTGGATGAGAAGACCTGAGTTTGAATTCCCAATTCCATGTTGAAGTTGGGAATGGCTGCTTGTGCCTGTAACCAGAGCAACAGGGGACAAAGATCCTTGATGGGGTGGCTCACTGGCAAGCCACCTAGTGTGCAATGGATAGCTTCAGGTTCAGTGAGAGGCTCTGTTGCAAGGAAATAAAATTAAGAGTGATAGAGCCAGACCCTGATGTCCACCATTGGCCTCCATACACATGAGTACAGACACTCACACACATAGATATAGAAACAAGAGTCTTGTGCACATCAGGCAAGCCATCTACCAACTGACCTACATTCTTAGACTATAGTTAACTTTAAAATAAATGTTTAAATACATTTTATTTTATGGGGCTTATTGACCTATAATTGAAAAGAAAAGATGCTTTCTTTTAAATTTTGGTAAAGATACTTCAGACTCATTATGAATTTATGAATTGAGGCACGTGTGTGTGTGTGTGTGTGTGTGTGTGTGTGTGTGTGTATTCCCTGTGGCCCCCTTGACTTGAATAGTTAGGGAAATTGTCAGCATTAAGTTCTAGGAAAGATATTACACTGTCAAAATTGTATGGACTTTGGGTGTCAGTTTCTTCATTTCCAAATGAGGCTATCTGGCAGCCTTGTATATATGGGAAGGGCAGATAGAGGTAGATCAACTTTTAGCAAAAGAGACCGCTCTTGTGTAAGTGGCTCCATTTCTTTCTTTGCACCTGGCCTTGCAAAAAAATAATTTTTTTTCGCTTTGGTTTTTTTTATTTTTGAAATTAGGTCTGATGTAGCTAGCCTAGCTGGTCTCAAACTCATTATACAGACGAGGGTGACCTTGAAATCATGATCTTCCCCAGTGCTGGGACCACAAGTATGAGCCCTCTGCTAGGTTTCAACTGGTGGTGCCAGATAAACTTTACACTAAATAGCCACTTAAGTAACACATGTAAGTTGACTTTGTAGGACTCATGCAATCTCTCTAATGAAGGAACACAGGCTAGCCGATTGTAAAAACACAAACAAACAAAATTCTGCAGCTTAATTTTCCAAGTCCCAGATTATACAGTCAAGTAAAAACCTCAAATTAATTTCTAATCCTCCTATCCATCGACTTTCTGAGGCTCTTCTGTGGTCTGGCAAATGTTTCTCGGGACTAAATTTATCCATCAATCAACATGAGATATATTCCTTATTTTGGTTAATCTTCACAGAACCTCACTCTGTGAGATTGACATTGATTCTTGTCTTTTTCACACTCTCCAACTTGAAATTCACACACCACTGACATTTTAGGAAAAGAAAACTGGAGATTAAAAAAAAAAAAAGCAAACCAAAAAACCCTCAACTCATCGAAGACATTTCAACTGGCTACAGAACGGTGTTCCCACAACCTGACAACACAAGCTCAACGCATAGTACCTTAAAGATGAATCGGCAGGTGAACTGATATCCTGCTAGGGTGTAAAGAAGGTTAAGTGTCCTGGTTTCTGCCTCTTCAGCTCCGCTTGGGGAAGGCCACAGGTACTATTTTGAAACCTCATTGTTGAAGCTTTTTATATATGGAGTAGAAGGAGTGACAGAAATCCCTCAGCCTTTCAAGGTCATTCGAGCCAAATTAGTAGTAGAATCAGGCAATATCTCTCCAGGGACACTGTAGCCTTCCCTCATGGTGAGAGATGGTTCTAAAGAAATCCCATCTCTCCCTCCCCTGCCTGCTCCTGAGCAGGCGAGCTTCTGTTTTGGCATTTTCTCATGAATGCTATGACTTGGCCTGAACCTAGAGAGGCAGTTAAGAACATGCATGGATTACTCATTTGCCTTGTTGCTCTGTGACTTGTGAAAAGCCATTCTCTGCCCCTTAGTGTGCAAAGGGGACTGGAATGGTGGGACAAGCCACACTTGAGTATAATCTTACAGGAAGATTTAGTGAGGCATCTTGTTCTTTGGAGCCATTAATCCTTGAATAGAATCGGTGATGACATATCACGGCCTGCTATTACTCTACCAGCTGGGAAGGAATTGACCCCTAGCTAGTGTTTTCCAATCAAACGCATCCAAGTGAGATCGACTTCTCCTTTTAGAGTGGCTCTTGTCCCATCACGGAGAAGCACACTTTGTCCTTAGGAAAAACATTTGGAACAGCCACTGATCTGGTCACAGAAATAGCTCTGGTTTTCATCAAATCCTTTGACTATGCTGCTAATTGCAAACCCATTACTTGGTTCAGTGGACTATAAATCTGTAACTCATATTACATGTGACAATTCATCTAATATTGATACGCAGATTTCAACTTGCTGAAACAGTGATATTTAATGTTTAGTCTTGTAAAAGTACCTTAATAAGGGCACTCACTATAAACTGGATGCCTAATTTAATAGCAGAAATAAATTCTACAACAGAATTTTCTTTTTAATTACAAGAAAGAAAGTTAGCTTGGAAAAAAAAATTTTCTGGAAACTCTCTGCATGCAAGCAACAATTAAAAAAAAAAAAAAAGAAATGAAAACACTTCCAAAGAATACCTTGAAACTGCAATGGGATTCACAATGAAGTTTATATATTAAAACTTCAAATTTAATGCTAATATATATATATATATATATATATATATATATATTTGGTTTTTCGAAACAGGGTTTCTCTGTGTAGCCCTGGCTGTCCTGGAACTCACTCTGTAGACCAGGCTGGCCTCGAACTCAGAAATCCGCCTGCCTTTGCCTCCCAAGTACTGGGATTAAAGGCGTGCACCACCACTGCCCGGCCTTAATGATAATATTTTATATCTTATGAATATATTTCAAGTTAAGAAAATACAGTAAAACTAAATAGCAAATTACTATAAGATAATTGCCCTTTTCTTTCCCTCTCTCCTCTCCTCTTTTCCCTCCTTCCCATCTTCCCTCTTTTTTCCCTCTTCTCTCTCTCCTTCCTCCTTTCTCCCTCTCTTCTTCCTCCCTCTTTTCCTCTCTTCTTTCTTCCCCTTTTTTTCTTTTTCCTCTTCTCATTTTCTCTTTATCATATGGTGCAAAAGCTGTATTGATTATATGAGATTCTTCATTCTTATTTGAAGCCATGAGAAAAAAATTCAAGGGAAACATCAAAAATACTTCTCATGGGCTCTTATTATACTTGAGAATTCTGCAAACGTTTCATCCACTGACAGAAAATCTTGCAGCTATCAATTATCCTTTTAATTTTTTATTAGATTTAAAAGTTTATTTCAAATGTATTTTATTCACATGTATGTAGTTGGATCATATATATGCTTTATGCCTTCAGAGGTCAGGAGAAGCCATAAGAGTCGCTGGACCTAGATAAACCACTATATTGGTGATGGGAATCAAACCTGGGTCCTGTGCAAGAGTAACAAGTGCTTTCAACCACCGAGTCACTGCTATAGCCCCAATTGATCCATTTTAAAGAAGTACTTCTTGTGTTCTCCTTAGTTCAACCAAGATTTGATCTACGAGGATAGAGTTTTCCACATTCGGATCTTACTTTTGCACTCTGTTTACTTGGGAAGACTCTGGCCCAGTGAGATAATCACATAACTGAAAGTGGCAGAGTTAGGATCTGAACCGAGGCTGTTGAACTCTCATTTCTTGCCTAAATGTTCTCATTCCGCAGTTACAAGAAAGTCCATGTCTCAGACCAAACTCACAGCACTTCTACCCATTCACCCACTCAGAAAGTATTCCAAAGAAGAAATGATAGACAGGCACTCATGTCAGAGCCTATTCAGGACTCCTCCTTCTGGAAGGCATGATATTGTTAACAAGAGTAGTCTGTGGCCCAGTTAGTATGCAAACAGGGACAGGAGAAAAGCCAGGACACCCAGCTGAGAAGAAACCATTCAAATCTACATGCGGGCACTCATTTCAAGATTTCAAGGCATACTGTTCCATGTATATTTGGCACGAAGACACAGTAATTGCATAGATTCCTTCTTTTCTTTTGGTAGTCCTAGAAAGTGAACCTGGGTCCTTACACATAATAGGCAGGTGTTCTACTGCTAAGCTACATCCCCAGCCCACACCACATTTTATTAATTATTTTATGGATTGACAGTTGAGTGATTTTTCACTTTTTTTTTTTTTTTTTTTTTTTACTTTTGTGAATCATGTGGCTATAAAATTCATGTACAAGTTTTTTGTTTGAACACCTGGCTTTGTAGTGGTGTTGCCTGTTTTTGTGAATTATGCCTTAGTACCTACAGAGATTTCTTTTCATTTAGGAATTGTCTAGGATGGAATTTACTAGTGACTTGTCCTTTACAGAAAGCTTGTTAACTCCCACATAACCACCTCACTGAGCTACTAAGACCATGGAGTTAAAACACAGCACCTCTTTAGAAACATACTCTACCTCCCCTTGCTCTGCAGAGCTGTCAACTGCTCTATGCATGTGCCTTTTACCAGTAATAGGCTGCTAGGTGTGGTGTGGCCCTGTAGGAAACCTTATAAGGGGCATTTGTAAATAGAAATGGATTTTAGTTTTACACCACTGGACTCCAGAATTCACCTCAGTTCCCCAGCGTGGAGGTGGGGCCTATGTGAATGTGATCTAGGAGCTTGTGGCCTTAGAATTAATAATAACTATCTCCAGTCTCCAGTTGAAAGGACTTCTTGAGCTCAAATGGACTAGGTAAAAATGGCTCTGAAGGTAGGATGGGAGTCTTATTTTAGCTGACTTAATGTAATGTTGGCTTTAGATTCAAATGTGAATCTTTTTGAGTTGCATCTTCTGTCTTCAACCAAGTGTGAAAAGTAGAAGAATATGGCTCAGAACAGAACCATTTGTAAGCAGTTAAATACAAAGGATGCTCATGCCCCTGAGCTATGTTCTGAGATGGGGTTAATACCTGTGCAAACCAGTAACCTTGGCAGTGGTTGGTCAAAGACAAATGTATATTTAAAAAAATTTTTGTTTTACCTTGTGGTTTCTATGTATAACTCTGGTTGTCCTAGAACTTGGTATTTAGAGTGAGCTGGCCTCAAACTCACAGAGATAGCTCTACCTGCTTCTGCCTCCCACGTACTGGGATTAAAGGTACGTGCCACTATGCCTGGATTTTTACCTTTTAAAAAAGCTTAATATTTCATGGACCTCTTAGAAAAGTTACAAGGAAATTACAAAGTTTCCTCAAACCTCAGACTGAACATCCTTTCTTGTGAACATCTTACATAATACAAGATATATATTTTTCATTGAGTACATGTTTTAAGGTTCCCTAATATTTCTTTAATCTCAAACACAAATGGACCTTTTAAAATTGGACAGTGTTTATTTGTATCATAGTATTGGCTGTGAAAGTAAGTAATGAAATAATTAAGAACATATCTAGTTCATGTAGTTTACAACTACATACAATATACATATATTGGACACTTACATATGTATGTTGAGTGTATATAAAATGGAGTGTTACACACCACATTTGATTAAGATTTTCTCAAAGTTGTTGGCAAACAACAGTTTTAATCCTTTAAGAAAAAAGGATCAATTTTATTGTTTACTTACGTACATGTACCTGTGTGTGTGCAGGGGCCTGCAGGTGCCCAGGGAGGCTGGAAGGAGGCCTCAGATCCCCCAGAGCTGGAGTTATAGATGGTTGTGAGCAATTCATCTTGGGTGCTGGACCTGAACTCTGGTCCTTTGAAGGACTAGCAAGTAGCTCTTAACCACTGGCCCATCTCTCTAGCCCCTTTTATTCTTTTCTTTATTTGTAGGTATATTATTATTTTTCATTGTTCTTTTAAATCATTCATTCATTCATTCATTCATTCACTTTAGATCCCCATTGCACCTCCTTCTCCTCCCAGTCCCCCCCATCCTTTTCCCCTTCCTCCCTTCCCCTTTTTCCACTGAGAAGGGGAGTCTCCCCCCACTCCCCAGGTATCAATTCACCCTGGCACATCAAGTCACTGCAGGACTAGACACATATCCTCTTCCACTGAGGTCAGACAAAGTGGCCCAGTTAGGGGCAGGGGACTAACAGGCAGGCAACAGAGTCAGACCTGCATGGAGACCAAATTGTACATCTGTTGCATGTATGGGGGGGGGGGGTTAGGCCTTTTCTTTTTCTTTTTTACTTTCACTAGTTATAAAAACTGATATTGAGGTAAAAAAGTTCACAGATCAATCTTAGGATTAATTAAATGACAAAACACTATCACATGCCTGTGAAAATAATAACTTCAAAGGAATTTTAGAAAATTAGAGTGGAAACTTCCAACTATCATTTATATTTCCCAACTCAGAAGGTATGTGGAAAAATATGATTATCCCAGATGCTTAGACTGTCAACTGAAGAACTGAGTAGATATTTAATCATCCTGCAGTAATGGGAGGGTTGTTGGTTTTCTGGTTGGATGAGTTAATGATTTGTGAGGGCTGTGTGGTCATTAGAAAGTATCACAGGATTTGAGGAGGCAGTGACCAGTCTCTGCGAATTCTCCAGACCTATATCTTCTGGACACCACCCTTTTTCCTGTTTAAAGCAGTTTCAAATTTCCATCTTTACTTTTTTTTTTACAGTCCACTCATTAACCCCCCTCCTGGTCTGCCCTTCCACAGTTCCTCATCCCATTCCTTCTCTTCCCCCCTTGTCTCCAAGAGGATGTCCCAACCCTCTTCCCCTCCCCCTTCCAGGCCTCCCCACTCCCTGGGACCTCAAGCCTCTTCAGGGTTAGGTGTGTCTTCTCTCATTGAGGCCAGACCAGGCAATTCTCTGCTGTATATGTGTCCTGGGATGGGGGTGGAGGTCGGGAGGTGGCGTGTCTGAGAGATCTCAGGGGTTCCGGACCCTGTTTATAACACTCTAAGAATTTGGGAGTCCGAATGAAACCATAAATTCTGTTGTAGTGCCAGAGAAAGCAGACTTATTTGTCGAGGGGCTGTGGGAATGTTGCTGGAGTCAGGGAGAAGCCTGGTTTCTTTTCCAGGCTTGGGCAGCGACTTAACTTAGCAAACTTCTCATCTATTCTTCTTGTGGGGCAGGGGGAGCAGGCGGGACTTTCCAGGTACACCAGCCTGACAGAGCTACAGCGGAGGACTATGATATCACAACACCCTAACTAGAATAGGCCTGTTACTGAGTCCAGAGAACCAAAGAAGAGATATCTCTTTTCTGCCCTTCAGCTGAAGGGAGCAGTTTATTCTAGACTTCCTGCACATGTCATAGAATCAGAAACAACTGATTGGCCTACTGACAGTCATTTTGTTGTTTTGCAAGTAGCACAAATATGTGTGATGCTTGTAGGCTAAGGAATGAACTACCAAAGGAAAGAACAGCCTAGTCGAAGGGATTCTGAAATTTGTAGTAGGAGGGTCACAGGAAACAACAGTATTTAATGACTATGCCTGATGTCACCCTAACTTTAGCCCACATTCCTCATCTCCTCAGTCTCATAGAGCAGATGAGAGGCTGTGTGCTTGTTGTGAAAACACAGATTAGGTCTATATTCCTATAGTACCTTCTAACCCCATATCAATTCTGATGTAGAAATCATGAAGCTGCCTGTGCAGGGAACACAGTTTCCACAGCCTGAAGAGAAGCTGCAAAAAGGAGAGAGAACTCCCAAGGAGAACTAAGTAAAGAAAGGGAAAGAAACACCAGTGACTCACAGAACCATGATTAAAAAAAAAAAAAAATCTCTTAACAGTGAGTACATACCATATTCATTCTTTTGTGACAGCGTTACCTCGCTCAGGATGATATTTTCAAGATCCATCCATTTGCCTACGAATTTCATGAAGTCATTGTTTTTAATAGCTGAGTAGTATTCCATTGTGTAAATGTACCACATTTTCTGTATCCATTCCTCTGTGGAGGGACATCTGGGTTGTTTCCAGCTTCTGGCTATTATAAATATGGCTGCTATGAACATAGTGGAACATGTGTCTTTATTACATGTTGGAGCATCTTCTGGGCATATGCCCAGGAGTGGAATAGCTGGGTCCACAGGTAGTATTATGTTCATTTTTCTGAGGGTCCGCCAAACTGATTTCCAGAGAGGTTGTATCATTCTTGCAATCCCACCAGCAATGGAGGAGTGTTCCTCTTTCTCCACATCCTTGCCAACATCTGAGTTTTTGATCTTAGCCATTCTGACTGGTGTGAGGTGAAATCTCAAATGCGTCAGAGGAGGGTCTTGTTATCTGTCAGGGGGAGTAGAGGCCCTTGGGCCTGAGGGTGTTAGATCCCCCAGTATAGGAGAATGACAAGGAGGAAAGACGAGAGTGGGTGGATGGGTGGGAGGGTGGGTTGGAGCATATCCCCATATTGGCAGGGGGAAGGCGGAGGGAATGGGGAGGTTCCAAAGGGGAGATCTGAAACATTTGAAATGTAAATAAAATATGAAAAAAAAAAAAAAAAAGAAATGATGCTGAAAAAAAAAATCATTAAGCTATCCATGTGCTATAAAACAGAGTGTTTGCTGGTGAGGACCAGAGAGCAATCCTGGATAATTAATCTGAATAACTGTAAACAGGAAAACATGAATGATTGGAATTTATGGCAGTATGCAAATAGTATTGAGTCAGAAGTTTAAAAGAACAAAATAAGGAACAGATGAAAGAAAAGCTAGAAGGAAGGTTCTCTAACTGAAGTCTTTAGGGTGAATAAATCCACCCATCCCCAGGGTAGACAAAACAATCCCACCTAGAAATATCCTGGCAAAATTCCTGAGTTACAAGGACAAGGGAGAGATAGACTAAAATTCTCTTGTGATCTGAATTCAAAATGCACCCCACAGGCTGATTGTCTGAATACTTGGTCCTCAGCTGTTGTCCCTGTTGGGGAACTTCTAGGAGTCTTGGAGGAGGAAGTAGGTTGAGGCAGGGTTTGAAGCTCTATAACCTGCTTCCTGTTCACTCTCTCCCTTGCTTTCTAACTGTGGATGCACATGACCAGCCCGCCTCATGCTCCTGCTGCTAAGCCTTCCTTAACCTTGATGGAATGATTTCCTTGAACTATAAGTCAAAATAAGCTTGTATTCCCTACGTTGCTTCCTGGTCAGGGATTTTGTCACAGCAATGAGAAAAGTAACAAATACTGATTCCAAAGGAAATGAGAAAGTTCTATAGAAAAGAGGGGAAATGTGACTAGCATTCTTAGCTTATTAAGGGATTTGCATCCTATACCCATCAGAGAAAAAGAAAGACTCTCAAAGTGCACACATTCACCAACCTGCCTGAAGAAAACTGTGAACAAAATCCTGTAAGCACAACTTCTGATGAGGAAAGTGTTCTTGAGGAAGAGAGAATAGCAAAAGGAAGCTGAGACAAGGCTCTTATCAAATGGATAATAATGATGTCAAATGAGATTGTGGATCAGAAGTGACATATTCTAAGGAAAAAGCTAATAGAAACAAGCACTAAAAATTAAATTATCTGGCTCTGAAAGAGAAGTGTTTGTGGGGAAGAGGGGCTGTGGAAGAGGAAACTGTCTCAGAGTTTATCTTGGTGGAGAGGGGAAGTGGGCAAGAAGATGAGTTGTAAGGGAGAGGAGGAGGGGAGCAGAGAGAGGAGGAGGGGAGCAGAGAGAGGAGGAGGGGAGCAGAGAGAGGAGGAGGGGAGCAAAGAGAGGAGGAGGGGAGGAGAGAGAGGGGAGGAGGGAAGGAGGGGAACAGAGAGAGGAGGAGGGGAGCAGAGAGAGGAGGAGGGGAGCTGAGAGAGGAGGAGGGGAGCAGAGAGAGGAGGAGGGGAGCAGAGAGAGGAGGAATGCATTGGAGGAGGCAAAGGGCCAAGGAGACCGCCATGCATGTGTGCTGCTTATTTGCAGACTACCTGAGACTGTTAGCTGACGAAGTGGATGTCAGGAGTTCATGTTTATTCCGCCAGTGCTTTCTCTGTGAATCTGCACCGTGCTCAGCATCTGCTGCGTTCTAGGGAAGCAGAGGCTCTGTTCACATCACTATTGCCCACTGCAACAGCACAAAGCAGCAGAGTACAGTTGTGAGATGTGTTTGTTTAATAACTAACCAGGACTAAATCTGGAGTTTTTCTATGGTGTATGACTGCTTATGGAGCTTTTCAATTTAAATTTTTAGGAAATATGCCCATCTATGGTCAGCATTAATTGGACTTAGTAGGTTATTTTACACACACATATATATAAATGGTTTATATATATATATAATGGTTTTTCTTCAAGACAGGGTTTCTTTTTGTAGCTGTATCTGTCCTAGAACTAGTTCTGTAGACCAAGCTGATCTCAAACTCACAGGGATCCTTCTTCCTCTGCCTGCTAAGTGCTGGGATTAAAGATATGTGCCGCCATTGCCCAGCAATAGTGAAAATATTTTTAAAAGGACATTAAGTTAGGAGGGAGACCGATTGATAGGTCCTGGGGAGAAGCTGGAGGGAGGTAGTAGGGGTGACTAAGATAAAAATACATCATATTCATGTATGAAATTTTAAAAGAAAGCCAGATACAAATATTATTATTTTTTCTCCTGTTTACTTTTAAGCCTGATTTTATGGAGGCTGCATAGTTAGCAACTACTGATCAGTCATGGTTGAATGTGAAGCTTTGAGTCTGTAAGTCTTCAGTTGTTCATGGCTTTTCAGTTTTTGGGTTTTTTTTTTAGTTTTTTGCTTTTGTGTGTGTGTGTGTGTGTGTGTGTGTGTGTGTGTGTGTGTGTGTGTGATGACAGTACCTGAATGGTCATCTGGGATCGTATTGTTCAACATTATCTAAGACATGTGGGACACCAGGAGCTGATGTGTGCTCTGAGCTACTTTTTCACCAAAAATCTCCAGGTTTCCACTGTCCATTCCATTAAAAATTGACATGGACTCATAGGTCAGTAAGTCATTTTTCACTGACAGTGTACTGGCTGGTTTTGTGTGTCAACTTGACACAAGCTGGAGTTATCACAGAGAAAGGAGTTTCAGTTGAGAAAATGCCTCCATGAGATCTAGCTGTAAGGCATTTTCTCAATTAGTGATCATGGGGGGAGGGTCCCTTGTGGGTGGTACCATCTGTGGGCTGGTAGTCTTGGGTTTTATAAGAAAGCCAGCTGACCAAGCCAGGGGAAGCAAGCCAGTAAGAAACAGTCTTCCATGGCCTCTGCATCAGCTCCTGCTTTCTGACCTGCTTGAGTTCCAGTCCTGACTTCTTTTGGTGATGAGCAGCAGTGTGGAAGAGTAAGCTGAATAAACCCATTCCTCTCCTACTTGTTTTTTGGTCATGATGTTTGTGCAGGAATAGAAGCCCTGACTAAGACAAATTGGTACCAGCATAGTGGGGGTATTCCTGTGACAACGTGACCATGTTTTGGGGAGGACTGTGGAAGGACTTTGGAACTTTGGGCTAGAAGATCCATTTGGTGTTAAGAGCTCTGTGGGATGTTGTGTAGGAGCTTGGAAGAAAATGTTGAGAACAGTGCAGAAGATGGAGACCTGGCTTGTGAAATTTCAGAGGGAAGATTAAAGACTTATCAGGGCCAATGCTAGTTTGACTGTGAAGATTCTGTGGTTTGGTTAGCTGGGAACTAGTAAAGCAAAACCACCGCATTACTGGGATTATTGATGCTGATTAGCTGGAACTGGGAAATTGGTAGTGATTGGGAAGAGACCAGCATCATTGAGGTGAAATCTTCTGTGAAGTGTTTTCTGAGAGCACAGAGGCTGCATTCCAGAGATAGCCAGGGTTGTACCTTGTGCTGTGGCTGGACTTGGTAATGTTTAAGAGTCACCCAGGTGGTGCTTGTTTTGAAGGTGTGAAGGAGCATTTTCTCAATTAGTGATCAAGGTGGGAGGGTCCCTTGTGGGTGGTGCCATCCTGGGCTGGTAGTCTTGGGCTCTATAAAAAAGCCAGCTGAGCAAGCCAGTAAGAAACATCCTTCTGTGGCCTCTGCATCAGCTCCTGTTTCCTCATCTGCTTGAGTTCCAGTCCTGACTTCCATTAGTCATGAACAGCAGTGTGGAAGTGTAAGCTGAATAAACCCTTTCCTCCCCAACTTGCTTCTTGGTCATGATGCTCGTGCAGGAATAGAAACCCTGACTAAGATAGACAGTGTCCTAACCCTGGTCCAGGAGATAAGAAGGTAAAAAAGAAAAGCTGGGGTAAGGAGAGCTTGCATAATCTGATGGTTTATATCAAGCAAATGTATTAAGAACTATAGTGTCTTATATACTATTAGTAGGAGAAAAATGGGACAGAGTCAGCAAAAGGCCATGGGATGAAGTATGGCAGTAACGTCACATAAAGGGGAACCCAGGATCTGTCAAGGATGTCAGGAACCAAGCACATGGTAGCATTGGTACTGATAGTGATTGCCCCTTTGAGTGGGAACAGTTGGGTTCTCAGGATCCACAGGTGTAGCTCCTCCCAGGCCCTGGCCCCAGGCCATTATCAGCTCTGCCAAGCATATTCCTGGTTTTAGAGAAAGAACTGTGTCCCTTCTCTACACATTAGGGCCCAGGGAAAATTTCCTAAAGCCTTGCCCCAGCCTATTACTGCCTCTGCCGAACATGTTCCTGATATATTAGGGTCTCCAGGAAAGCTTTGGATAAGTGAAGCCCTCAAGAAAAAGGCAACCCGAGGATCTCTCTGGAGCATGAACCTCCCAATTTACCTCCCAAAGGGTTCACCTTTGTGCAATATTGCTAGACAGAAAACAGGCTAAGATGGCATGGGAGAAAAAGCCAGGGTTACCAAGGATGTGCCCTACTTTACCAGAGTAGCTTGAGTGTGCCTGCTGCCCTAGTCTTACCTAAGCAACACATGAGTGTCTCAGTCTGATACACAATAACACCAACATTCTCAGGTTGGAAAATCCACGTAACTATCAAAGCAGCGATCTCTGCAGAAATGAAAACGATATGCTCTATAGCAAAGGCCCTGCATGAGTGGCTCTTTGTCTTACTAATTCACAGGTGTTCTGTAAGTACTTCTTGAATGAAAAAAATGAGAAAATAATACTCAGGGCATGCGTTTGTCAGCTCATAACAGGCAATCACAGAGAATTCTCTGGAACACAGATGCTAGGTGTCAGGTGAGAGATGATGCAGAACTCTTACACCTTCCTTGCAGGTTAGGGTCCTGCACATGGACCAGAGCTCCTAAGGCTGAGCACAACTCTATGCCCTACTGAAGAAGGACTAATGATTTCCATCTCCCATCTCACCCACTCACTGTGCCCTGGTCCTGGAGGTTGACAACTTGAAACTACCTAGAACATAGGTCTTACTACTGCTGTTAGCATCTTTGAGAACTGGAGCATCATGCTGTGACAGATAGCACCCTAGTCTGGGTCTGAGTTGCCCCCTGGCCTCCTTCTCTCAATTGCTATGACATTTTAAAAAATTATTATTTTCTCATGTATGACATCCTGACTGCATCCCCTCCGTCCTCTCCTCCTAGTCTCTCCCCCTCAGTTTACCTCTCCCTCAGACTCACTCCTCCTCCTTTCCCTTCAGAAAAGGACAGGCCTCCCAGGGATACCAATCAAACATGGAATATCAAGTGTCATAGGATTTTATTGCTGTGATGAGACACCATGACCAAGGCAAATCTCATAAAGGTAAACATTTAGTTGGGGCTGGCTTACGGTTTTAGAGGTCCAGTCCATTATCATCAAGGCAGGAAGCATGGAATCATGCAGGCAGACTTAGTGCTGGAAGAGCCAAGAGTTCTACACCTGATCTGAAGATAGCCAGGAGAAGACTATTTTCCTCACTGGGCAGAGCCTGAGCTTGGGAGGCCTCAAAGCCCACCTACACAGTGACATACTTCCTCCAATAAGGCCATACCTTCTAATAGTGCTACTACTGCCTATGGGCCAAGCACTCAAACACATGAATCTGTGGTGGTTAAACCTATTCAAACCACCATATCAGGTAAATACATACATACATACATACATACATACATACATACATGGCACATCACGTCATATTTAGGCTGGACTAGGCAACCCAGTGGGAGGAAAAGGGTCTCAAAAGCAGGCAAAAGAATTAGAGCTAGACTCTGCTCCCACTGTTAGGAACCCCACAAGAACACCAAGCTACACAACCATAACATATATGCAGAGGACCTAGGTCAGATCCATGCAAGCTCTAATTGTCAGTTCAGACTCTGTGAGCTCCTATGAGTCCTGGTTAGTTTATTCTATGGACCATGTTCTTGTGGTGTCCTTAATCCCTCTGGCTCCTACAATCCTTTCTCCCCCTTTTCTTTAGGATCCTCCCATTGCTATGAAATCTCAACTGCTAGAATCTGTTAATAGTGTTGCTGAGTTAAATCCTATCATTTATTTATTTAGAGACAGGGTCTCACTATGTAACTCTGGCTGGTTTAAAAAATACTGTGTAGATCAGGCTGGCTTTGAACTCACAGAGATCTACTGTCTTCTACCTCCCAAGTGGTGGGATTAAAGGTGTGTACCACCATACCCAGGTAAATCCCATTTTTAAATCCAGAGATTAAAGACAAACTACTAGGTTATGAGGAGAGCCTTAAATTCTCTAGGGGAGATAGTGATCTGTCTTCTCTCTTGTCTTTCCCTTCTCCCTTCCAGATATCAACTCCAACAGTAATGGTTTAACAAAATATTTTCTGCAAGGATTTAAAAATATGTTTTCATAAGGAAAAAGAACATCATCAGGAATGGTTATGTGTAACTTCTTTTATTAGTATTCATTAGTGTCTCTCACTTGAAAACATTCCAATTAGTATTATTGTTGTGCTTGCTTTTAAAAAACACCTATTTTTTTTAAAGCTACAGTTAATGACAGTGGCAGTTAGAAACAAAATGTTTCTAACAGGAAAGAAAAAAAAATTCTTTATTTTTTTTTTAAGCAATTTTCTTTGTATTTCATCACCATTTGGAAATTATGACAAAATATTGTTAATGTAGTTTCTCATTTTCTGACATAGAAGGCTTGGTTGTTTGGAAGAGGTCCCATAGGCTGCACAGTGAATTCTTCCTACACAGCATACAGAACCTGTGGGAAAGAATGTACCTTCTACATGGACCCCCTCATGTTCTGGTTCATATTGGCAGTGATGTCTAAAGTCCACTGGCCTTTAGACCAGAGTTGTAGCACTTAATTTCCTGTCATGTATTCTGTGTTTCTCTAAGGCTTTAATGAAACATTGACATCTGAGACTGAAAATGATTGAGTACCCAAATACTTTAAAAACATGTAATCTATCCACAAAAGTATAAATAAGATATATCTTTATAGTTCCCAGTAGATTGTGTGTAATTCCAAGTTGGTCATAAACAGTAGCCTAGAAAATAAAAGTTTTTATTTTTATTTATTTTTTATGACAGAAGTTCAGAACCTGAAATAAATATGCAAGCAGCAATTCATACTGGCACAAGAACTTATCTTCAAACATATTAAATCTGAGTGGTATACTAAAAAAAAAAAAACCACTTGAAGATTTTGATTGATACTGGTAGTATTAGAAAGGTTTGCCAGACACAGAAAAAAGTGAACCTTTTGCAGTTCAAAGGATATTAATGAGTATGCATTGAGAGTCAGCCTTACAATTCTGTTGTCCCCATTAGCTGGATGGTCTCTGTCCTTATTGACACAGTGGCCCAGTTCACACAGCTTATGGTTCCCTTTGTCTCAGAATATTGAAGAAAGACTTCCAAGGCAGGTATATCCTGATAGCTCTTGGATCTGAGAGTCTCTCTGGTCCAGCCTTGTGGGATCAGAGCATTGATATACAATGGAGTAGAAAATACCTGAGCTGGAACTCAGGCTGCCCTGTGTTTACAACCTATTAGAAAAGGATTAGGCTAATGCCTTCATTCTTGCAGCTGGGGAAAGAACTGGCTGTGCACCAGCTTTCTGTTGTAATGGGGTTACTGGTATCAGTATAATAGGCAATCTCAGGAAGGGGAATTATTTTGTAAAAGTTATGATGTGTTCCCTTTACTTTTTCTGTTCCTTAGAAAAGAATTAAATAAAAAGGACTCAATAGCTATTCCTCTTTAGACAACCTCTTTCCATATAAACAAAACCTCTGGTTGGCTTCCGATTCATAAGATGTATTATTTTTTAGTTACTAGTTTGGAGTTAGCATGAAATAAGTAAGTACCAGAGTCTTGATAGGGATCCAAGGGCCACAGGAGTGTCTGGAAGCCCCGGGGCACATCCACCTCTCAGCTGCTAGCATTAATTTGGAGGCATTCTAGTTCAGTGGGTGTGGTGGTTTGAATATGTTTGGTCCATAGGGAGTGGTACTGATAGCAGGTATGGCTTTGTTGGAGGATGTGTGTCACTGTGGGGGTGGGCTTTGGAGGTCTCCTATGTTCAGGCTGTACCCATTGTAGAAGAGAGCTTTTTCCCAGCTCTCTGAGGATTCCAGTCTCTTCTGGTTGCCTTCAGACCAAGATGCAGAACTCTTAACTTCTCTGGTGCCATGCCTTCCTAGATGCTGCCATGTTCTTACCTTGATGACAATGGACTGAATCTCTGAACTGTGTGCCAGCCCCAATCAAATATTTGCCTTTATAAGAGTTGCCTTGGTTATGGTGTCTCTTCACGGCAATAAAAACCCTAAGACAGTGGGGTTGGGGTTGGGGTTGTGGGTGGGGACTGCTGTGGTTTGGTATACACATTTCTCAGTGGACCAGTTGTAGTAGAAGCTGTTAGGATGGTCAAGGGTAAAGTTGGAACTCATAAATTTGGCATTATTGCAGGAGGCTTAACAAGAAGAAGGGCAGAAACATGTAATGGAAGTCTCAGGAAAGACAAAATATTTAAAGTCTTTTCAACTTCATAGATCATCTTGGTAATTCTGTGTTTCTACTACTTTAGTGCATTACACTGAAATATCTAAGACCATTTGGCTGTTACCCATCCTCCTAGATACATTTTTCCATAATAGTTATAAGGTAGAAGCAGATTTGCAAAATATGACATATAGATACACTGGAATCTATTCAGTCTTATAAGGAAGGAAATTTTGACACATGCCTCATTTTCAAAACAAGGATGCAAATTTTTTTTTTTTTTTATTTACTCAGGTGAAGTGATGTGATGAGAGCTATACTCAAGCTGTGTGAATACAGGGCTTGGGCTGAGGCTAGAGTGTTTCTTTCTCTGTCCTAATACCTACATCTAGATCTGGAAGGTTCTAGCCTCCATACAATCTAATCTTTGAAGCTGACTGATTCAATCCAGATTTTCACTGCTTCTGACTGAATTGCTTTGCCTGGCCTCATACTAACTTTGGTAATATGTTCTACTTTTCTGGCTCCTTCTGATATTCTTGCTTGTTCTGTTTTCACCTGTATCTAGCTTGTTCTTTCTGTAACCTATCTCTGTAAAACTTTCCTAGTAGAACTGCTATACTCACACACCACACCACCACATATTTTTTCTCTCTCTCTGTTCTTAAGGAAACTTTCTTCTTCTGCTGTTGTCATGTGAGTTGGGCATATCCTATTTCAGACTCATTTTGTCAAGTCTTTCTCTGATTCATCACTTTGTCTGCCTCTCAATTAGATATCATTTTCAAACATGGTTACTTTCTTCTATAAACTAACCTTACCTTCATTGTTAAGGATTAAAGGAGTATACTAAGGGCATGTCTGTATTCAGCCAGATCATGATGTAATCCAGGGCATGTCTATGTTCCACCCAGATTGTTTCTTTGGATATGATCCCTGGCTAGAGCAACCATGTTGCTAGATGAAAATTCCTCTACACAAGATGATGTGCTAAGTGAGATACACTACTCAAAAAAGGATGCATATTGTGTGATTCTACTTATGTCAGTTACCTAAATACTCAAACTCATAGAGACAGACTTTTGAATGGTGTTTATGAGGGCCTGGGGGAGAGAGGAATGTTGAGTTAGTGTTCAACAGGAGTTGTTGGAGTTGGAGGACACAAAAAAAGTTCTGCATATAGATTATGTCAATGGTGATCAAACAATATGAATGTACTGAATGGCACTGAACTCTGCACTGACAATGGTTAAGTAACATTATATTAGGGCACATTTTGTTATAGTGATTTACTTTTTTTGAGAAATGCTTTCTGCTATATATAATATCATGGTGATTAGTTTAGTTGCCAGCTTGGCACCATCTAGAATCATCTGAGAAGGGAAGTCTCTGTGAAGAATTGTCTGGATCAGAGTGGTTTGTGAGCATGTCTGTGACTGATTGTCTTGATTTTTAATTGATGTGGAAAGACCCAGCCCACTGTGGGTGGCACAATTTCCTAAGCATAAGGTTCTGAACAATGTAAGTACAGAGCACATATAAGCAGGCATGCATTCATTTTCTCTGTGTTCTCTCTTGTGGATGTCATGTTCTAGTTCCTGCCTTGATATCCCTGAATGATGGACTGTAACCTGCAATAGTAATCCAGAAAAGCCTTTTATCTATTAAGTTGCTTTTTTCCAGGGTGTTTTATCACAGCAACACAATGAAACTAAGACAAGCTTATGTACCAGTTCTCATGTGTGGCCTTGTAAGGTTAGACTTCTTTGGAAGACATAGTGAACTCACTGAGTCAAGGGTCCTATAACCCATTCCTCTACTTTGAACTTTGGCTGAGGTATATAACCTCAGTTATTTATTTATAATGGCTCTTTTAATACTTATGGAATGAATAAAGAACTTAATTTGGATTTGACAGTTATTGGACACAAACAATGCTAGCTGTTAGGATCACTGTGCGGCCCTTACTACTAGTCTCTAGTTAGGAACCAGAGGTGAATTGTTGAAAAAAAAAATGAAAGGAGTATTTTTCAGATATCCTTGAACATGAAGAGGTATCCCTGCTCTCTGACACACAAGGACATTTAAAACTCAGCACTCTCCCGAACTTTGGTCTTCAAGTTAACTGTACTGTTGTTTAGGTAAAATGCTCCTTCTTTGGTTTGATTCCTTCATTGGGTCCTTGTGAAAGGATCCTTATGAAAGAATCCAAAGAAAAAACTCTTCAACATCCACAGGGATCCTTGAATTCATAACTGCTTTCTGAAACTCAACCTATTTGAATACACACACATCCTGAAATGCTTGATCTTGTGAGGGTGGGATGTCTACCTACTTCTCATGGAGACTGTCATGAACAGAGCCCATGTCTCACATCTTTCTGGAACCCATTAGACAAGTTCCAAATATACAGACAAGGGTGTATAGAAATGTTACCAATGAATGTACACTCAGAACACATGGAAAAGAACATTAGCATTTAATGAACTTCCCTGTGTGGCTTTAAGTCACCAGGACACAAGCAGCTCTAGCACCTCAATTTTTCTCCTCAGCTCTTTTGGTTGAAGAATTTGGTCTTCAGGATGACAGGCTGCTTAGGGAGCTTTCCTTTTCCCAGAACTCTGTGATAGCCTAATCACACTATATCAATAATGGGAACAGCTCTAGTCTTGTCCTTTGCAGCATTTATCCATATTTGCTCACTGACCAGTGTATACAGTTCCAGGTTGACAGTTGGCAGAAGCTTTGGTCCCTCTTTAAGTGGTAATGCCTCATACCAACTTTCCTAGAATCATCTTCATGATTCTTGTCAGAGCCTATCCTGTGGTGATGCATGCCACCAGAATTCCCAAAACCTCATGGGTGCTTGTGATTCATATGACCCTAGAGTTTCTTGGTCCTCTTCAGTTTGGATGGCGTGGTTCTAGCAAGTGTATAGGGACATCTCAATGAGCTTTGCTTACAGTTCTCTTGTAGTTAATCACGCTGGGCACTTTTTCACAAGCTATTGTACATTTCCATTGTAAAGTATCTAATTCTATTGGTTTGTCTTTTTAATGTTGATTTTTTGTAAGAATTCTATGTTCTGGAAATTATTCTTTGGCAGATATGTGTTCTATAAATATTTCCTCATAGCCTGTGGCTTGAAAAATTACAGAGGGCTCATGCCAGTTCAATCACTTTGAAATGAGTTAGACTTCAAGCACAAAAGGCAAATTAGCCAGTTATAAGAAAATAAAACCCAGTTAATCTCTAAAGGCATGCACACTGGATTGTCTGTATTGAAAAGGCAGAAACTGTAGCTCACTGGAGGAGAACAGGTGCATATGGAAATCAGTCACTCCCCAGCAGCACGTACTTTGTATATGCAATATTATGAAATATTCTTGCATTCTAAGAGACTGAAACTTTTGCTAGACCCCACAGCCAGAATTAATAAAATATTTCAAAGTCACTTAAGACTGCTATTTTGCTGTGCACTCAAACTGTTTAATTTGCTGTTGAGAGAACAATGTAACAACCAGATTTACTTGCCTTGGATTTCTCATGTAATCAACTTTTACAACATAAGTTAAGGCATAGCTGTAATCTTATATACTCTTTCCTGCTCCTGACCTAGATATGTGTATCATTTACAGAAAGCAGCAAATATAGAAGTTGAAAGCAACTTCCTAAAATCTTCCATCAAGTTTTAAAGCGTTATGAGGTAAGATCCCAAGACCATCTCAAGGACACCCTTAAAGCAAAAAAAAAAACAAAAACAAAAACAAAAACAAAAACAAAACAAAAAAACAAACAAACAAAAAAAAACCCCAAAAAGCCTTTATTTGTCAACTGGTGGCTGTATGGAGAATTAGCCCAAACCAGGCAACTCCAAGCTTTATAGCTCCTGGGTTTATGCACAACTCACACATCCTGGTTGACACACTTCAACTAGCAAGAATAGTTAGCAAGAGGTAAAAAAGCAAGGTTAGTACAGTTAGTACTTTTAACTCTGGAATTTTCCCAGCCATACCCTGGAACCACTGATTTAACCTTTGTTCCCATTGAGGCAGCTATTGTTGCCAGGTGTCAAGGCTATCATGTTGTGCTAAGGTCTGAGGGCCTATTAAGGTCTGAGAGCCTGTTACATTCCCCACAAGTTCTACGGCATGAGTCAAATTGTAGACTAATCTTGAGGTAGGGGGTTATATCATCTTAGCACTAGTAGTTTAACAGAGTTTCTCTGTTTTCCATAGCTAAGTGGGCAGTTGAGCAAGCAGGGTCTTATAGTGAGGGCTAGGAGCAAAAGGTTTAATAGTCCAGTCATGGTTGTAAGTAGAATAGTTATTTAGGGGAGAAAAAGGATTGATACCAATTGATTCTTGGCATCTCCCATTTTCTTTCCTTAAGAAAACTTGCTTAAACATTTTCTAGTTACCCCTGACTGGTTGACATAGAAGCAACAAGCTTCTCCAGGTGCTATACCACGAAGTCCTTGTTTCACAAAGAGGAGGTTTAGTGCTCTGTGATTCTGAAGAACAATCTTTGCTAAAGAGTCTACTTGGGCTTCCAGATGGGACATAGAATTTTCCAGATGGTCACCGTGAATGTCTACTTGAGCTCTGAGTTTCTTAAAGTTTTTATTCCCCTAGATTTAGGGCTGAAGTTCTAACTGAAGGGGAGCCTATAATGCCTGTCTATTTCTCCATTTTAGATAGGCACCTGAGGTATTACATACATGAGGATGCAAAAGAGTGGGATCTCCTCCAGTACAAACAATTCAGAAGACGCAAACTTGGTTAAGCCATTAGTGTGAGCCTGGCAGTCTCTAGTGCCTAGAAATACAGGAATCTGCATAAAGGAACTATCTAGGGGGACATCTTGATGACATTAAGCAGGCACTCTTTCCTTGGAGGTTCTCCAGGGTGAGCTTAAGTTGATCTCATTTATAGTTGTCAGGATTTGAAGTGGAGTTTATTGAATAATTCCAATAACAATAATTCAAGGGGGACAAAGAAATAATATAAGACAATCATAGTCATAGGGCACATGCCAGTCTTAACTTTAGTGGGTCAGAGGGCCTGGTGACAACCCATCTATCACTGTCCTCTCTAGGCTTTTTCAGCTGGGTGTGGTGGATATTTGTTGATAAGCAATGATGTTTGTTATCTGGCTTAGTTGGGATCAGTTGGAAGCAGTGACTTGGTCCTTTGTAAAACCCTTGTAAAGGGTTTCCCATGTGATGTTTTCTGTGCTTTTCAATAAATACAGAGTGAAGCCCTTTGTTAGGGACAAAATACACAGGCACAATCAGACAGACACTGCTTACATATACATACACATATAGCACATATAGACACACAGGCAGTCACACACAAGGACACATACAGAATCATGGATAAGTCCACAAGACAGTCTTTACTCAGGCACAAATTCAGATAATAGACAGACAAGACAGAAGATACAGGGAGCATAAAGTAGAGAATTTAAATCTGGAATTGCTTTTGGTTAAATTTCTTTTCTTAATGTGACATTGATGCATTATTGGTAACTTGAACTTAATCACTAATTAGTATAATTTGTGCAATTTATGATGCTCGTTACTTTCTGGCCGCATCCTCATGGCTGCATATTTTTGCTCAAATATTTTATTTGCATTTAACTTAAGTATATTTGCTTCTCTTATTTATTTTATTTTATTGATTTTACCTGCATATGGTAATTTTACATAATAATAGGTCATCTCATTATAACATCTTCATGTATGTATATGATGCATTTTAATAATAATCATTCATTATCCTCTCATCCCTTCCCACTGATCCTCTTCCTTTCCCATACAGTCTTTCTATTTTCCTGTCCTTTTTTTAAAATTGTTTTTGAGACAGGATCTTCCCGTATAGGGCTGGCCTGGAACTCCCTAAATAGACAAGGCTGGCTTCAAAATCACAGAGATCTGCCTGCCTCTGCCTCTCAAGTGCTGGGATTAAAGGTGTGTGCCACCATGTCTGGCTCACTTATTATTATTTTTGTTATTATTATTATTGACCTAATAAATTTTATTAAATTTATGTATTTTGTTTATGTAATTTATGTATTTTATTTATGTATTTTGTTTACAGGAGCATGAGCACTGTATCAGTGACTAAATCACTAAGAAATATCTCTCCCTCCACCAGCAAACATTACCTGCCTATAAATCCTCAGAGAAGGACAGAGCTTCAGGACAACATGATAGGATATTGGTGAGCCCAATCTTATGCAGGTCTTGTGCAGGTAATCATAACTTCCATGTGCTCAAGAGGGAAATGACTATATCACACTTGGAAGACCGTGTTTTACACCACTCACACTTTATCTGACTCTTACATGACTTTCATTCTGTTTTTCAGAATGTTCTCTAAATTTGGAGGACATTATCTAGATACCCATTTGTGGCTGAGCTGTAAGCAATTATATATTCTCATTGTTTTGACCAATACCTAGACATATTTTAGATATAAAAACTAATTTTGACTTTTTGCTTCATTGTATTGTAAAGAACCCCCCCCCTCCAGCTTCTGGATCTTGTCAGAGGAAAAAGGAATGCTCACAAATTTGAGTCTTGGGTTGATCTATCCCAAAACACAAGAAAGTGATGGGGCCTTTCAGAAGCAGTGACTGTTAAGCCACTCTAGTCAAGTTTACTTACAAGTGTTAAAACTATGTTTTAAAGTTGGTTTTATGTGCTTTTAATTCTTCCAGAGAGTGAATTTGTCCATCTTGGCTAATGTTTGATTATAGATTTGTCAAATGGTAAAGCAATAACAATAAAACAAAAGTTCATTTCTGAATTGCATAAACCTTTAAAATTAGATGTCCATTTCTAAAGATGAAGGGACTCAGCCAGAGAATCTGTTTACCTCCCTATGCCCCCAGCTTCAACAACTTAGTAGAAAAAGCCACCAGAAATTGGACATTGTCATTAAAAAACAAAAGAGAAATACCTTGAAATTGGACATTGTCATTAAAAAACAAAAGAGAAATAAATTGTATATTGTGAAACATAATGGAAATGTGCTAAAAAGCAAAAATGCCTCAGGAATTAGGAAACTGGAAGGAGCCTGGAATAAGATAGGGGTTATGTTTGATCCATTTTGCTCCTAATTAATTCAATGGTATAGTGATGATTAATCTTGATTGTTAACTTGATGACATCTAGAAATCATCTAGGAGACAAATCTCCAGATTGTGGCTATGAGAGATTATCTAGCTAGGGTTGAGGTGGGGAGACCCTCTCACTGTGTGTGGTACCATGCCATGAGCTAGGGTCCTGAATAGAATAAAGGAGAGCCAAATACCCATGCATAATTCTGTTCTCTGCTTCCTGACTCTGTACATATGTAACCAGCTGCCACATTCTTTGTTGCCCACGATGATGGGCCTTCTCTCCTACTATAACCCAAAATAAGCCCTTCCTTTCACAAGTAGTGCATAGTTTTTTCTATGATATATATATATATATATATATATATATCATAGAAAAGTAATGGATATTACCATTAACAGGGAACATCCATTTTGGGAAATTCCAGTTCCTCTAATGTAAAACCAGAGGTTTGGAGAGAAGGGATCTAATGATGTGACTCACGAGAGCTAAATGGCTTTGCGGTCTTTTAAGTATAGTGGGGACAGAATAACAAAATCAATACCATGGAAATTTCACATGACTCATCCAGATCTCTCAGGGAGCAGGAACATTCTGGGACCACTGGAAAGGCTTAATCTAATTAGGATGATAGATAAGACCTATACCACTTTTGATCAGCCAGAACATCCTTTTGGTGTGAGTTGATGGTCAAGAGACCAGAATATTGGGGTCAGAGAGATGGCTCAGTGGGTAAAGACTCTTGCTGCCAAGTGCAATGACTGAGTTTAAGTCCTAAAACTCACACGAGTGCTGAGTTGACCTGAGTTGATGGAAGGAGAAAACCAACTATTGAAAACTGTCTCTGGCCTCTACATTTGTGCTGTGGAACATTGCAGTATACTGCCCCAGCTCATAACAAGTAACTGTAATAAATAACTAGAATTTTGCTTTATTTGTTTCAAGACAGGCTCTCTGTGTCCTAGGCTGGCCTCATTCTTCCTGTGTAACAGTGGTGACCTTGAACTCCTAATCTTAAGTATGCTATCATGTCTGGTTTCAAAAACCAGATATTCACATATGCTAGGGAAGCCCTCTATGAACTGAGCTACATCCCTAGTATCTAAGACCTGAAGGTTTAAGGACTATAAAAATACTCTGTCAGATTTGCTAAGTGAAGTTAGAGGATGGGAAGAAACTCGATTCAGGAATGCTTACATAACACTTGAAGCTTTTAATGATTTTTCCATTACATTGCCACATATTTCATCTTGAAATATTGCTTATATTTTACTTTTTGGAAAAGGACCAAGGGCCCTCAGTGTGTTGGGCCATCTGGATACCTTTGGTGAGCTAATTAGGTTCTTTATTGTCATGGAGTTTATATTTTAATGAGACAAACAGGCAGCAAAATTGAAACAAGATCCAGTGTGTCAATAGCATGATAAAGTTCCTGCAAAAGTGTGTGTGTGTGTGTGTGTGTATGTATGTGTGTGTGCATGGTATGTGTGCATGTTTGTGAGTGTGTGAGAGTGTGTGTGAATGTCTGAGTTTGGGTGTGTGAGAGTATGTGTGTGAGAATGTGTGAGTGAGTGTGTGTGTGTGTGTCTGGGTGTAGGGGGTGGGATAGTCATGCAAGGCTCTAGGAGTTCAAATGTAGGCTATGACATTAATATACAAGTTGTGGCTAGAAGAGAGGGCACTACTTAGTTCTGGGAGCTCTGAGGGAGATAGGAAGGGTTGAGTTAGGTTCTTCAGAGAAGTAGCCAAGATCTGACACTCCAAACAGACCCTTTTACCACAGGTCAGAGAGGTGGACCTTGCATGCTAGGAACATGAAGGAATTACTTACAAGATGATGGGCAGATGGGGTGATCTTCCAGAAAAGGCTGCTGACTTGCTCTAGGTCTGTGAATATAACTCCTGCCTCTGCCTTTCAAGTGCTTCTAGGAATAGACAATATACCTAGTGTGAAGCACTTCTTCAGAGCATTCTGAATGACTTTCTCAGCTTCCAGTGCTTTAAAATGGATTAAGTGCAAACTAAAGAAGGCAGAGATGTAAAGGTGGTTTGCTCATTTCCAAGAATAAACTAACGAACAGTAAATAACTCTCATATTTCTCACTAAAGGCTATATTTAAGTTGAATACAGGCTTGTAATCTCAGCACTTAGGCGGAAGCAGGAGGACTACAAAAGTTCAAGGTCAACCTGAGCAATTTAGTGAGCTCTTTCTTACTTCAAAATAAAAGTAGAAGAGGAATTAGGTAGCCGTGTGTGTGTGTGTGTGTGTGTGTGTGTGTGTGTGTGTTGTTTGAAAGACTACAATTACTTATTTAGCATTCTGTAGACCTTCCAGGAATCTGATTATACAATTAGTCCTATTGAATCTGGGTCCATGAACATTTACCTGTTACCTCACTGTCTAGGAAACAAGAATTAAGTTACACCATCCTTTTCCCTACCTCAGTCTCTGCTGGAGAAAATCCTCATTCTAGTCTCTACTTCTGTGAGCTCAGCTTTCTCAGATTTTATATTGGTTAAAGGGTTAAAAAGTTTCAGGTAGACAAAAGACAATAAGTAAGTTGTGAGATCTACTGCATGACTTGGTCACCAGAGTCAACCATGAGATATTATGTAGTTCAAAACAACAAGAGCAAGTTTCAGACTGTGAACACAGAGAGATAGGTAACCAAGGTGATGGAAATATTTGTTAATTTGATTTAATCACTCTACTTGTATGTACCCATTAACACATCACATTTTACCTCATATCTATAACCAGGCTTTTTATCATCTATGTGTCTGTTTATGCTTGGTTTTTGAGACAGGGTGTCATCTAGCTAAGGCTGGTTTCAACTTTCTGGTCATTTTGCCTTCACTTATCAAGTATATAATCCCAGCAACTTGAAATAATGTTAAAAATATTTTAAAAATAAATGAATGAAAAAAAATCTGGCCTTAGAGTATTCATGTAACAAATGTCACAGTCCCAAGCCCTATACTGCTGTGATGGTTGGGGAGGACAGAGAAGGAGAGAAGGGCTCTGTGCTGTGTTTCATGTAGTAGAGAGTGTGATCTGGGTCTTTTTGGAGAGCAAGAATGGAACTATTGGAGGAGAATCAGGAAGGAGCAGTCCAGGACCACAGTAGAATGAAGGCACTTTTTGTCTGGATCATGGCTTGCATATGGGGGTTGGGGGTGGGAAAAGCCAACAGTGGGCAGTAGGTGGGGGCAAAGCAAGCATGAAAAAAAGGGTTGGCCTGGTTGTAGAAGTCTTGAATGCTGAGTGTACTGGCTAGTTTTGTGTGTCAACTTGACACAAGCTGGAATTATCACAGAGAAGGGAGCTTCAGTTGAGGAAATGCCTCTATGAGATCCAGGTGTAAGGCATTTTCTCAATTAGTGATCAAGGGCAGAGGGTCCCTTGTGGGTGGTACCATCTGTGGGCTGGTAGTCTTGGGTTCTATAAGAAAGCAGGCTGAGCAAGCCAAGGAAGCAAGCCAGTAAGAAACATCCCTCCATGGCCTCTGCATCAGTTCCTGCTCCTGACCTGCTTGAGTTCCAGTCCTGACTTCCTTTGGTGATGAACAGCAATTGGAAATGTAAGCTGAATAAACCCTTTCCTCATCAACTTGCTTCTTGATCATGATGTTTGTGCAGGAATAGAAACCCTGACTAAGACACTGAGCTATGAGTTCTCATGTATGCTGTAACTATGAAACCCACTTGAGGTTTGTCACAGAAAATGCACAGTCAGCCCTGGAAAAAGTTTGCATTAGTGGCTTTAGTTAGGAAGCTTTTCAATAGTCCAGCCAGGATTGTGCAGTATTGAGAATGTGCGGAATAATTCTCTATTCTATTGGTTCTGAGATTGAGGGTGGGACAGGAGGAATGGGAGGCTTACAGAAAGAGAAAGGATAAAAGGCCTGTCTAACAGAGGTGGGCAATTGATGCACTTAGGGCAATGGGGTGATTCTTATGAATTCCAGGGGAACCAGTTTCCAGGACCATCACACGGGACCAGATTTCAGAGATATTAGTGAATGTGGTGAGAAAGCAAAGGGTTGTTTTTTGTGTGTGTCAAAGTGATGCTGAATGCTTAGGTGAATAGAAAAGTAACTATTTTGAGCGAGGCTTCTGTGTATGATGTATAGATGGAGTACACATATATATGGAATTGAAGACAGGAATCTGGATGTTTTCCACAAGACTGATGAGGTAGGATAAGCTTTTAGATTTGGAAAAAAGTACAAAGCTGATAGATGGGAAATTGGGCTTGACAATCAATGTCCAGTAGTTCAAGAACGGTGAAATGCTAGTGCCCTCGTTTCTTTAACTGGTAGCTTCTGGTCAAGTATTTTTTTTTAAATAAATGTATAGTTTTAAATTTACTTATCTTATGTATATGGGTGTTTTGTCTGCATGTATGTCTGTGCACCGCATGCATGCAGTACCTGTGGAGGCCAGAAGAGGGTATTTGATCCGTTGGAATTGGAGTTACAGATGCCATGTGAGTGCTGAGAATCAAACCAAGGTTCTCTAGGAGAGTAGCCAGTGCTCTTAATTGCTGAACCATTTCTCCAGCCTTCACCTGAATCTATCTATATCTATATATCTATATCTATATACCTACATATCTATCTCTCTATATATGGGATTTATTAACGTGGCTTGCAGGTTACAGTCCAACTATTCCAACAATAGAATGTCCAAGAGTCCAGTAGCTGTTCAGTGCACAAGACTGGATGTTGCCGCTGGTCTTCAGTATACACTAGAATCCTGAACTGGTTTCTAATGCCAGTGAAGGAATGGACTTGCCAGTGAGAGGGAGGGCAACAGAAAAAGCAAACTTTCTTTTTCCACATCCTTTATATAGGTTGCCACCAGAAGGTGTGACCTAAATTTAAGGTGGATCTTTCCACCTCGAAAGATCCACCTTTTAAGGGCAGTTTAGGGCAGGTCTTTTCACTTCAAATGATCTAATTAAGAAAAATCCCTCACAAGTGTACCCAACCACTTAGGGTTTAGTTAATTCCAGATGTAGTCAAGTTGATAACCAAGAATAGCCACTGTAGACATCTCTGTACATTTAAAAATAGGTAACTCTTGACATTTATCTGCAAGAGAAGGCAGCTCTGGACCAGAGATGGCTCAGCAGTTAAGAGCTAGTATTGCTGAGTTTAGTTCCCAGTACCCACGCAGGTGGCTTACACCTCCTGTAACTTTAGCTCCAGCGGATCTGATGTGTCTGGCATCCACTGGCCCCTGAACTCATATTCATATATTTGAACACATGTATGTAATCTACAACAATAAAAATGAACCTTTATTAAAGAGAAGGTAGTTCTGATTGGAGATTCTCCTTTTCTTCTTCACTTTCATAATTACTTTCCACCTTCCTTTTAAGAGAAAGATGTCTCTCGTATATCTAGAATCTTCCAGTGTAGCTCAGACCCAACCTACAACATCCTTCTGGCTGCAGAGATGATTTATCAGGCCCTCTGTTGCACTTACCCTTAATGAGATGCATCTCCAATAGATACTTTATCACAATGTAGAGAATGGTTTCATTATCAAGACCAATCAAGTATGGCCTTTATAATTGTAATGCAACCCAGAAACACAAATTTCAACACTCAGAACCCATCCATGGTCATGGAAAACAAGCTTAGTAAATTTCAACTTATACATGCCTTAGGTTTTGTTTTAGAAATGCATACTAAGAGTGTAACTAAAAGACTTTCAAGCATAAAGTCAATTATGTTAACATTAAATGCCATGTAGGTAATGAAAAAAAAACATAACTTCAGAAAATGCTACAACTGGTGTTTTAGTTGTTAAAGAGATTTCTCATGGCCCCCCTCAGTGGATTAAAGTAGACGTGGATTCCAAACAGTATTTATATTTGATTTAATATGTTGGAAAGAGGCTATAATAGTTTCAATCCTATATGATAATGTCACATAGGAAAGTATATTATCAGTAACTAGTTATGTTTGTGATTAATTTGTTGGATATTATCTTGAAGTTGTGTGACAGCAACTAACATTGTTGGGAATTCTTTTAGGCAACATGCAGTCATATGAAGTAGATGCTGACTCTTCCAGGGAACTTACAGACAGGCAAGAGAACAACCCTGACCCTCTCTAAAATACAATAGTAACTTCAGGAAGTCCCATGATTGGGCCTTCTAGTTACCAGAGAAAGGGGAGAATGAGAGGCCAAACCTACTCCATCTTGGGGCCGGCCTCCATCTTAAAAGAAAAGAACAAACAAACAAACAAACAAAAAACAAAAAACCCTACCCTGAGAACTTGGCCCACAACTGAACCCAAGCTACGCTCTAGTACCAGGAAGGACCCCATGGCTTGTCCTTGGCCAGAGTTACTCTCTAGCAACAACTCTCTTCTTACACAGTTAATTGAAGATTAGACCGATCATTTCAGACTCTTTGTGACTGTATACTGTCTTGCTTCAGAGCATCCACCTGTTGGCTTACAATAGTAATTCTATTAGATACTTGCCAGGCTGGAGATCCCCTCACTTACTCCCATCCCCTATAAAACCTTGTCCTGCTGAGGGTTTGAGGCTGCTCTGCCTTCCCATACTGCTGTGCCAGGGTTGGGTTGGAGGAGAGTTCAAGCCTGAGCTTGTAATAAAGAGACCCTAATGTGATTACTTCGAAAATGGCTGCTGGGTAGTCTTGGGTTCATGAACACTTCCTGGCAGAACAGGTGGGGGTTCTGGGATTCAGGAACACTTGTATTTTTTTGGCCACACACGTGTGTGTGTTTGCATGTGTATGAATACATGTGTGGAGGCCAGAAGTTGATGTTAGTGTCTTCCTCAATTGCTATCCTCTTTATTTAGTAAGACAGGTCTGTCACTGCGCTCAGAGCTTGGCTTCTTGAGCTTGCCGGCTTGCCCCAGGGACTCCTTGTCTGCATCTCAAGCACTTTGGTCCCAGGTGAGCCACTATGCTTGTCCAGCTTTTGTGAAACTCCCGCTTGTGCAGCAGTCGCTTTGTCCACTAAGCCATCTCTCCAGCCCGGATACTCGACTTCTTCCAAACCACGAGTTCTGAGTTTAGGCTTAGAAAATCTCACCCCATTTCTGTCCACATTTCTGAAGATGCTTCCACCGATGGCAGAACTCTGCCCAAAAGGCATAAATGTCACCCAACGTGAGATCTTTATTATAGCTATGCAAATGCTGAACACAAGTTGATTTGGGGGGAAACATCAAACGGATGCTAATTACCGTGTCTCATCTGAATTCGTAGCGTTCCCAGTCCATCTGTTCCTCTCTGGTTCCCTCTTAAAGCATTCAGCATTTCTTGTCAGCTGGATGGAAAAGGGGGGAGGAGATGGAGCAATCTCTGTTCTTTTCTCATGAAGGAGATAATTGAGCAGATGTGTTACCAAAGAAAAATGCAATTAAGTTCTTCTAGAATTAAATCTAGAAGAAGAGTGGATGGGCATGCTTTAAGAATAATCTCAACTCAGATTCCAAAAATGAGCTTTCTAGTCTTTGCTCTGGCCAGAAGTCACAAGCATCCACTTGGGTAGGAAGGATTATGAATGCCTTGGCCTGCAGAATGTTTGAAGCTTGCAGGCTGCTCCTTCTCCCAGGTCATATACACTATACCTTTTGTTTGGTTCCTCATTGATAAAGTTCAATTTTATTATTATGAAAATACCAAAGTCTCAAATTTTGTTTCCTATGTGCAAGGGAATGTATTCTATAATTGAGAAGTGTGGCCAGTGACACTGCTCGGCTGGTAAAGTTACTAGCAGTTAAGTCTAGTGAACTGAGTCTGATCCCTGGGACCCACATGGTAGAGAGAACTGACAAATTGTCCTCTCACCTACACACATGTGCCATGGCATTCACATGCCCACATAGGTTCATACACACAAGCAAACATATAACTGTAAAACGCAATATTAGAATTGAGAAATGCTTGGAAAATTGGTTGTTAGGAATTGCAAACATATGCAACCCTTAACTCATTCTGATCTCCCTTTTAATTTCATTTTTTTATATTTTAAAATTGTATAATTCTTAGGCTAGGCATGATTTGGGAGAGGCAGGAGGATTACTGAAGGTTCAAGGCCAGGCTGATTTAAATAGTGAGTTCCAGGGCAGCCAGGATCACAGAGCAAAATATTGTAGGCATTATAACTTTGTCTTATCATATTTAGTCTATTAGAATCAACATTGAAACATTATGTTCAGTACTAAAATATAATTCTGATTGAATTAAATAATATTGAAGAGGGAAAAGTTAGGGATGTGGTTGAACATTGGCTAAAGTGTAAATAAAAATGTCACAACAAATGTTCTGTTTTCTGCAAGGACACCAAGGACACAGTCTCTTCCCCAAGGTGAAGTTAGTTTATTTGCACCAAGAGTGATTTGATTCACACAACTCTAATGATGTTCTCCTATGTCAGGTTTCCTAATTGCAATTTTATTAAATTGGAAACAAGGGAATTTCCTTATTTAAGTTAGTATGTTGATAACAAACTACAACAACTAACACCTGGTTTTGTTTTAATGAATTCCTTAGGATGAGCCCAGGGATATATCACTTACTTCATTGCTTTTAACTTTTAAAATGTAAGGGTTTGATTTTTCTGAAGGAAAGATGGGTATTTCTCTCTGGGACTTTTTTTGTTAACTAGTATGGGTGGATAGTGTATGACCCATGAGAGTTTGAACTTTTTACTCTCATGGCTTGGGCATGGTCTTTGCTATCCAAAACTCATATTGAACGTTGACTGTCCTCATTCTGGTATTAGGAGATGGGAGGCATTAGAGTTGTTTGGATTACTAGAAATAGAGATTATTGCAGCTCTCTCTTGTGTGGGCTAATTCACATGGGATTGACCTAGTTGCTGTGAGGGTGAGTAGTTGTGAAGTGGGGTTATGCTGTGTGTTCTGTCACTTTCATGTATGCTTGTATCCTCTGATTTTGTCATCTTACTACCTAGAGTGAGAGCCTTGTCAGAGGTGGCTGCCAGGTGTTAGACTTCCATCTTTTAGAACTGTGAGCTAGACTTCCCTTTTATAAAGTATACAGTTACAGGCCTTCTGTAACAGCAACAGAACACAGATGAAGATACTTATTCTTGGCAAAAATCACCTCTTTCCCCCCTATGTAGAAATGATTTGTGACTTCTTATTCATAAGATATATCAGGAACATTTTGGCATAGGATTTTAGAAAATTTTTTCCCATCCCAAGTGGCCCAAATGATCATACTCATGGGCCCAGGATGAGTCTGGTAGACATTCTCTGATGGTCAGGCAAGAGGGTGCTCATCAAGTCAGATTAAGATGTATGGATGAGCTCTTTCCTGGAGGAGAGCTGTGTCTGTGGCTGAAGAAACTAAATAATGCTGCACAAATGAGATGCATCTGAGGCATCACAGTGGCTGACAGTAGTGTTCAGTGAAAATGCACCATTCTCTCACTACCAAAAATCGTGATGAAGTATAAGCCAGAGGAGAAGAGCGATGGCTCAGTGGGTTGAAATGCTTGTGGTAGGACAAGGTGGGTTGTTTCATGTCTTGTAGGATGTTTGTTGCATCCCTAGCCTCTGCTCACTAGGTGTCACTCATCCCTCCAGATGTGACACAATACACAGCAGTCATTGATACACGGTACTGTGGGGTGCACCCCAGGTTGAGGAACTCTTCTGTAAACTGGTCTCCTCCTACATACACGAACATTGGCAGTCTTAGAATTGAGTTTGCCTCCTTCAACATTCTACCAAACAATTAAGTGTTGTTTTCTGACAAACCATACACAACCACACCATATCCTGACCCCATTTGTACTTGTGTCCTCTTTGGAACTGCTCAATGGAACTGTCTCCATACTTAAAGGTGTTCAACTCTTGTTTCTTGTTATTGGAAAGGAAGGAGATGAATAACTTGGTTATAAAAGCCAGCTGATTTATCCTTTTTGTTGTTGTTTTTTGTAAGATGGACTTTGCATTAATTTATTGGGAAAGTGAGTTAGTGCCCTTTGTGCAAAGATTGATAAGTGACATATTGGGTAAGGTGCAGTATATATTGTCTCAATATCAGTGACTTTGTCATTCTTATTAAATATACCTGTCGATTGTTCTTAACCAGATGCCTGTGAGCTACTGTTCTCTAACATATCTTTGGAATGTACTAGCTTCCATGGGCATTAAATTGTGCTGTCAGACTTGCTCTCCAGGCTCTCATGTCACTGTATGACACACTGCGTTATTGAGGTTGTCATTGGAGCAGGGCTGCTGTGCTGTAATTCATCCAGCTTGTGTTTTCTACTCATTATTCTTTTATAAGATGTCACAGCTGATTGATGTTAATCTGAACAACTCTTGACTGCACTTTTCTTCCATGTTTTTTACTTGTTTATTGGAAAGAAACACAACCTATGTTGTTTTTATAGACTATGATATATGGTATTCATGATAAATATTTAATATTCTACTGGTTGGAAAGGTGACTCAGGACTGAAGAGCATGTGATATCCATGCAGAAGACCCAAATTCTCCCAGTGCTCATAACTGTAACTCCAGCTCCATGGGATCTAACATCTTTTCCTGGATCCCTTGAACACTTGTATTCTCTCTCTCTCTTTCTCTCTCTCTCTCTCTCTCTCTCGCTCTCTCTCTCTCTCTCTCTCTCTCTCTCTCTCACACACACACACACACACACCACAATAAAAAAAAACAAATCTTAAGCGTATTGATTATTCTGGCTCATTATGTTTGTAGAGATCGAGGATAAAGTGAGATCTTTGGTTTGATATGGATTTCCTACATTTCTCACTGGTCTAGTGGAGACCAATGCTTTCTATCTAACCCCCTCTCCCCCATGGAGCAAAGAATGGCAGAGCCTAAATTGTCAAATATGTTTGTCTTTTGTGGAGGACTCATCTGTATTCTGGAACTATTTGGTTCATTTTGCTCTTTGGTGTAGTGGCACACAGATTTGCTTCCTGTAAAGACTCAAAAGCAGTTCTACATTTCTCCATTTGAAATCCTTACTCTTATTTATCAGCCTTCATTTCTTCAGTTATTACTTAAGTCAAGTGATATTCAGATGTCCAACCCAGCTTGCAGAAATTCTTCTGATTATTCTAGTTGCAGTGGAAGTGTGGGTGCTTCCTCTGTAAGCTCCTGTCTGATCCTTAGGGCACACACTTTGCTTTTCCTCTGTATGTCTGTACAGGAATTTGGACTTTTATAACCTAGCCACATTTTTCTTGTGTGTTATTTATGTCTATTTTCCCTCCACTCCCAGACAGGCTCTCACCTCAACCTTGCATGCTACTATTGCTTCAGAGTGATCCAAAAGCGGCTGAATAATATGAAGATGCTAAGTACATGGGTCAACGGAATGAGAGAAGAGAAATAAGCAGGAAGAACACATGCTCTAGGCTGAATAGAGTTTTTAGAACCATACTAAAGTATGTGAAAATCATACAGGGCATGCACTCTGTACTTAGATTCTGTTATTAACAGATCAGTGTTTGTTGTGACGATTGAACCAGAATCAATGCTGTAGAGTTATGTATTTTTCCTGTTTCATAATGTACTGTTGGGGAAGAAGTTACCACATCCCACACATAAGCATTGTTCAGTTATATTTACCCTTCCTGAGGACGGGATGTCTGTGTAAACTATTTGAGTTGTTCTTCATGGGAGATCAGTCTGTTATCTCTATTTTTATTATTCAACCATTTATTTAGATCACTATGGACTCATGGATATTTATCTGGTACTTGCATTACTACATAGATTTTCATTAGGCTAGATTATTGAGAGGACCTCTCTATTATCTTCTCTGGGCTTATAAGGTGACTGCAACTCCTCAAAAATGACAGAAAAGTTATAAGCCATGGTTTCATTTCCTTAAAGGAGCAGAACTTTAACCTCAATGCTTGGGAGGTAGAGGCAGGTACATATTTGTGAGTTTGAGGACAGCCTTGTCTACATAGTGAGTTCCAGAACAATAAGAGCTACACAGTGAGACCCTGTCTCAAAACCACCACCACCACCACAACAACAACACAAAAAGAAAGAAAACACATAAAAAGAAAGATGTGTGTACATAAATATGCATTTATTTACACATCCCTGCATAAAGCTAGTAATGAATGTTAGACAATAGAGAAATACCCCTGACTTTTCCTTATGCCCACCTGCTCCCACTCTGTACAGAGTCTGAAAACTTGTTTTTTATTCCTGAATACTGAAATAATAGTATCTTAGTTAGGGACATAGCAGAAAGCATCTCTAATAGACTCTACTAAACATTAGAAAAAAACTATCAGGAATATGTATGTAAGGCCAAAAGTCAATAAGGGTGAAAAAAAAAATCACACTCACAGTGACCCAAAACTTTTGGATCTATCCAAATGACAAAACTTTAGATGACATGGGCTAGAAGGAGCTGAGATACACAATAAAGGCTAGAGAATCTGTCAATGAGATTATGGTAAACCCCAAATCTAGTGAAAGAATACATATTTAAACATATGAAACATTTAGAATCTCAAATATACATGACTAGAGGAGAGGTTCTCTGTCATTCATTGCAGTCAAGATGTCAAAAACAAAGCAAAGGAACACAAAACACCAAAGTGAAAAAACACTACCAAAAGTTTTAGGGAAAAATGCCAACCTACCCACAGGTAGAAACATCACATTAGCTACCCTTGCCCAGTACTCTCAGAGTCAAGAAAGCATGGAACGACAAAGCTCAAGTCTTGAAAGTAAATAATTGCTAACTAAGATTGTAATATCCACAAAGGTAGATTTTAAAGTTGATGGGGATAGCTGAGGAGAAGGTTCAGTGATAAAGCTTTTGCCCTGAAGACTTGAGTTGGACTCTACCAAGCTTATGTAAATGCTGAATGGACACTCTAGCTCCACTATTTTCCCAATACATGGAAGGTGGACACATGGTATCTATAAAACAAATTGGCTAGCTATGCTAGGTGTATTTTGAGCCCTCAGTTTAATAGAGAGACCCTGTCTCAATGAATACAGTGGAGAGGAATGGAGACCCCAAAGCTGTGTCCACACATGAGAACATATATGTATACATGGACCACACACATGGACACATAAAAACCTGATGGAAAATAGAGAAATTTCAAGACAAACATCACCATGCAAAAGATACTTCACAGAAAACTATAGATATAGGATGAGGAAAATCTAAATCATGAGAACAAGGAAAGAGTAAGTTTTGTGAGAGGAGAAACTGAGCAAAGAACTAGACTGTAGTTCACCATTAACCCAGCTTACCAACAGAGATATAGAATGGCTTTCTGGGTTAAGAGGCTGGATCCAACTAATTGGAACACAATTGCCTGATCAAAGGCACCACAGACTGAGAAATAAAGAATGGAAAACAATCTATCAGGTGAACAAAACTCCCAACCAACCTGACATAGCTGTTCTGAAATCAGAGAAAGATTTCAAACCAAAAATAGTAAAAGATATTGTGATGGTTTGTATATGCTTGGCCCAGTGGCCTTTTTGGAGTAGGCATGGCGCTGTGGGTCTGGCCTTTAAGATACTCATTCTAGCTGCCTGAAGGCCAGTGTTCTGCTAGCAGCCTTCAGATGAAGATGTAGAACTCTCAGCTCCTCCTGCACCATGCCGATTAAGTACCACATTGTTTCTCCATAAACATAGTTGCAATTATTTTTGTGTGATTGCTGCTGATAAAGTGGAATGAATAAGACAGAGCTGGATATTTCATTGAGTTGGAATACAAAAATATTTTTAACAAACTGGGTGTGATGTTGTATACCTATAATCACAGAATTTGAGAGTCTGAGGTAGAAGGATTTAAAGTTGGAGGCTAGCCTGGACTACATTGTGAGATACTGTCTTAAAAGAACCAATGATGATGATGATGATGTTGATGACAACGATATATTTAAAAATAAATAAAAATTGCTAATTTACTTATATGAGTTCAAATTCAACTGGTATTCTGTAGTAATTTTTCTTTTTATAATTTACTTATTTTTATGTGCATTGGTGTTTTGCCTATGTGTATGTCTGTGTGAGGCTGTGCCCTGGAACTGGAGTTGCAGACAGATGTGAGCTGCCATGTGGATGCTGGGAATTGAACCTGGAATTTCAGGAAGAGCAGCCAGTGCTCCCAACCACTGAACAATCTCTCCAGCCCAAATACTCAATACTTTTATTCACAAAATATGGATAAACTACATGTAATATTCAGGAAAACTGAAAGATGAATTTCTGATTTTATTGATACAGCTTGAGGCTTTTAACGGTTTTTCAGGTGTTTACAGTGTGCAGCCAAGCTTGAGAATCATTGTTGGCCTAGAAATGTATAATTAGACAGGCATTGTGACTAATGTCACTCAGAAACTAGGGCTTAGGACCCTGCTGGTAAAGAAGACAAACAAGGCAGAATGCCAAGGAAACTGCATCTGGACTACATATAAATGTGACCACTGCCCTTTGCATGGCAGTGACAAAGTAGTGGATGAGAAGACACTCTATGGCAGGCACAATCATTAACCCCTGATTAATGTGTTCCCCATGGATCATGTTGGTAGACTCATCTTGTTCTATGCTTTCCACCTGCCCGGATTTTCAAAGATTGTCTCTGGTCCAGTTATTGTGGGCACAGCCCATTCATCATGGCTGACTTCTAGATTCTTGCTGCACAGGCCACTTTCCTCAAATCCTTGGTGTATATCAAGGCCCTCAGCATTGCTGCATAGCTCTACACTTTTTTCCCAACTGCTTTTATCAGTTTGCTTGTTATCACCTAGAACTCCCATGTTCAGACACATCCTACTGCTGAGTTATTTGGTATTTTGTGTTTCACACTTTGGCTTCTGGGCATCTTGGTCGTGAATTGGCTCCAGGTTCATGGAAGGTATATGGTTCTAGAGTTGAGAATACAGGGGTCTGGAGGCTTTACCCAGCACTGCCTGTACCTGGGCTCTGTTCAGCGAGGAGACCTATTTTAGGTCTCAATGCATTTTCTTGACAGCATAGAAAGGCAAGCCAGGGAACTGCCAGAGACGCTGTCTTTGCAGTGCACTTGCCAAGAACTTATTAAAGTCCTCAAAGAGGAAATGAATTTACAAGTGGAAAGATAGTCCCTCAGAGGCAAGGTACTATCCTAACAACCAGTGGACCCTTAGAGGAGTGGAGCTTACGTCCAGTGACCTCATCACTTTGGTATGAAGATGAGCAGATGAGCTATAAGTGGGGAAAGCTAAATAACAACATGTCAAACTGTGGTAATGCTCTAAAGAATGATGATATGTCTAGGAGTAACAAGTCCTCAACAACTGGATTTACGTTCAGATTTATGAAGAACTGGCTTATTTGTAGGAATAAAGTTTCACAATGAGTACCTAATTAATGACCCAGGCTTGTTGATATTTTTATAACATCTGCTTTCTCAGTGAAGAAGTCCCTGATTTATTATAACTTTTAAAAATAAAATCTGGAATGTATTTCACCATTGAAATGATGTAATAAGTAGTGATTATGCTTCAGGAGCTGGCTTAATCCAAAACATATCTGTGGTCTACTAATTTTTCTATTTTATTGCCATAATTGAGGCCAAGGGAGCACAAATCACCTATTTGCAACCTTGGTCTCTAGTACAAAAGCTCTTCTTTCATTAGTTACAATTCATCAACCAGGGAAGTCAAGGCAGGAACATTGCTTGCTGGCTGGCTTATGCTTAGCTAGTGCTCTTGTACAGACCAGGACCACCTGGCTAGAAACAGGATTGCCCACTGTAGACTGTATCCTTCTGGATCAATTTATAATCAAAAGAGTTCCTCCACCCTGACATGCCCACAGGCCAATTCAACCTAAGGAATTCTTTAATTGAGGCCTCTTTTTTTACCTCAGATAGCTCTAGGGTGTCTTAGGTTGACAATCACAGCTAACAAAGGCAACAGTTAAGATATTTTTCATTGAGTTGCTTGATTTTTCCACCAACCTAAGCAGTTGGCACCAAATTTCAAAAGTTCCAAGGATCTAAACATAACAGATAAGTCACCACTGGTGAAACCTATTCAGATGGAAACACATTTTTTTTTTTTTTTAAATAACACTGTTTTTTGGTTTGTTTTTAAAATATTTATTTATTTATTTTGTGTATTTGAGTACACCATTGCTGTCTTCAGACACACCAGAAGAGTGTATCAGATCCCATTACAGATGGTTGTGAGCCACCATGTGGTTGCTGGGAATTGAACTCAGGACCTCTGGAAGAGCAATCAGTGCTCTTAACCAATGAGCCATCTCTCCAGCCCCAGATGGAAACTCATAATTGACTTTGTATTTCTAAGCATAGGCTGGGAAAAACATCTGGCAAATTATAATGGAGAATATGAAGTCTTTCAAAGATTCATGGGTGTGTCCACTGAGCGAAGGGGAAAACTCAAATCTTATCTATGAGCTAATCTTTTATTCATTTATTTTTATGGGAACTCTGCTAAAGAGCTCTCCATGTTCCTAGTTCTTACTGACCCCTCACAGAACAAATTTTAAATCCAAGATTCAGTAGAAAAATAGGTAGTAAAACTTTACTTGACAGGCCTTCAATAAATCGTCCTTTAGGTCGAATTATAGACAGCTGCAATAAACCATTTCAAAGGCTTGAATTTTAAGAATAAGACTTTGGCTTTTATATTTAATGATCACAGGAAATCCAAGAGAATAAAAGCAAATAAAAATTCAGACAAAAGAAGCACATTCAAATACAGTTTTGAATAGTAAGGATTCTTTTTCCCTCCCAATTATTTTATACAGAGAGCTGTGAAACACATACAAAAATCCACAGGAAGTTGGAAAGGTTTCTCATTACCTGCCTGGAGGCAATTCACATGCTTCTTCACAAAGCTGCTATAAACTGACAAATATACAGGATGGATGGCATTGTAACACTGCTGTTGTGAGGATGAAGGGAAGATAAAATGAATCACATCCAAAGAGAGGAAAGTCAGCTAGAGAGATACCAAGCTTCTGCAAGAGTTTCAAAAGGGCTCTGATAAGAAACAAGTCCCAGTGTTTGCATTAAATTTCCCTGGGATAATTGAATCTTTTTGCTATTAGCTATCTGTCACGATTTTGTTACACCAGAGCCACTGAGTGATATTTAAGGCAAGCAATGCAGAATGTATTGCTTCATCGATGACAACTTAAACGACTTCTATTTAAAATGATCAGAACACTGATTTTTATGACATTGCTGTTTTTTTCATGTAATATTAGGTCAGTAAGCAAGAGGGGAAAATTAAGTGTCCATCAACAGATGAATGGGTGGAGAAAATATGGCATTTGCATACACTACATTTAATGGCACTGGAAACTTCAATAACTCCTGCAGTGTATGCATGCATGTGTTTATGTGCGTGCTCATGCATGTATAGAGGTCAGAAGTCAAATGGCTCCTCTTTTCTTCCATCACTTTCCATCTTACTGTCTGAGACAGAGTCTTTCATAGAACCTGGAGATCACTGATTAGGGAAGACTCTCTGGTTAACCGTGTCTGGCTCTATGTGTGAGGGTTTGGGACTGAACTCAGGTTTTTACACTTGTACTACAAATACCTCACCAACTGAACCATCTCCTCATGCCCAGAATCACATTTTTTTTTTCCTGTGTGGGTGGCTGCTCTTGACCATGTATATCCGTGAGCAAGCTGGAGGTCAATAACATATATTCCTCTATTGTATTTGACCTTATTTTATTTTTGATATAGAGTCTCTCATTAAATCTACAACTTACCATTTCAACTATTTGGCCAGCTAGCCCCTGAGGTCCTCTTGTTTTTAATCCTACCAGCACTGGAGTTATAGATGTATGCAGCTACTCTTGGCTTTTTATGTGGATATGGGGATTTAAAGTCAGGGTCTAGGCTTGTTCAGCATCTACTTTACCAATGGAGCCAACTTCCCAGTCTCTTATTTGTATTTCTTTAGATTTCAAAATAACTCTCAGAAAAGCATAATTTGTTCAAAGCAATACAGTTCCATTTGTTAGTACTGGCACCAAATTATTTTTATACATTTTAATCTAAACATTCCTTTGCATCTTTTCTGTTTAACACACAGGACTGGAGACAGCTTTGGATCTATCTACTCTACAATCCCTTTTTAGTTCCTGACTTTCTGCCCACAGGAGTTTACAAGTTCACCAGAGATAGAGTGCATATAGGCTGAGCAGAGAGACTAGCAAGGCTGCAAGGAAGAGATGATCAGACCCCGTCCTGCCCTACATTGGGTATGGATAATAAACGGGCTGAAAAAGAAATTAGGGAAACAACACCCTTCACAATAACCACAAATAATATAAAGCATCTTGGTGTAATTCTAACAAGCAAGTGAAAGACTTATATGACAACAACTTCAAGTTCCTGAAGAGAGAAATCAAGGAAAATATAAGAGAATGGAAAGATCTTTCATGCTCATCAGTAGGATTAACAGTGAAAATGGCCATCTTACAAAAAGCAATCTGCAGGTTCAGTGCAATTCCCATCAAAATTCCAGCACAATTCTTCACAGATCTTGAAAGAACAATTCTCAACTTCATATGGGAAAACCAACCAACCAATCAACCAACCAACCAACCAACCAACCTCAGAATAGCTAAAAAGAAACGAAAAAGTCCTGTACAATAAAAGAACTTCTAGAGGTTTCACCATCCCTGACCTCAAGCTATACTACAGAGCAACAGTAATAAAAACTGCATGGTATTAGAATAGAAACAGACAGGTTCATCAATAAAATTGAATCAAAGACCCAGAAATAAGCCCATACACCTATGGACGCTTGATTTTTGACAAAGAAGCCAAAACCATACAATGGAAAAAAGAAAGCTTCTTCAATGAATGTTGCTCGTCTAACTGGATGTCAGTGTGTAGAAGAATGCAAATAAATTCATATCTATCACCCTGCACAAAACTCAAGTCTAACTGGATCAAAGACCTTAATGTAAAACTGGATACACTAAATCTAATAGAACAGAAAGTGGGGAATAATAGCTTTGAACTCATTGGTACAGGAGACAACTTCCTAAACAGAACAGCAATGGTTCAGTCTCTAAGATCAGCAATTGATAAATGTAACCCCATGAAACTGAAAAGCTTCTGCATAGCAAAGGACACTGTCAATAGGATAAAATGGCAGCCTACAGATTGGGGAAGGATCTTCACCAACCCTACATTTGACAGAGGGCTAATATCCAAAATTTATAAAGAAATTAGAAACTAACAATCCAAATAACCCAATTAAAAGTTGGGGTACAGAGCTAAACAAAGGAATCTCAAATGGGCAAGAAGCACTTAAAGAAATTTTCAGTATCCTTAGTCATCAGGGAAATGCAAATCAACTCTTATCTTACACCTGTCAGAATGGTTAAGATCAAAAACTCAAGAGATGGCTCATGATGCTGAGGTTGTGGAGCAAGGGAAACATTTCTCCATTGCTGGTGGGAGTGCAAACTTGTACAACCATTTCAGAAATCAGTTTGACAGTTTCTCAGAAAAGTGGGAATAGTTCTACCTCAAGACTCAGCTATACCACTCTTGGGCATATACCCCCAAAATACTGCACTCTACCACAGGGACACTTGTTCAACTATGTTCACAGCAGCTTTTATTATTCATAATAGACAGAAACTGGAAACAATCTAGATGTCCCTCAACTGAAGAATGGATAAAGAAAATATAGTACATCTACACAATGAAAAACATGACAAATGGGTGGAACCTGAGAATGTCATCCTGAGTGAGGTAACTCAGAGCCAGAAAGACATGTATGTACTCACAAGAGTACGTTAGCCATAAAGTTCAGGATAACCATGCTACAATCCACAGACCCTCACATCTATGTCCACTGGCTTATCTCTTGGCTGCTGTCAGATCTAGCCAAGTTGACAACCAAGATTAACCATCACATCTGGTAACTGTTTTGTGGAAAGTCAAGCATAACGTATTGGTAAAAGGGACTGAAAGAAACAGGTCTTAGTATGTGGTTTTGCATGGGCCTATTTGGAGCAAACTCTAGTGCTTTCCCCATCTGTAGCTAAAGCTCACATTTCTGTGATGCTTTGCTTGTTTCCTGTGATGGTTTGTATATGCTTGGCCCAGGGAGTGGTACTGTTGGGAGGTGTGGCCTTGTTGGAGTAGGTGTGGCCTTGTGGGTATGGGCTTTAATACTGCTGTCCTAACTGCCTGGGAGCTAGTATTCTGCTAGCATTCTTCAGATGAAGATGGAAAACTCTCAGCTCCTCCTGTACCATGCCTGCCTGGATGCTGCCATGTTCCAGCCTTGATGATACTGTATTGAACCTCTGTAAGCTAGCCCAGTTAAATGTTGTCCTTTATAAGACTTGTCTTGGTCATGGTGTCTGTTCACAGCAGTAAAACCCTAACTAAGACATTTTCCTTTCTCTTTTTAGTCTTCCCAAAGAACTACTTTTTGGCTCTTTCTTGAAGCCCACTAGCATTAAAACAGAAACTTGCTGATTGATAGTAAATTGTGGGGGAGGGGAAGCATTAACTAATCCCTTTACTATTTTAAGTGGATTTGCTCTTGAATAAAATCTTCCTGTTCCTTAGCTTCTCTCTCCCAACTGGTGAGATCAGACACCTAAAGGGAAATGGAGGTAGGCAAATAGCCATTTCTTCAGGTAAGCTAATGCTCCTTTCTTCCAGGGACTAGGCTTGTACTTTCAAAATACTCCATATGTTCCAAAATTCCCTTTCTTCTCTTGTGGAGACATACAGTGTGTGTTTTCTTTGCTCTTCTCTGAGAGCTGGCTGAGATTCCTGAAAGTAAAATCCATGAAAGGGAGATGTCCTCTCACTCCACCCTCCCTTACTCCCACATTCAGCCAGCAGCACTTCAGATGAGTACCTGTGTCAGATGTGAACCTGTGGTCTGTTCTTCTGCAAAGGTGAGCCTCAGCTATTCATCTTTCCAGGGGATAGGCTCTGTGAAATAAATTCTCTGATATACTGGAGAAAAGTAATTAATTTAGAATTAGCTCAGCCCTTTCATTCCTTTTCTTTTTTGTCCCTGTGTGTATGTGCAAGTTTGTATATGTGTGAATGCAAATGGATGTGTTTGGGGTGTGTGGAGGTCAGAGGTCAATCTTCAGTACCTTCCTTAGTCTCTCTCTACCTTAATTTCTGAGACAATTAAGCTAAGCTAACCAATCAGCAAGACCCCCAGGGATTCTTTTGTCTTTGTTTTCCCTAGTGCTAGGATTACAGGCACATGCCACCATGCTCAGCTTTTCACATGGGTTCCTGGGAATTGAACTCAGGTCCTCATGCCTGCACAAGAAGTGCTTCCCCAATTGAACCATTCCCACAGCTCCTCAGTTTTTTCTTACTGTAAGGTTAGGAATTATATCTTCCAAGCTCTACATATTGCTGTAGAAACAACAACAATGGGTATATTGTTGGCATTTAATTATAAAATTTTGGAAACAAACATGCTATTTTATTTAGCCATGGATTCATTGTCACTAGAACTTACTATGTTAGACAAATGACTAGTTCTGACTGATATGGTTTAATCCTAATTTAGAAGCTCTGACATTCACCTATAACACAGGCTCATCTGAAAGACATAATTCTATTTATACAAATTTTAGGCTATTTCAAGCAATTGGAATCTGAAGCTGCCAAAATGCCAGTTTTGCATCCCCATTGGATTTGCTTGGTGCCTTTCTTAGCAAGTACACATTGATAGGCAATTTGGTAGGACATTAGACAAACAACTCCCTTCAATGTTGCCTCTGAGGAGACTCCATGCAGCTATCCTGTCCTTATTTAGATATTCTTTACTGACATTACTGCCCGAATTCTTGCCAAGCCAAATAGCAAGTAGCCCTTGCTCTAGCCCAGGAACCAACATTAATTACTTGTATATGTGGTATACATCATATGCCTTTATTTGGAGATGAGAGACCAGGAGTTAAAGAGACATCCTAGTAGGCAGACAGATAGGGAGAGGTGCCATGGCTAGGCAATTAAGGTGGTGAACTTTCAAGAGTACCAGCTTCGTTATTAGACTCTTGACTTGAGACAAAAGCCTGGCAGCTTTTGTCTCCTACTAGCAGGCTCCCTGAAGGTGTACTGACTCAAGCTTAAGGTTAGATGAGGACATGTCACGCAATAGTTCCAGGCCAATCAACCACCCTGGCTTTCTTCAAACCGACCAGTCTTACATTAGGGGAGAAAACTGTCCAGAGGTTATAATAAAACCTACATCCCTCATGAAGAGACTGGAATTTTCAGCTTTGCTTTGCAGAGGGTCTTTTCCTCTGTGTTTCTGAAGCATATGCATTTTCTTACCCCTAATAAATGCCTTTCTTCAACTGTTGTTTCTGTCTGTGGTATGTGAGATTTCTCTGCTGTCCTGTAGTGCTTCCTATTTTTCCTGGCTTTTAATTCTTTAACTGGCAGAGAAAATGAACTTGATCAAGACCCCTAGGCTGTATCAGAAATTGGATTTGTTCTCTTTGCTACACTTTCTTAGTGTAACACAGGACATAATTTTGTATTCTTCAGTAAGAGGGTAAATTTCATATCAAAAATGACACTTAGTGAAGATGAACATAACAGAGGCTTAATACATGGGAACAGTATTTTTGAACAACAACAACAACAACAACAAAACAACCAAAAATAAAGTTTATATATTTAAAAACTTTACCTTTTGTAGTCCTTGCACTTGGGAAGCCAAGTGGAGTTTGTAGAACTTTCTCTACCAATATTGAGACTAACAATGCCAGCCCGTTGTTGTCATTAAGACTCCTCAAAACTGAAATGGACATTTCCTCCCTTTCAGTAACATGCTTACTGTGGCTAAGGAATGGATTTCAAACTATTTCTCTAAAGGTTTTTCAGCCACATTCAGAGACTTAAGTGTGAACTCAGATTTCTTTGATTCCAACTTACTTTGTACATAAAGCCCCGCTTTTATAAAATTAAGAAGTTTCCAGATATTTTCCAGCTTAAAACCTTTTTTTTCCTCCATTAAACTTTCTTGCACTGGTATGTGTGTTGAGAGGAAGTAATATCAAATCAACTACAATTCCTTGCACAGGCTCCTCTGAGTCCCCAGATAATTGGAAGCCTCCACTAAGTGTGTGGGTGAGAGTGAGCTAGGGATGGGGGTATACACATCCTGAATTTGAATTTCTGATCAAAGGGAAATCCTTTCTACATGCATTGTTGTGTATGACTTTTCATGATGTACAGGCACACATGAGTACATATTTATGTGAAGGCTAGAGGAGGACCTCAGATGTCATCATTAGGAACACTGCCCACCTAGGTCCTCACAAGTAATTTTCTTACTGAAGCTTCTCCACAGCCTCTCTCTCTCTTTTTTTTCTTCTCATTGACTGTTCCTAGGCACACAGCAGCTTTCAGAGCAAAGGTCCTAGAGGTTGAGCAGCCCATTGGTTGAACATTGGTCAGCTCAGTATTACTTCCTTGTGTGTCTCTCTTCACCCTCCCACCACACTCTCTTTGCCCCAACTCCTGTCTTCCTCATGGTTTCTATTCCTGAACAAACATCATGACCAAGAAGCAAGTTGGGGAGGAAAGGGTTTATTCAGCTTACACTTCCACATTGCTGTTCATTGCCAAAGGAAGTCAGGACTGGAACTCAAGCAGGTCAGGAGCAGGAGCTGATGCAGAAGCCATGGAGGGATGTTACTTACTGGCTTGCTCACCTGACTTGCCCAGCTTACTTTCTTATAAAACCCAAGACTACCAGTCCAGGGATGGTATCACCCACAATGGGTCCTCCCACCCTTGATCACAAATTGAGAAAATGCCTTACAGCTGGATCTCATGGAGGCATTTTCTCAACTGAAACTCCTTTCTCTGTGATAACTCCAGCTTGTGTCAAGTTGACACACAAAACCAACCAGTACAACTCGTAAGACTACACACTGTTAGGAAAGGGTTGCACATAAGCCTTTGCCTTTCTGTTTACTGAGGAACCAGGGGTAAGACATTGTAACTTCTTAGTGCTACAGCATGTAAATAAGAGATACATTCTTAGAATCATTTTCGGAAAGGATCTTTTCAGGTATTGATCTGCAATGTTCTTTGGGGTGCTACTGAAATTATTATCACTGAATTCTCTTATTATGACTTCCTTCTTTTCTTCTCCAAAATTCCTGTGAACTCTGAGAATGAAGAACTCCAGATGCAACTTTATCTGTTTTCCCCTCTCATTTCACAGCCCATTAATTCAGGACAGGATCCTCTCCTGGAGGAACATATGTATAATCTGACAGCCTCTAAATAAAAGAGGAAAAAACAATCTTCTTAGATACAAGTCTTCTGTTAGCAAAGCAAGGATGGTAGACATGGAGGAGCTGAAAGGGTTTCAGCTATTTTTGTTTGTTTGTCTTACAGGTTCAGAGGTTCAGTCCATTATCACCAAGTCGGGAACATAGCAGCATCCAGGCAGGCATGGTGCAGGAGGAGCTGAGAGTTCTACATCTTCATCTGAAAGCTGCTAGCAGAATTTTGACTTTCAGGCAGCTAGGATGAGGTCTTAGAGTCCACATCCACGGTGACAACCTACTTCAACAAGGCCACATCTATTCCACTAGTGCCACTTCCTGGGCTGAGCATATACAAATCATCACATAATACTCCCTGATCCCCATAGGCTTGTTCAAACATACCTAAATATAGAATAATGCAAAATAAATTTAGTCCAACTTCCAAAGTCCCCATAATCTACAGCAGTCTCAACAATGTTAAAAGTCCACTGTTCAAGGTCTCTTCTGAGATTCATCCAATCACTTAACTGTAATTCCAAAAGCAAGACAGGAAACCAGTTAGGAAAACTCCAAACACTGCACCTCCATGTCTGATGTCAAAGCAGTCTTTAGTTCTCCAACTCCGTTTTTACCTTTGTTGACTATAACAAACTTCTTTCTCCTGGGCTGGCTCCACTCCCTGCTAGCAGCTTTCCTCAGCAGATAACCCATGACTCTGGCATCTCCAACATCTCCAATGCAACTTCAATGTTACAGTTTCCTGTTTCAATGTTTGGGATCCACACATGATCTTCTGGACTCCTCCTAAGGGCTAGTGTCACTTCTCCAGCTCTGTCCTCTGTAGCACTCTAAGCTCAGGTTGATCCACTCCACTGCTGCTACTGTTCTTGGTGATCATTCTATGGTACTGGCATCTCCAATATACTGGGGTCTTCTGCTATAGCTAGGCTTCACCAATAGCCTCTCATAGGCTCTCTTCATGGTGCCAAGCCTCAACTCCTTTGCATGACCCTGTCAGTCCTGGTCCATCAACTGCAATTGAGGCTGCACTTAAATCAATGGCTTTCCATGGCCTTTCACAGTGCCAAGCCTCAGCTGCTCTTCCTGATGCCTTCATGCCTTCAAAACCAATACTACCTGGGTGACTCTTACACATTACCAAGTACAACTGCATCATGAGGTACAACCTTGGCTATCTCTGGAACACAGCTTCTTTGTGCTCTCAGAAAACACTTTCCAGAAGATTTCACCTCAGAGATGCTGGTCATTTCTTAGCTCCAGCTAACCAGCATCAATTGTTCCAGTAGACTTTTTTATTCTGGACTCTAAAGCTAGAACCATGTGGCCAAAGCTGCCGAGTTTTGCTCCTTGCTGGGGCTAGAACATGTCCCCCTTGTTCTTTAAATTTTTATTAATTAATTAATTAATTAATTAAGGTACCTCAATCTATATTCCCTTTCTATTACACCCTACACTCTGCCTTTTCCAGATTGCCCATGCCCTTTACCTACGTACCAACTATGAAAAATAGAAAATATTTATTATTATTGTTGTTGTTATTGTTGTATGTGTATATGTCTCTCTATATGTATATATGTACATAGCCACAGTAGCCACACAAACTCACATTTAGGCAGATACATATGAAGGTCAGACATGTTGATGTTCAGGGTCTTTTTCTATTTCTCCTAGTCATAATTTTCACAGATTTTTGATACACTTAGCAGGTTATAGAGCTCCAGGGAGACTTCTGTCTCTCTGCCTCCTAAGAACTAGGATTTTGGGCATCATATCACAATGCTCCAGCATTTTACATGGGTGCTAAGGGTCAAACTCAGGTCCTCATGTTTGTACAACCAGCACTTTACCATCCAAACTGTCTTCCTAGCCATGTAAAATATCTGTTGTCATTAATAATGCTACCTGGTTTAGTATTGCTTGTATAAATTATGACACAATTTTAAGATCTTTCTAAAGTAGTCTTCCTATTGAGTTTCTAAGCTTTAGTTTCTGACATTCTATCTACAGCACCTCTCATTTTTTTCTATCTATGTATTTTTGTAGGAAACTGAGCTGGACTAGCTCATGGAGGTGGGTCCAGGTTTCAAGGGTGGTAAATAGAATCAGAGAGTCAAGACTGCCCTTCTGCTATCTTGTTCTTGGAACAATATAACCTGGCCTCTTGCATTCTTTCCTATGTTATCAGGAGTATGAAAGTTCCTGAGCAGCAGGCCTGACCGTCCTTACTGAGACCCACATTGTGACGTCTATCTTGTTATTGTCTTGAAGGTCTTGTTGCAAGGCAGCCATTCTGTGCGCTTGCTACACCAGCCACATCTTCTCTTCATATTCCCCAAACCATCATCACTTAGACATCAAGTTCCCCAGGACCAGGTGCCTTACCTTGCTTCACTGATTACTTATTATTGTTTGTGGCAATTGGCTTATTTCTTCTTGCAGGTCTGGGCTCTGTGGACCCTGGTATTCTGGCCAACTAGACTTTTCATGAACACATATTTTTCCAGGTAGGACATGGATCCCCAGTACCTAAAGAAATTAAGAAGAACTACAGAATATATATGCGTAGGAGCTAATGGAGTGTAGATGAACATGGGGCCAATGCCTTAGGTATACTTGATTGACAGCTCAGGTAGCTGGAATACTGGATGACACCTAGAGGTTCCTTACTCTCTTCCCATTTTACGTACTTAGTAATTTGCTTTTTGATCCACTATCTATCGTTTGTTGCCATGAAACAATAGAATGTAGCAAAGTGAAGATGGAGAAAAATAGCAGATTTCTGATGTTAATGATTTTGTTTTGATAAATGTCTCCTCACCGATCTGCCTTATTGAAACATATTTTCTTAAAAATCTCACATACTGGCCTGATAGCAATGGAATGCAGCTTTTATTTATTTTTACTTTTTTAAAATTAAAAAAATCATAGCTTGAAGGTATTTGTACTAACTGATGTGGATAATGATGGGCAAAGAAAGTTGCTTTTAAAATTATCTCACAAGTGAAACTTCAAAAAAGTTATTGAACTATTGACAAAATATTAACAGGTGGCTATATATTTGGAGTTTTTATTGAATTTGGTCTTCGGAATCAATATTCACTGTTTTAGAGTCTAGAAATTGTGAACCCTAATAAACTCTCAGGGCATCTTATATTATTGAATAATATATCCAAAGAGGTTTCAGAAAAAGTAAAAGAGATAAAGAGTCAGACAGCTGCTATTACACAAATCCTTCATCAGAGGGGAAACATTTATTGTCCTTAGGATTATAAATGAGCAAGCAGTTACCAAGTGTGGCTGATAAAAATTGAATTTTTCTATAAAAAGCCCAGGAAAATGGGCAGGAGACTAAAAATGCTAACTTTAGAGCTGGCCATGAAATGTGAAGGGCTGAGACAGGAGGCATGGCACTTTCCCGTTCTGTTGTTAGAGTCAATCATTTGTTTAAGGATGTACAGGACATCTCCTCTCTGCCAGGACTGGAAACTCTAAGTCCCTTGTCTTGTTAAGATGTTTCACAATTTTTCTTTCTTCTTTTTTGACATGTGATGTATGTGCATGCCACTCCCCCCATTGTGTGTGTGTGTGTGTGTGTGTGTGTGTGTGTGTGTGTGTATGTATGTGTGTGTAAGCCAAAGGTTGACATGGATGTCTTCTTATTGCTCTCTACACTGTTTATGGATCTGGAGCTCTGGCTCAGCTAAGTTGGTTGGTCATTGAACTCCAGGGAATCTTCTTGCCTCTGCTTTCAACCTCCAGCACTGGGCTGCAGACACACACCATTGCACTTGGCATTTATCTGGGTGCTATGGATCTGAGCTAGAGTCCTTATGCTGTGTGGCAGACATTTCACCCACTGAATCATATCCCTGGACCTGAAGATGATTCTTGAATCTCTTATTGCTTGCTACTTGTCTCCATGAAAGCATAATGTATTCATCTTGCTGGTTTTGTTTTTGTTTTGCTTTAGAAGTTACTAAGACCATTCAAACATTGTAGTTAAGAATTTTGTAAAGTCAAATTTGCAGCAGGTACCTTTATCTATTGAGACATTTTCCTGGTCCAGCAGTATCAGGTTGGAAATCATAATTAGTCATCTGTTTTCCTTGTCATATTAATTAAATAATACCCCAAAATAAAGCTTTTAGTTTGGGGGGAACAATCACACATATAGTACTGGTGTCATAAATTTCTAACACATGTAAAAGACAAGCTGGCAGGAAATAATACAGTTTTAAGAGCAGTCATTTATACTCATCAGAATTGCAATAGAAATTAGATATATAGAAATGTCCTTACAAATAAATTAGAACATTTTTGACAGTCAGCCTATTACAGTATTATTTATGATGGCTTTCAAGTGGAAATAATCTAAGTACCCATCAAAATGGCACTAGAATAATTTTCCATGTAAAGAGAGTACGTTGGGGGATATTCAGTTACACAGGATGACTTATAGCAAAGTCCCCAAAGACCAAGGACAGAAAAAAAGATGGTATAAGTTCCTCATATTATAAAATATGCTCAGTTACTTCTTTGGAATTTTCAAGGGAGTTGTTAAATGGCTTTGTGACTGTTTTGAGCTTAAGACATTTAAGGATGCAAAACAATTGTTTTGAAAGTTGAAAGGTTTCTCAGAAGAACATCATTGGGTACAGTGGAGATTTTCTCTCCCACATTCCTGCTAGGGAGGGTACCTCAAAAGACTATTTGGAGAATTCATACAAGCTCTCACACTACAGACCAGAATAAGAAGGGAGTGCCTGACCTCTGTCTGTGGAGATCAAAGACATGCAACAAGGAGATACAGAAATAAAACTTAAGTTTTACAAAGTTTAGACAAGAGAGCAGACCTTTCCTGTGTGCTCTAAGAATTAATTTAAGAATTTAATTGCACTTGGGGCTAGAAAGATGGCTCAAAGGTTAGGAGCACTAGCTGCTTTTCCAGAGGACCCAGGTTTGATTTCCAACACCTATATGGCAGTTTACGGCCATCTGTAACTCCAGTTCCAGGGATACAGTGCCTTCTTTTGGCACAAGGCATGCACATTGTGCACATACCTACATGCAGACAAAATACCTATACATGTAAAAGAAAAGAATTTCACTTGATAGACTATGGTTTATCTCTTGTCTACTGTCAGCTCTCATGGGTATGATGATCTTAGTTGCAACTTTGTTTATGCAAATGGTAAAGTTTCTCCTTTTGTACAGCTGCATAGTATTCCATTCTGTATATACACCATGCATTCTTTATCAATTCATTTGTTGACAAGCAGCTGTTTTCATCCCATATCTTGACTATTTTAATTAGTGATGCAATATACATGGGAGTGCATGCATATTTTTAACATAATGATTTCATTTTCACTGGTTAGATTTCCAGTAGTAGCATTGCTGGATTATATGAGAATTCTTCTTTTAGATTTTTTTTGGGTGGGATCTCTATATAATAGAGATAAAGGTTAATTACATCCCCATCAGCAATTGATAGGTTCTCTTTTCCTACATTTTCTTCAACATTGCTCTAACAAAATGAGATAATAAAACTTTTAATCCTCTTGTTTCTGTCCAAGGGATTGCTGGCATGCTTTATCACATCTTGTATGTGCAGTGTTGGGGATCAAACCCAGGGGCTCATTGGTGCTAGGCAAGTACACTACATCCTTAGCCTGATATATTTGAATTTGCCAAGTACTTAAGACTTCAAATTCTAAATGAAAAATGTGATTTTAAAAATTGTATTGTTTGGAATGGTATGTTGCTACTTGTGATTTCTGAAAGATGAAATTTATAAATGACTTTCACAGACATATATGGCTGAGAACTTTGGAGGTAGAATTCACATTTCAGAATGAAAGTATTTCTCTGGTGATGTTGTTTGTATTTTGAGGAGGGTTGTTTCATAGAAACAACCTGCTGCTTTCTAATACATCTGAAGAAAGTGGTTTTATAGTGATCTCTGCTTCTTTAAACCTGAAACATTATTCTTTGATTCAGTATTGAAGTTAACTGAAAATAAGGCTTATGCTTTTACAGATTTCATAGTCAACTCTGTTTTGCCCTGAGTATTTTCTCTGTGAAATTAATAGCACTGATTCTTTTGGGTATATTTTGACATATTTTGTCTATTTCTGTTGTGTATGTTCTGTTATTTCTGTCTTTCAGAAAATCCAAGATTGTTGGCTTTAATTCTGTTACATAACATAAATGAAGTTCTGTGTTTACAGAAATTTTACTCCCCTCTCTTTTTCTCTTTATGTTTGTGATGCATGTGATGTGTGGTTTGTGTGTGGTGTGTGTATGCATATGAGTGCTATATATGTGAGTGATAACTTACACGTATGCAACAAATAACATGTGGAAGTCGGAGGACAATCTTGGTTGTCAGTGTTTGATTTGACTTACTTAAGGCAGGGTCTTTTGTTGGCTGTTTACACCAGGATAACTAGCTCCTGAGCTGCTGAAGGTTTTCCTGTCCCCACTTCTTCTCTCACTGTAGAACTGTTGTTATAGAATGAGGTACTGTGTCTAGCTTTAAATGGACTCTGTGGATTCAAGCTCAGGTCTTGCTTTCTCTGCACGCTCTTTTCCATGGATCCATCTCAATCCCTGGTCATTCCTTTTTAGTGGTCATTTTATATCAATAAAAAGATGTCTGAATATATTTTATAATGTAGCAAAAGATGTCTTCATAGTCTTGCTCAGTATGTTTTTAGTTACTTTTTAAAAAGGAGACAGAAACACAGATTCAGAGAACTAACAATGAAAATTGAGGGAATATTGGTGTTCAGTGGGACTTAGAACATGATACCTGAGTCATAATTCCTCTCATTAATCTCACACTTGGTATTGTTAATCATTTGTGCTTATTGATTTATGCGTGTGTTTTCTTTTCTCTGTGGCAAACTTGAAAAATTACAGCTATAAATTACAGATGCAGAATGCATATGATAATACCGTAAAACTCTGTGGTCTACACAGAACCAGGTCCAATTGTCTTGTTATTGATTGCACAGTGTGTACTGATCCACTCATCTGGCCAAATTCACTTTTAAATTAGCTCTCTAATAATGATGTTTTCCCAAAAATAAAGGAAAAAGAAATTTAAAAAGGCTGTGGAAATGATTCCATGGAGAACAATCTTGTAGTACCTATCTCCAGAGCCCATATAAAGCAGGTACATTAGTGTGCATATGTAATCTCAGTGACCTGAGGAGAGATGGGAGAGGAGTCAGAAGAGACTCTAGAGACCCATACATCAACTTTCTTGGAGTACACAATGAGAAATAATCATCCAAGGTTGTTCTCAGATCTCTACTTGAATACTCACATTTACACACACAAGTACATCTGAAAACATGCATGAAAACACATGGAAGGGAAGAGGGGGAGGGGGAGAGGGAAGAGAGAATGATCAAGTGTGTATGTGCATGTGTGTGTGTGTTTGTGTGTGTGTGTGTGTGTGTGTGAGAGAGAGAGAGAGAGAGAGAGAGAGAGAGAGAGAGAGAAAGAGAGAGAGAGAAAGAGAGAGAGAGAGGTAGTATAGTGGTATGGAGTACAAATTAATATAGCACAATCATTTCTTTATTTGGGAGAAGGGCATAGTAAAAATATTTTTACCTTTTCTAGGTCAAAAGAAGTGCATTACCAAACACATATTAACAATGCAACACAGAAGAGCAGGAAGTGATTGACATTGTCCCTGAAATTTGCCATACATGGCATTGCTAGATAATACTTTGCAATTTTTTCTGAGGTCTGTGCTGTGATATATGTATATCACACTGATATTTGTAGTGAGAATTCGGGTGTCTTTAAGAAACAGAAATATTATAAGAATATGTTTTCATTTAAACTCCAGGTGTGGAATATGGAACTGCTTCAGATTATCTCCAGCAGCTGATTATGATTTGCCTTGTGCTCTAACAGGGCATGATTTTGCCAGCTGCAGGTTGGTTGCTGTTGGTCTTGTTTTGTTAAGCAGTTATGAGAAAAGAAGAAGAGGAGGAGGAGGAGGAGGAAGAGGAGGAAGAGGAGGAGGAAGAGGAGGAAGAGGAGGAAGAGGAGGAGGAGGAGGAGGAGGAGGAGGAGGAGGAAGAAGAAGAAGAAGAAGAAGAAGAAGAAGAAGAAGAAGAAGAAGA
>JADRCH010000282.1:2315387-2520191 GCA_019843965.1 Rhynchomys soricoides
GAAGAAGAAGAAGAAGAAGAAGAAGAAGAAGAAGAAGAAGAAGAAGAAGAAGAAGAAGAAGAAGAAGAAGAAAAGTAGTGTTGGGGTTCAGGGAGTCGCCACTCAAATCAAACAAACATTGATCTCAATTAGGCAAGAATAGTTTATTGAACACACACCATAATACTGGATATCCAGGTCCACAAGAAAGAAAAACCCAGTTGTGGCACTAGTCTGCTCTCAGAGTATACTTTTTATAGGAAAAACCATGTTCAAAAGTTTAAAGAGCAAGGAGGGGAGCAATTGGCTTAGTAGGCAAATTATTATCAGCTAACCTTTAAGCTGATTGGTCTTGAGTAAGATAAAGGGGGTGGTACATGGGCAGTGAACAGGGGAATTTCAGAACATTGAGATAACAGAGCATGAGTATTATAATCATAACTTTTGACTTATTAGTAGCATTCTTCAGTGTCACCCACGAAAAGCACAGTGAGCTCATACGTAGGTACAGGAAGGGCTTCCCAGTGATCAGCTCTGACTCAAACTGTTTTAGACAGTTCATATAGACCTTTGATTTGATGGGTCATACCTAAAGCTTTGTGGAATTTCTTAAGATTAGCAAACTTCATGTAGAACATCCAGAACATCCAGAACAAAGCAGGGTATGTGGTCAGCATGTCCTTGAGCCAAGTCACTTCTGTGTTGATGATACTGTGTCAGTGTTACAGCAATATGAAATAACTGTCAGGCATGGAACAAAATGACTACAGCTATTCTGGGATGTGTGTGTGTGTGTGTGTGTGTGTGTGTGTGTGTGACCATAGCAACAATAGCAGCAGAAGCAGAAAGAAAGAAAGAAAGAAAGAGAAAAGAAAAGAAAAGAAAAGAAGAAATTAGATATCCTGATGTGAAGGTCAAACTTGCTTCAAGGAACTTGACATCCCTAATCAAATGGAAGTAGTCTAATGATAATGTCACAATCTTTCCCCTCTATCCTTTTCTCTCCTATCTAGTGTTATGGTGTTGAAAGGGTGGAAGAAAAGAGGTAGGAGAAGTGTGGAAGAAAGAAGAACCCACAAAGAAGCAAAAATCTAGCTATGGGTATTTTTTTCCCTTTGTGGCAGAAGACTCCACACCCTTATCCCTCAGAGCCAATGAAAAGAAAGAATTGGTATTTTCACAGTATGATAGCTTTGTCAGCAGGACACAACATCAGGGCCTCTGGAAAGAGAGTCTCAATGAGGGACTGTTTATATTGGGGTTTCCTGTGGGCATGCCTATGGGGAATTATCTTAATTAGGTTTATTGATGTGAGAAGACACAGTCCTTTGTACATGGAAACATTCTCTAGTTAAGGAGTCCTGCTCTGTATAAATGAAGAGAACTTGATCTGAGCATAATCAAGTAAGCCCTCATACACTTTTGACTGTGGATGTGATGTGACTGTCTTAAGCTCCTGCCACTGTGACTTCCCTGATGTAATGACTGTAACCTGGGATGTGAGTTAAAATGAACCCTTTCTCTTTAAAGTTGCTTTTTGTGAGGGGATTTTATCAGAGCAATGGAAATAGAACCAGGGCAATTGTGCTATACATTATATGACCTTACTGTGGGGACTGATTAAATCACTTAATTTAAAAGCAGAAAATTCTCCTCAGCTGGTTGGAGAAGGTAGGAAAGTTTTAACCATGAGGAGTTCTCCATGTGACAGATGAAGGGGCCTCATTAAAAGAAACATGGGTGTCTTGAATGGGCAGAGAGACCTCTTCTATCCATTAGCAGAAAAATGGGTCTGTCTTTTAGAGGAAAAGAACTTTATCTGTTACTAAGAGAGAAGAGCTACAAAAAGAACCTTGATGTCCATGTATGTTAGTCAGCGTTTTGCCATTATAACAAGACTTATAATGATCAAAGATTATTTTGGCTCACCATTTTGGAGATTTCAGTCCATGTGAAGGGCAACATAAACCCCATTTGTCTCCATTTAAGGACCAGGCCTGATTTCAAAAAAGGCCTTAAGGAATAGACCCTAAGTCCCAGAAACGAAGTCATAAGGAATGGACCATAAAATCCAGAACAAGATCATAAAACCCCTTCCCAAAGAACATCCTGGGGATAACCACAAAAATGGAGGAAATATCTTATCTCAGAATGGGACATTAAGGCTGGGCAGCCCTATTTCATCATATGGTTAAACATTCATGACCTAGGAGTATAGACCACTGACCACCTGTGACCTCCTAGCACCCACCAATGAAATTTTAGATTACCTAATCCTTCTAGAGAGTTCTCCACTTTCTTATAAGAAGGCCTGTGTGCCTTTTGGGTTGCCATTTTAGAGAATGGATGACCCCCCACATGCTGTTTCTGCAGAATAAACACTCTTTGTTTTTGCATACTATCTGAGTCTGGGATCTTCCTTCAGTGAATTTTGGACCCTTACACATGGTGGGTATTTTCCATTTCTTTGAGTCAGTGGGGAGGCAAGAAACCATGGCCAGAGCACATAGTAGGGCAAACTGCTTCTATCATAAGTCTGGGATCAAAGGGAGAAAGAGAATGGGGTCAGAGTCCCATAAAGTCCTTCCAGAACACATTTCTAATTGTTACTTGGATCTTGCTTGGTTTCCAGTTCAGCAATTTTCTGTTGGAAAAATTCAGACAAGACACTGGGAGCATAGGCGTAGAAGACAGGTGGAGATTATGACAAGGTAAAGTGGAGCACTCTCAAGGGGTGGGACTGAACAGTGGTAGTGGGTACACTGTGTCTTAAAGTCCCTGGAACAGACAGCTTTCCTGAAGTGTGTTTTCTCATCCATGTGATTGACAGGTCTATTTTTTGGCTAGTAATTGTGTCAAAGAATAAACTAAAATGTCAGAAAAAATAAAAATGAGTCTATAAAAATAGCCCCTTGATGGACCCTGATGGACTAGCCTTGCTAGCACCACCCTCTCCTTTCCAGTCTGAAGCTTTCCTTTCAGAAGGTAATTTGAATTGTAAAAGAGTCAACCGGTGCCCCTTTCCCTTCTTTTACCCATGGTCATTTTCTTTTTACTTGCAAAACTAGTGTACTAATAGGATATAGAATTTGAAGGTGATATTCAAGGACAATATAGAACAAACTTCTCCTGAAGATCTGCCAAAGGTGTCAAAGAATTTGTGGATGAAGAACTTTGCAAAGAACTGGGATTGTTTACACACAAGCCCAACATTTCTCCATCTGATCTTAACCAAAGCTCTCTCTTCCTCCACTTGTTTTGATTAGTAGAGGCAGCATGTACCAAGCATCCAGCAGAGTTCCATACTGTTAGTGCTGGGCTTTAGGAGCCATTGATTAGAGGAAGAGTTCACTCTCAGTGACCTTCAAGCTTGTTAATAGCAGATAGCTACTTAGCACCTCCCAAAGATTTCATCACCTGCCAAAGGCATCACTAAGTTTTTAGCTTTTGAACTTTTGAGGGACTAGATGAAAATCAAATTAACTGACTCCTTGATTTTAACCTTGTCAGACCCTAAACGGAAAGTCCAGTTATCTCAACCTGGAATCCATGCTGTTATCATAAAGACATTTGAGGTTAAAAAATGCTACCTTAGTTAAATGTTATTTTAAGCCTCTAAGTTGGTGAAAACAGTATGTTTGTCCCTTTCTTTATTTCCTGTCTTCCTTCCAATGCAGAATCATTCTTTTTCCATGGAAGATATACTCAATTTCTCTTTACAATAATATTACCTTGAAAGGTAGAAAACAGCAAATGTCAGCCATATGCTTATGAATATAAAGAACTCTACAAAATAATGAATTATAGTTATAAAAAAAATAAAGACCTCATCCTGCTTACTTCACAACAATGTGTTGGTTATTTGGCTTGTTAAACATAGCTGACCAAGTTAAGTGAATCAAGCCCTTGAGCAACCATCTGTGTATAGTTACGTTTAAGAGCTCATTACCTAGGGAAGGTAAAGGCTGAAAGTCGCCAGTGTATCTGTTGATAAAAGTGGTTGGCATATGTGGTGGAGGACAGAGCCCTCCTAAAGTTTGTGGATAGCACAGAAAATTTATTCAATAATTTGGCTTCTCCTTTTGTAGAAATAATAGATGCTAGGAAATCAGGGTCACACCAGCTAAGGTCTAGTAGGAATCAGGCTTTTCTTTCTCACCCTTAAGTCCCCAGGTAGATACCGAAGCCACAAAGAACAGAATATTGGTCTCAAGAATGAGCAGGAGTAGCTCCCAGCTTTCCTGCCACCCAAGGTCCACAGCAGTGTGAAAGATGGTCCATGTGACTATGACTTTGGTCATGCCACATAACTAATGTATTAACCAAGCCTGCCTCTTCGCAGTGCAAGACTCTGCTTCCTTCCTTAGAAACCTTTTGTAGTAAAGACCTGTGTCTGGGGGATCTAAGACCACCTCAGTCCCCCTCTGGGTGGCCTGCTTTTGTTATTAAAAACCTTTTGCCTGAAAAGGGAAGACCTTTCTCATCATCTCACCATCTCCCTCAAACGTGTTTTTCTTTTCCTCGCCCAAAAACCTATGATCCCCCTGCCTCTACCTCTGATTGCTGAGATTACAGGGTATACTACCACACCTAGTTTATGGAGTCCTAAGGATCAAACCAGGACTTTTCAAATGCTAGGTAAGCACTCTACCAACTGAGTTACAACCCCAGATCAGACGGGATAGTGACCAACACTGGTAAGAATATCTTTTATTTGTTTGAGTCTTTCAGTTTTATCTTTCAGTTTCTTATAGGACTTTGAGGTTGCCAGGAGTCTGTGTTAAATTTTCACTTTTGAGATAGGAAAAGGCTTTATTGTGTAGGATTTTTTTCTCCAGCCTCTAGTTTCGCTTTGAATGTGTCAAGCTAGTTTTCTTAACTCTGATGGCTCATAGATATCTAAAGAAATTACTTTTATCTTTTGAAACCAAAAATAACATTTAACTTTTTTCTTTCCTTTTAAGTCCGGTGTGGTAGTGTTTGCCTATAATCCCAGTACTTAAGAGATAGAGGCAGGAAAGCCAGGGGTCAGGAGTTTAAGGCCATTTTCAGCTGCATCTTGAATATGCACATTTGAATGTATGTGTTTGTGTGTGTGCATGTGGAGGCAGGAGGACTACCTTGGGTAGTCCTCTTCAAGCATTACCTTTTGTCTATACCTCCCTCCTCTCACTGGGATCACAACCTACACTGACTGAGCCTTCTCCCCAGCTCACACCTGGAGCTTGGTTTTCCAGCTTTTGTTTTTTGCCTTCCCACACTCCTGCTGATCACAGGGTTGGTTGTAGTTATTTGTTTGCTTTAGTAAATCTCATCCTTGTAGCTCCTCATCCTCTTCTGGGGCCTTTGGTGATCCCAGCTAACCAGCTCTGACTAGTGTGAAGATGAGCCTTAACTATGTCTGAGGTCCACCCACTTGGTTGTAGTTGAACTCCTAGGTAAGGGATAGTGGTTTGGACCAAATATAACCAGAAGTTAGATGACTACCCTGCAATGAGGGTTTCTGCTCGGTGAATATTCTTAGTGTCTTCCCCCACCCCCTTTTATACACATATCCATTCCAGGCTAGTGTCCAGGGTCTTTGTTCATAAAGGAGCTTAAGCCATTTTTGCTAAGAGGGAGCTTTGCTTTGTGGCTATTGATATTTGCATCTGTGCTAAGGTGCTCTTGTCTCTAGGGCAACCAGAGTTCTTAGCTACTTGTTGCTATAGAGATCTGGCAATTTCTGTATCAAGGGATGGAAAAAACTTTAAGCTGAACAATTATGATTGGCACAAATACGCTAAATGGTACATGGTACAGGCCTTGTGAGATGTCCGAGTGGGCCTAATTAAACTTATAGGCACAATAGTTATCTTACAGTACTACAAAATCACTGCCCATATTCACTATTCATCAATCTCCCAACCACTTAATATTCTATCAAAGTGCAATTGCATTATTATTAAAAGTTTACATTATGTCTACCGACTTGCTGCTCAGGGCTTAGCCATGTTCTATTCTACAATTAATCTTTAAGTAATTTCCTCTTGCTCTGGAATTAAGGATTGGCCATTTAAATGTATATCTTGCTTTCTGTACTTATAACCAATATTGAAAATTTTCTTATTATGACTTTTGTCTAAAAACAAAATCTGAAGGTATTCATGCATCTAATTTGTTTGGAAAGAGAATGTAGGAGCCATAATGAGAGAGCCTGCTGAGTAGGTAAGAAGTCAGTTTTGAAATGGATGAGGGCTCTTTTTTGAAGGGTAAGGCTCTATCCTGCTGAGACTTTATGAGCAGCTACATGGAATGCCTCCTGACATTGTTCACTTGCTGGCTACAGTTCACTATCTGAAGCAGCTATCCCTGGTTGGGGAATGTCAGTGACTCTCCACCTTCACCTCAGTGCTATAGGAGTGCAGGGTCAATGCCTTCCCACTCACAGGCTGTGCTTGTATGGAAGTCTCAAGACAACTTTTGGATTTGAAAGTAGGTTTTCACCATCTGCCTTTGAGGGAGATCAAGGAATCAAATTCAAGCCACCAGACTTATCCTGCTGTGCTTTATCCTCCGAGCTCTCTTGCTTCCTCCCATCTGAATTCTTGGGTTCCCTGGAAGGGCTTCAGTAGTACAATCACTTAACAGAGATATTGGGTCAATAGGGAAATAGGTCACAGCTTCATGTCAAATTAACATCTGAATCTAGACAAAACCCCTCACTCAGTATAGAATTGTTTTACTAGGGTGCATTCTGTCTGCCCTTTTTCTATACATTTTCTTTTGGTTGTCATACATGGGACTTCATATTCTTTAATTAATGTCATGTCAGTTTTTCTACAGTATTTTTTTAAGACTTTCTTTTTTAAAGTGTAGACTAGGAGAGGGCTATTTTGGAGCTGGAGTTATAGACAGCTGTGAGCCTCTGCAGGAGAAGTACATGCTCTTAACCACTGAACCATCTTTTCTACAGGTTTTTAAAAGACTTATTCTGTACGTTTTGCCTATATCCTTTCTACCTTTTGTATCTCTCTCAATCAAATGATGTTAAGTGTCTCTTGTGGCCATTTACCTCCTTTCTCTGAACTCAGACACTCTTGCTTCAAACAAACACAGGAAATTTCTTTTTGTTTTTGCGTAAGGACCAAATATTTGGAATGGAGGTCAAGAAGGCATGTTCTACAGGGAAAGCCTTTTAAGAAACTGTTTTACTGGCATGAAATTTTATATTCTGTGGAACTTACCCTTTAAGGTACAGTATATTTTAATACATTCATGGAGTTTTGAACCATTACTACTCTCTAATTTTGGAATAAAATATATATGATATTTTTTATATCATAAAATATATCAAAAACTCATTTTATTTATATGAGTGCACTATAGCTGTCTTCAGACACACCAGAATAGGGCATCGGATCCCATTACAGATGGTTGTGAGCCACCATATCGTTGCTGGGAATTGAACTCAGGTCTTCTGGAAGAGCTGTCAGTGCTCTTAACCACTGAGCCATCTCTCCAACCCTAATTTTGGAAATATTATCATCGTCCTTAAACAAAACTTATTCCTGTTAGCGGTCACTGCCCATCCTCCATCTTTCCAGCTGCTCCCTCACCTGCAGCCCTGAGTAACCAGTAACTTTCTATTCTAATTTCAATTATAAGCTGTACGATCTTTTGTTACTGAATTCTCTCACTTAGATTTTTTTTAAAAAAATTTATTTATTTAATGTATGAGTGCTCTGCTGCATGAACACCTGCAGGCCAGAAGAGAACATCAATCAGATCCCCTTATAGATGGTTGTGAGCCACTATTTGGTTGCTGGGAATTGAACTCAGGATCTCTGAAAGAGTAGCCAGTGCTCTCACCAGCCCCTGCTTAGATGTTTTAAAATCCATCCATGCTGTATCATATATAAATATTTAATTCCTATTAAAGGCTTTAAAATGTTCAAATTAAACATACCTCATTTACCTGGCTATTGGTTTTAGGATATTTTTGGGCTGTTCTGAAAAATTCTAGAACAAATACTCAAATACACTGCCTTTGTGAGTGAGCTTGTTTCAGTTTTCTTCAGTATATACTGAATAATTGAGTCTTGGATAACTTGGTGCTTAATTTTTTGAGAAGCTTGTTTTTCACAGTCATTGAACTATTCTGCAATCCAAGCAGGAGCACATAAGAGTTTGGTTTTAGCCATACCCTCACAATACTCATTACTGTCATTTTTTAAAAAAATAACCATCCAAACTGATGCTATTTTAATTTTAATTTGCATAATGACTAATGATGCTGAGCCCGTTTCCATGTGCTTGTTGGACATCTGTATATTTCTTTGGAGAAGTACCTTTTAAAAATCCTTTGCCTACAATCTGTTTGTATTGTTTGACTGATTGCTACTGCAGTGGAAGACTTCATTATATTCTGGAGATCAAACCCTTATTGGACATATGTTATACAAATACTCTATACAATTCTGCAGATTTTGCCTTAAAAAGTTCTTTTAATATTTATGTGTATGTGGGTATATGCACATGAGTGCAGGTACTCATGGAGTACAGAAAAAGGTAGTCAGATCAAGGAATTGTTACAGGTGGTCGGGAGATAGGAAATTAATTCTAGTTCTCTGCAAGAGAAGCATGGGCATTTAACTGCTGAGCCATTTCTCCAGCTTTGATTTTTGTCCTTTTGATGGAATCATTTTTAGCATCAAAGTTTTAAGTTTTGAAAAAATTTGTTCTATTTCTTCTTTAATTGCTCATACTTTTGGTATTATAGCTTAAAATATTTTTATTGTATATTGCTAGAGAAATGTACAACTTCTCTGTAAATCAAGATGGAGATACTTAAAGAATTATAAATAGTTTTACCATGAGACTCAGCCATGACACTCCTGGGTATTTACGAAAGGACTCCAAATAAACATATCACAGAGATACTTGCATCTCAGTGTTTACTGTGGCACTGATCACAGTAGCTAAGTTATAGATCCAACCTAGCTGTCTCATAGATAAGAAAAATTTTAGATATATACACAATGTAATTTTCTTTAGCCATAAACAAGAATAAATTTATCATTCATTTTAAATGAATGAAGCCAGATTCAGAGAGGAATATCATGTTTCCTCTCATTTCTGTTTCCTAGGTTTTATATAATCCTATAATCACACACAAATATATTAAATCAAAGTATAAGTAAAGTTGGCTAGAGTGACAAATGGTAACAACAGGACAGGGTATGGGGAGAGCAGGGGAGCTTGGTGGTGGTGGTGATATGATTAACATACAATATCTACCACCAATAAAATTAAAATGAACAAACAAATAAATAAAACCAAGACCTCACAGCTAGTGAAGATGATGCTGGTATTGATGGTAGAAAGAGAGAGTTATTTTTTGAGAAGTGTGGCCATTGGCAGGTAGTCCATGACTCAGTTGATGATCCCATGCTCATTTCATAATTAGACTCAGTAGGCAATTAAAAAAGAACAAAGAACACAAAGATGGAAGGGAGATGTGTTGGGGAAGATGGCGGGGTGTGGGAAGTAGGGAGTAATGATAGGTATGTTCAAGACACATTGAATACATGTACAAAATTTTCAATGAGCAAATAAAAATAAAAGAGGGCAGCCTATGGGACATGAGGAAATATTTGCACACAGTAAGGATTTAATATGCAGAATATATAGCTACATAAGACAACTCAATATTTTATTGAAAAATATATAATCATTCTGTAACTCAAGGTCAGAGATCTCATCCTCTGTTTTCTTTTGGGCAGTGTACAGTTTTTGTTCTTTTTTTTTTTAATTTATTTTTTCATACTTTATTTACATTTCAAATGTTTCCCCCTTTCCAGATCTCCCCTTTGAAACCTCCCCATTTCCCCACCTCCCCTGCTACTATGGGGGTATTCTCTCACCCACCCACCCACCCATTCTTGTCTTCCCTCCTTGGCATTCTCCTATACTGGGGGATCTAACACCCTCCGGCCCAAGGACCTCTGCTCCCCCTGATGGCTAACAAGACCCTCCTTTGCCGCATATGTGGCCAGCACTATGGGTCCCTCCATGTGTATTCTTTGGTTAGTGATCCAGTCTCTGGGAGTATTGAGGGATCAGGCGAGTTGCCACTGTTGCTCCCTCCTTGGGGCTGCAAACTCCCTCAGCTCCTTCAGTCCCTTCTCCAAGTCCTCCATCTGGGACCTCACGCTCAGCCCTACTGTTGCTGTGAAGTGACTCTTGTGTATTTCAAACTTTTGGGCTAATAACCACTTAACAGTGAGTACATATACCATGTTCAATCTTTTGTGACTACATTACCTCACTCAGGATGATATTTTCAAGATCCATCCATTTGTCTGCAAATTTCATGAAGTCATTGTTTTTAATAGCTGAGTAGTATTCCATTGTGTAAATGTACCACATTTTCTGTATCCATTCCTCTGTTGAGGGCCATCTGGGTTGTTTCCAGCTTCTGGCTATTATAAATATGGCTGCTATGAACATAGTGGAACATGTTGGAGCATCTTCTGGGTATATGCCCAGGATTAGAATAGCTGGGTCCTCAGGTAGTATTATGTTCATTTTTCTGAGGGTCCACCAAACTCATTTCCAGAGAGGTTGTATCAGCTTGCATTCCCACTAGCAATGGAGGAGTGTTCCTCTTTTTCCACATCCTCGCCAACATCTGCTTCACCTGAGTTTTTGATCTTAGCCATTCTGACTGGTGTGAGGTGGAATCTCAGGATTGTTTTGATTTGCATTTCCCTGATGACTAAGGATGTTGAACATTTCTTTAGGTGCTTCTCACAGTTTTTGTCCTTATCTTTAAAAAAAAAATGTTTTATTTATTAAGATGAAATCTGTTTTCTTTCTTTTTTCTCTATTGGTAGTAGAGCTTTGCTTACTCTCTTGGACAAGATGGATTCTATTTCTTTGTTTATCTATTTACCTCATGGAATTTATTCTTTCTTGTGCTCTTTTTGTTGAGACTGGTTTTCTACTTCCTCTGTTTATGGTATTCCTTTAAGTATCTTCTGTCGTTCTGTCTTATGTTGCTTGTCTTGAAATGTCGTATTTCTCCCTATTAGCTTTTCTGGATACAGCAATCTTAGTTTGCAGTTATGTACGGAAATGTATCTTGTGGCTTTTAGAGAGATCTGATGGTATCTGAACAGCTGTTTTGATCTTATAGCCTTTAATAGCGTGTCTTTGCTGTGCAATTTTTTAACATTTTGACAGTAGTATGTCTTGGAGAGGTTCTTCTTTGGTTGTGTCCACTTGGGGTTCTAAAAGCCTTCGGGGGGTGACTGTCTCTTTCCCTGTAGGGGTGTTTTCTGGTACAACTTTATGAATATGAACTCTATGCCTTCAGTTCTTATTTTAGCTCCTATCTCGTGGATTTTTGGGTTTGGTGTGTTAATGGAATTCCAGAGCTCTTGGCTACATCCATATTTTTATTTTTCTTTTTAAAGATTGATTTATTTTCTATTTATATGAGAACACTGCAGCTGTCTTCAGACACATACTAGAAGAGTGCATCAGATCCCATTACAGATAGTTGTGAGCCACCATGTGGTTGCTGGGAATCAAACTCAGGATCTCTGAAAGAGCAGTCAGTACTCTTAACCACTGAGCAATCTCTCCAGCCCAGAAGATTTATTTATTTATTTTTTATTTATATGAGTACACTGTAGCTGTCTTCAGTCATACCAGAAGATGGCATTGGATTCCATTACAGATGGTTGTGAGCCACTGTGTGGTTGCTGGGAATTGAACTCAGGACCTCTGGAAGAGCAGACAGTGCTCTTCCATATTTTTCTTATTTATATTTGAATGAAATAACTCATCAACCTGTTCTGCCTCTCTGGTGTTCTTTTCTTCTATCTGCTTAAGTTTATTGCTGATTTTTTTTTAAACTGTGATGAGTTTTTCCCCCCATTGACTTTTTTTTCATTTTAAATATTTCCATTAAAAATTCTTTTTTTCATCCATGTTGCTATCTTTGCATGTTTGAGGTTGAGTTCACCTGCATGTTTATTTCCTCTATCAGGACTATAATCATTTTATAAGAGAATCTCTGGTATCATCATCTGGCTCTTCTCCCATTCCAGTGTTCTGAGATCATAGTCAAGGAGATATACTCTTTTGGAGGAGTCATATTGGCTTGCTTTTTACACGTTTCTTGTATCTCTGTGTTGTGATTTGTGCTTCTGCTGGTTTGGAACTCTTTCAGTTTTCTTGAGCAGTTCTACTCTTGAAATCTCAACTCCTTGAACTAGTTATCAAAGAGAAAACAAGCCACTGTAAAAGCAACAGACCATACAAGATGCAGAAACACATGAGTAATTGATTACAGTCCACCAATGACTAGAAACGGAAAAGCACAGCAACTGTAGAATGTTTGGACAAGTGTGGAAGTAAATGTATCAGCTAAAGGGAGGAGGCGAAGGACAGAAGTAGAAAAACAATGTTAAATAAAAGGCAGGTGAGGAATGGAGAAGAATTGAATTAAGAAAAGGAGAAATAAGCAAAAGATTAGAAAGAATGAAGAAAAAAGAGAAAGTGAAAACTACTTCTCAATATTATGAAGCTTAAACACAATTGGATAAACTTACAAAATATCTTAAAAAAGAGTATTTTAAAAATCATCTAGATTGGGGTTGGAGGGATGGCTCAGTTATTAAGAGCAATTCTTTTTCCAGCAGATCCAAGTTTGGTTCCCACCACTCACTCTGGCTGCTTACAACAACAACAACAACAACAACAACAACAATAACAACAACAACCACACACACACACACACACACACACACACAAATACATATACAAATAAATAAAAAGAAATCTGGGGCTGCCGAGACGGCTCAGCTGTTAAGAGTGTTACTTTCTTCTGCAGAGGACCTGAGTTTGGATTACAGCACCCACATCAGGTGACTTATCATTGCCTGTAACTCCAGCTCCAAGGGAATCCAATGCCTCTGGCCTCTAAGGGCACCCACCCTCATATGTGAGGCAGTGATCTGTGACAGGCAGTCTGGTACCCAGTTGAGCACAGGCGTAAACTCTGGGCGACCCAGCAGAATCCGCAAGGGACTGGAAACATTATGCCAATGCTCCCGGGAGGCTTTTGCCTCACGTACCACCCCTCCTCAGGTAGAGGCATGGTCATACAGCCCCAAGCCATCCCCATGTTAATGAGACACCTAGAGGCTTAGCCACGCCCCTCCCCAGTTACTATGTCTGCCTAGCCTCTCCCAGAGAGGCGGGCCGGGGTGGGGTGGGGGTGGGGAGAATTCCATCCACACCACTCTCCACATGATGAAAATAAATGTCTTAGAATTATGGACTGTCTCTTCATCTGGACCCGCCGTGGGAAGTGAAGGATCCAGCCCTCTATAAAGGAGCTTTGTCTAATCTCTTTCCGAGGGCGTCCCAGCGCTCCCAGACAGTACCCATTCACCCAAGCCTAAGCAGCTAGTTCAGCGCCCAAAGCCCCTGAGACCCTGTCCCAGCAGGAACTCCAACTGCACTCCAGCTATCCAGTTTGTGGCACCCTGCAGTGACAGTGGTGCCCCGTGCACTAGAGAACCCACTAAGACGGCTGCTGCAAGTTCCCTGGTAATTGTCCCCTCCCCCACCCACGGGCAGGGTCCACAAAGGCTTCCCACAGCCCCCACCTGCCTGTTGGATTGTGTGGGAAGACACGTTGCCACTTCCCTTGTGTCACCTGTCCCACCCAGAGCCGTAGCACCAGGGACAGACACATGGGGCTTCTATCCACTATGCCAGGTTAGTTCCAACACTCATATACACATACACACATGCAAACATATAATTTAAAGAATAATAAATGTTAACAAAAATAGTGGTTGGGGAAAAAGAAAACATAAGAGACAAAAAGAACAAAAATAGGCAAGTAAAAGAAAAATACTGGCCAATAGTGAAGCAAGGAAGGTAAATAAGATCCGATAGCTATAAGACAGGGAATAGCAAACTAATTTTATATGTATATATATCCCACTACACATACAGTCCAAGACAGGAAGGGAGGTCACAGGGTAGAAGAAAAGTGGGGTGAAGAATTGGAGCAACGTCCTTCAGGGTCCTGAAAATCAGAGGCTATTGGTGGTACGTTTGGAGAAGTCCCATTGAACCTGTGGGCTTTTGTGTTGCCTACGGTGTATACTGCTAGCGGGTATCTATTGGACAGGTATCTGAGGGACATCTGCTGGCCACAGTAAGATGTGCAGTCTCTGGACTGGGGAGGTTCTTTCACCCTTCTGAGCCTTTCATGACTTTTAACCCTGTGGTGTGGTTATTGTTTTAACTATAACTGAGAAAAAACTGTAACACTGAAGCCAGTAATTGTACTTTGAATACTTCCTGAGTATTACCACGCTGAAGATATGTAACAGTGGGTATCAAGTGCACCCCAGGCACTTTTCAGACTTTTTTTAAGACGTTTTTCAGACGGTGCACCAATGAATGATTGCCATCGCTGCTGCCTGCTGGCCTTGAGCTCAGAACTATCAAACTCCGGGGTTATTCTCAGCTCATGAGACCTACTCGCAGCCACTGAGGACAGGGCTCCCTTCAAACTTGCCATTCGAATCCTTTGGCTTGTCAATGTCTGAACTTCCTGTTTCCACAACTGCCCCTCTGGACCTTTCCTTACCTGAGACATGAGACAGCCAAATTAAGGCTCCCTGACCTGTGGTGGCTCTCTGCTCTCTAGCCACCAGGATAGCTCGATTTTTAACAATAAATGGCACCTCACTATTGGCTTCTGAGTTGTGTAATTGACAAAATGGCACTTCTACTGGTTGACCAGAGGAAGGACTGTCTCATCAGAACTGGCAAGTAAATTTGAGGCTTGTAGGATGGTAGGGTCGTCCTGATGGTAGGGCTGTCTGTCATTCTGGATTTTGTTTCAGGAGTAGCTTCTGCCTCCTCTCTCCTCACCAGGGAGCTGTGTGTATAAAACTGTGTCCGGCAAACTTCTCTGGTACTCATTTTTAAGTGTTTGCACACTTCTTGTACCTTTTTTCTTTGTGGAGTTCTTTCTCTTTCTTTAGAATGACATCCATCTCTTATTCTGGCTTTGCAGCCTGCTCAGGCAGCACTGGCCACTAGTCCACCCCACAAATCTGATGCTTTTATTTGGCTGATTAATTTTTGAAGAGTTGTTTTTATTAATTGCAATTTTTACTAGAGAGATGTGCTATAGTTACTTTCCTATAACACATTAGCTATATTTTCTTTTATTTGTATATTTTTGACTTTTTAATTTAATTTTGAGGTCCACTTAAAAATTAAAAGTGTGCCTTTCATTTATTGCCTCTTATTTTTGTTCTTCCTTCTAATTTTTTTTATTAATTCTATGTGAATGTCACATTGTGCACCCCAGTCCCACTCATCTGCTCATCCCTCCACATCTGCCCTCTGCCCTTCAAATCTCCCCACAAAAGAAAACAAAACAATAATGATAATTAAAAAAAACCTCACCATGGAAGCTGTTGTGTGTCACAGTGCCTAAACAGTTTTACTTGAAAATGTTCATTGCAATGAGTCATTGATCTGGTTTGAGGCCGCTGGCTTCCGCGGCACTATCAGTAGTGGATCATCACCAGGACTCCTCTCGGACATCCTGTTGTTGCCCTGTGCCATGGAGGTCCTGCAGCTTTGGATCTGTAGGACCTGCCCCTTCATACTCTCCAGCAGTCATAAGTGGGGTAGATGTTGGGGTGGACCGAATCAAAAACACTGGATCTGGGCTTGGGTGGTTGCTGAGTTTATCATCCTGTCCTCCCTCCTGCGCCTAAGCCACCAGAGCCAGCTCTCCAGCTTTGCCCAGGCAAGGAGAGATGCCAGCTCTTTCTCGCCCACACCACCAGGACCAGCTCTACTGTATTTTCAGGAGAGGTGCAGAGCCCCACTTTCCCTAGTGCTGTAGCCAGTGAGGGGCAGAGTCAGCTCTGCAGAGCTCTCAGACAGCAACATGGCCCCAGGCTACAGCATAGATCGGAAACAACTGCCTGGCCTTCACGAACATCGACATAGAGCCCTGCTATTGCAGGGCTGTGGACCCAGGCATGGCTGTTGGTAGGAGCAAGGGCCAGGACATCACCATGGACTCAGATTGAGGAGCAGGCTACTCACACCAGGCTGCTCTTCACCACCCTCACATTTCCAGCTCTGCCTTTCTTCATAGTGCACAGACAGTTCTGTTCTTTCTCTTCCACCTCTCCACTGCATACTTGTTCATTGTAGTGGGGCTTGCATGTGCCTCATGGCAGTGGTGGTGGGGCTTCTGGGTATTTTCCACTCTGCCCATGCTATGGGTGGGTGGGTGGAGGTCTCTTGGGTGTCTTTTGCCTCCTTGTTTTTGTTCTTATATTCATGAAATCATTGTCAAATTTGATATAGTTTTACCAGTGTTCTCTTAATTTTATGTGAAATTATAATTTTATGTGAAATAACTCAGGTCCTTATGCATGTGTGATAGGCACTTTACTGATTCAGTCATCTCCTTAGGCCTCAATATCAGGTTTTATATCTGTTTTCTACAGATACCTGAATTACTGCCAGTGTAATCTCTCTCTCCCTCCCTCACTCCCTCCCCCCTTCTTCTCTTCTGACTCCACTGTGAAGTCAGAGTCAGGTTCACCTTTGACTTAAGATTCTTCTGCTTCTGAGCATTGGGATTGCAGATGCACAGTACACTATATCTGACTATGATCTCTTTTAGTTTTTACCTTAAGTTTTTTTTTCCTCTCAGAGAAGCATCTGACAGTTTCAATCCACATTCTGTTGTAGTTTGGATCTTTAATGTGCCCAGAGAGACAGAGAGACAGAGACACACACACAGAGAGACAAAAGAGACAGAAAGAATACTTATTTTCTGCTCACCTAAAAATTTTTTAGGCATATCATCTTTTTCTAAAGTTTTCTTTTTCTAAATTATTTTTGATTGAAATAGAATCATGTCACTTTACTCTCCCATTCCTGTCTAGCCCCTCATAGTTATCTACCTCAAACCTTTCCCATGACCCCCAACTCTTAAGTTGACAGCCTCCTTTTATTTGATTATACATATGTATGTACACACACACAGACAGACACACACACAACTAACTTGCTGAGTCTGTTTTTGTTGTTTGTGTGTTTTGTGTGTATATGGTTTTAAGGCTAGCCACTCTGCATTGGACAATCAATAAGAGGGTCATCCTTGGGAGAGGCTAATTCTCCCTGTGGTCCCTAGTTACCTCTAGTTCTTTGTCAAGGGGAGGGACCCTTCAAAAATTTCCCCCTTTCATGTTAACATGTCCATTAATATCCTATTGTTCTGGTTTTGTTTATGCAAATCATAGCAGATTTCCTGCTATTCTGGCGCTTGCAATCTTTTCACCCTCTCTTACACAATGTTTTCTTGAGCTACAGGTGCAAAGGCTGTGATGCAAAGGTATCTGTTGGGGCTGCGCTGCTTCCCACAATCCACTGATCTTTGGATTGCATCCATTTTGTGTGTGTGTGTGTGTGTGTGTGTGTGTGTGTGTGTGTGTGTGAGAGAGAGAGAGAGAGAGAGAGAGAGAGAGAGAGAGAGAGAGATTGCCTCCATTTTCTGTAAAGAGAAACTTATTTGCTGAGAGGTGGTGGCTACACTTATATCAGTGGGAATAAGGATAAGATTTAAAATATAGTAAGGAACTATAATGATCTAGCAAAGTGATGGTGGTATATTCTTTCCTAAGGTCCATGATTTCATTATCCCTAGGCATCTGACTAGGTTTCTAGTACTAGACATGGTTTCCCTTCTATTAAGTGCTTCAAGTCCAATTAGACGGGTACTGGTTGCCACCAACATAGTGCACTTCTTCCACTCTTATGCTTATCTTACCAATCTAGTCATATTGTGGTTCATAGAGCTCACAGCTGGGTAGGATTGCTTAATTGCTCCTTCCCTTGGCAACTTGCATAGGGTTTTCTGGAAACACGGAAGCTAGACTGTAGGAAAGAGGCTTTCAGGTCAGATTCAGCTTCAGTCTTCTGAGTTGTGTGTCCTAAGTACATGGTGTCTTCAACAATATGGGCCAACCTTGATCTCCTGAGAAACTACCAAGAGCTTCATCAATAATCCATGCTGTTGTGGGAATCACTTGGATACCCTGACCAAGCCTTCAAAAGGAGGTTTCTCATGTCTGGTACTGGGGTTATTGTTAGTCTATGCTTCTTGTAGGAGCATTGTCAGACCAAGTAGCCAAGCTTAACTATAGATACATGGGTGTATATGTATATATGTATATACACATATGTATTTTGAGTAATTTTAGATAATACAAGCCTCTGAAGCAGAGTTAACCTTGGTGGGTGTTATCTGTCCCTCCTCCTGTATTAACTTCCTTCCCTCAACTTAGAGCTCCCTTCCTGTTATTTCCTTTCTTACTTCACATCACCTGTATCTGGCTATTTCCCTCCCAAGTGTCACCCCACCACTCCCCCACTAATCCCTTTATACTTTACTGATTTCTGAGGTTACTCTGTGTTGTATACTTATATCTGGGAGTTTGGAGTAAGAAAATGTAGAAGACTTCTTGTGTCTTTTTAAATGTCTAATCATTTACCTGTGAATTTCTTTTTCTGTTACAGCTGAATAGTATCTCACTGTGTATATGTACCACATTTTTGTTATCTGTTCATCTGTTAAAGGACATTTATGTTGTTTCCACTTTCTAGCTACTGTAAATAGGGAAGCTATGAACATTGTTGAGCAAGTATCTGTGGAGTGGGATGTTGAGTCCTTTGGGCATTCCCCAAGGAATGGTGTAGCTGAACCGTGTGGTAGATTTATTATCAGTTTTTGAGGAATCACTATACTGATTTCCAGAGTAGGTGCACCAATTTGCATTCCAACCAAGAGTGGATTAGTGTTCCCCTTTCATCAACATTTGATGTCAGTTGTTTGGTTGATCTTTGCCATTCTGACTGGTTGAGATGAAATCTCAAAGTTGTTTTAATTTGTATTTCCTTAATTGCTAAGAATGATGAACACTTTTTGAGATATTCCCTAGTCATTTTTATTTCTTCTATTGAGAAATCTGTCTAGACCCCTAGCTCATTTTTTAATTGGGTCATTTGTTTCCTTGTCTCTTTTTTTTTTTTTAATTCTTTGTACATTCTGGAAATAAAGCCCCTGTGAGATGGTAGAGCAGGCAAAGAGTTGGCCCCATTCAGTGGGTTTTTTTCTTCACTGGATTGATGGCTTCCTTAGTTGTACAGAGCATTTTAGTTTATGAAGTCTCAGTTGTCAGTTGTTGGCATTAACTCTTTGGTAAATGGAGTCCTGTTCAGAAAGTCCTTTCCTGCACCTACATCTTTAGGGTACTGCCTATGTTTTCTGAGATGTTTGACTTCTTGGATCTCATTTTTGTGTATGTGATAGATATAGAATTTCATTCTTCTGCACATGGACATTCAGTTTTCCCAGCATTTCATTGAAGATACTGTCTGTACTCTAGTGGGATTTTCTCTGCCTCTGTCAAATATCAAATGGTTGAAGCTATGAGTAGTCATGCTTAGGTCTTCTATTTTATTCTATTTATTCCCTGAGTGTTTTTGTAGGCACATTGTCTTACAGTCTTCCTGAATGAGTTCTGCCAAATGACTTTTAGTGTTCAGAAGATTACTTTTACATAACACAGGAAAGAATAATTAAATTCAGCTATAATGTGTATATCTGAAAAGTTCTGGATAGAAGCAATGCTTTTTAAATTTCTTTCCTTTTTGATTAGGGGAAATTTTATTTTGTTAGTTTAAATGCCACCAATGAGAAACAAAAATAAACTATGGGACCACTAATTCAAGGAAAATATTTGTAACCTATATAACAATGGATTGTCACATGTAATTTACATAATTTGTACAAATCAACTTGGAAATTAATCTATGGAAAGTTACTCAAGTGGTGAATGGAAAAAAATAAAACAGCAGGTAGAATTTTACTTTCTACTTCATAGATTGCTAGCTTTCTTTTTAATCTTTTGTTTATTTTATATTTTTATGTAGTTCAAGATAAATAGCTCTGATTAGCTAATCTTGTTTTATCATAAGTATTTGTGCATGATCTTAAGAGCTTTTTATCTTGATTGCAAAAATTAGAGTAATCTAGGTGTAGGACTGTTTTTTGAGTGGCTTTAGATCTCTGCTTTCTCACTGTGATTATCAGAAATAACTAGACTGTGTTGTGGGTGAAGCATTCTCAGACAGGAAAGGATGATTCAATCACCTGGGTTCTGCTTCAGCTTCACACAGGACAGGGGCCCTTCCCATGCTTTAACCCAGCCATTCAGGTTGCTCTAGGCATGAGAGCAAATATGAGCTGCTTTCGGGATCCCTTGGCTACAGTATAAGGGGCACAAGCACAGGCGAGGACACATCCACCTTGGGCAGTCTTTTGAGCCTCAGGGAAATAACTTGCAAGGCATCCTAGGTTTCTATTGATATTGACATCTCTGTAAAAACAATAACACGTCTCATGCAGTATGTGGTGCATGTGTGGATGTCATGTCTTACCAGACCCAAATAAACTAGTGACAAGTTTTATACTCCGTGTACATTTGTACATATGAATTCATAGCTATTTTAATTCTAACTTCACTGACTCTTTTAATTTAGCTTTTAATTTAGATTAGTTCAGGTCCAAGACCTCGTCGGAGAAGTTTCTCTGTGCAGGAGACAGTGGTTAATGCAGAAACTCTCAACTCATAAAGAAAAGGGAATGTCAATGGAGAGACCAGCCACAGATGAGACATCTGCCCCCCACCCCAAGGCTCAGGGACCATTGTGGAAAGGGGTTGAGAGGTTTTAAGAGCAGGAGGTTGAAGGAAGAGTGGAGTGAAACTGTGCCTTCTGGACATAGCAGGACTGCTACACCCATCAGTTCATAGCGGTTTTATTTTCTTGTTTAAGATCAGACTAGTCGACATTCTAACAGGGAAAGAGGCTTATGGAGTGGCGCCTCTAACTGGTGATGGCTGTCTGGGAGAGACAGTTTTCTCTTAGAGTGTGGCCCTTGGTAGGTCAACCATGCTTCAGTGGGTGGTCTCACATTTAGGATTACTTGATCACACAAATTAGACTGGTCATTAAAAAATAAGGTGGGAAAAGAGAGGGTTGGATAAGTTAGGGGAAGACAGGGATGTGTGTGTGTGTGTGTGTGTGTGTGTGTGTTCAACATTGAGGAATTAGTAAAACTATTATATTAAAAAATAAAAAATAAAGAATTAGTTTTAAATTGTGTATTTGGGTTCAAGTACTCCCCCTGAGAAGTCTCATAGCTGTGAAGTTTGCATAGCAAGGGGTAGAAGCCTCTTACAAATGCTGTCCTCTTCCTTTTTATGTTTGGGCTGCTCTGTCAGTACTGGATAATAAAAGCACCCCCCTCTAAAGCATGTCTTCATTTGCTTCTGTATTTTGTTTTGTTTAGTGTGTGTGTGTGTGTGAACATGCACACATGTGCCACAGCACACACGTGGAGGTCAAAGGTCAATTTTTGGGAGCTGGCCTTCTCTTTCTTTTTGGGTTTCAGGAATTGAACTCAGCTACACAAGTCATCTGGGTTGTGTAGCAAGTATTTTTACTCTCTGAGCTATCTCAGTAACCAGGTGTATAGAATTGTTTGGGAAGAGGGTCTCCATGAGGGACTGTCTAGAGCAGGTTGGCCTGTGGTTATATTTGGGAGGTTACATTTATACCTTCTGCCACTGTGGGCTTCCTGCAATGATGAACTGGTATCTGGAAAATTGAGCCTCAATAAACTCTGTCTTCTCAAGGAGGAAAGACGAGAGTGGGTGGGTGGGTGGGTGGGTGGGAGGGTGGGTTGGAGAATATACCCATATTGGCAGGAGGAAGGCGGAGAAAAAGAAAAAAGAGCAGCTTCCCAATAAACCTGCTTTTAATAATAATCTAAACAAAAACAAAAACAAAACCAAAAAACTCTGTCTTCTCTAAGTTGCTTGTGTCAGGGTATTAGTCATGGTTCTCCAGAGGAACAGAACTGATAAATGAATTTATATATGTTAAAAGGGGTTTTATTACACTGGCTTACAGGCAAGCAGGTAAAAACTCTGTCTGCCTGTAAGCCTTCTTCCACATCTTTTGAGGTAGGCTGCCTCTAGAAGGTGTGGCCTCGATTTAGGGTATGTCTTCCCACCTCAAATGATCCAATTAAAAAAAAAATCCCTCCCAAGTGTACCAACTGCTAGGATTTTAATTGATTCCAGATGTGATCAAGTCGATAACTAAGATTAGCCATACAGTCAGGATATCTTACCAGCAAGAGAAAGTAAGCCAAGTAACACCTTCCTTTCCAAAATTGCTCTCCCTTCTCTATTCACGTCACATCTACTCCATATGCCTCTCTTTACCCTTTCCTTTAAAAGCCTATTATTCTTCCAGGAGCCCCATTTCTACTTCCATGCCTCACAACACCCCCACAGGCATGGATATATATTATGTTGCTTCCTCCTATAAGAGGGAGTGTGCTGAATTTGATTACATTGATTCCTTATATGAGAGGGAGTGTGCTGTATTACAGGTATGAATATATATTTGCATTGCTTCCTCAGATGAGAGGGAATGTGCTGTATTTGACTCTCTGAGCCTGGCTTGTTTCAATTTACTAATGACCCCCTAGTTATGCCCATTTTCCTGCAAATGTTGAAATTTCATTGTTCTTTGCAGTTAAATAAAATTTCACAGTTTTTTCATTTGTTTGTGTTATGGGACAGGATTTATTTATTTATTTATTACACCCAATCGCTGCTCCCCTTTCTGGTCCCCTCTCACAAAGTCCCTCCCCCATCCTCCTCCCCTTCTCCTCTGAGCAAGCTGGCCTCAAACTCAGGATCATTTTGCCTTGGATGTCCAATGCTTTGATCATAGGTGTGGTCTACCATATCTGGATTTCAAACAGATCTTTTTATAACATAAAATACTCTTTTTAAAAATTAATTATTTCTTAAATTACCCACTAACAGATACTAGCTACTCCAATCTGTTTGACATGTGCTACCAAGCCAGGAATAGCTGAACATCCTCAGAGAGTCAGGCTGATTTGAGAAATCCAAACCAAACCAAAAAACAAAAGATCTTTACATTATCTAACTGGGATGGTGTTAAGTTAAATTGTTATAATAAAAATGTTTTATTGTAGTTTATTTGAGTTGTGGGAATTTATATTACTGTTCTTGAACTGATTTCTTTCATTTTAGACTTCCCTGAGTACAATTGGGTGTAGACAAAATACTAAAAAAACAGTAGTCAGAAGAATTACTTCCCAAGGCTGTCAGCAACAAGCAACAAGAAAAAGATTCTTAAGTTATTTTGAAAAAAAACCAAAGGAAGAAAAGTTAAAGTGCACCTATAATTCAGAGGTAATTTAGCTTTTAAAATCTGGTATGTGGAGAGTCTACTTTCAGCATCTCACAGCTCTGTAGTTTCTCCTTCATTTTGTTCTTCACATTGTCTACGTGGAAAAAATACATTGTTTTCTACTGATTTTGTTTTTAAGTTAGCACATAAAGTCATGGGTTTAAGTACAACATTTTGATCATGTATGCCATTTTACTTTGTTCTAGTTCATTTCCCTTCCCCAGTCCCTCCTTCTTCCTGCCCTCTTTCTGGTTCTGCCTCTCTCAAATAGCCCCACCTTCTACTTTCAGGAGACATGTATCCCAGTACTTAGTGAAGAGAATGAAAAAAAAATACATTACTTAAAATAATTAAGATTTGTGCCGCCAATATTTGGGGTCCATATAGTCTTTCTCTAGATATCTTGATGGAGAGACAGTGCTTTGAAGTACCCCACATGACTATCTCAGAACCTACACTGTATTCAGTATTTCAGGTAAGGTTTTCCAGAGATAGCACAGAAAGGCTAGACACTATGACCAGATCAGGATGTGTCTTCGGAGTAGCTCCTGTAGATCTGCCCATCTCTCTACAGAGGACTCAGCTTCCTCTGCTAGGGAGCTACATTCACAGATCCAGCATATTGAGACAGTGTATCACACTGTAGCTCAGATGGGCTTCAAACTCACTATGTAGTCTAGGCTGGCCTTGAAGTCAAGACCTTCCTGCCTCCACCTCCAGAATGCTGGATCACATGTGGTGTTACCACACCAAATATTGGTTTTAAAGCTTAGTAGCTAATTTCACTTTTTGGTTAGTAAGAGGCCAGTCCTGTGGAAAACTGTTTAGTCATAAACAATGGCATGTGTATGTGTATGTTTGTGTCTGTGAACTGCCTTATGAATGATAGACTAAGGTGATTACTAGCTCCTGAGAAGCATCCTCACAGACAGGAAGTGTCCATATTCTATGTTTGCACATCTTAATACTTCATGATCTGTCCTAAAGTTCACTAGAACTTTTATCATTTTACTATAGTTTTTCAAGTGTCCAGATCTAGCCTACCACTGGGAATAATATATGTAGAATAATTGCTAATGAGTATATGTTTACAACATATGGATGAACAGTTCTAGGCTTTCTATAAAGTGCAGCAAGATCTTAATGCCTTAGCAATGAATAGTTGGAATTGTCTGGCTTCTACTTAATGTTTCTTTATGACACAATGGTGTCCCCCTAGTGTATAGCTTTGCCAATTAACTTATTCTGTAGTTAAAGAAAATGTCTTGCCTAATAATAATTACATTTACTTTTTTACATTGGCTGGCCATATACCTTAGTTGATAGTGTGCTTGCCTAGCATGCAAAAGCCCTGGGTCCATTACTAGTCACACCTAACAAGGGATGTGATGGTACACACATGTAATTCCAGTACTTGGGAGATGGAAGCAAGAGAATCAGAACTTCAAGATCATCCTATTCTGTATAGAAAGTTTGAGGCTGCCCTGGACAACATGAGACCCTGTCTCAAAAAGATGGAGAGGGTCACCTGGGAAAACAGTGCAGTCAGAATCTGAATTTGGATTCCTAGTGTTGACATTAAAAAGCCAGGTGTCATGACTTTTGCTTATAATCCTGGTGCTGGAAATGTAGGAGACAAGAGTTCTTGAATTCTTGGCAGTTGAAATGGTGAGCTTCAAGTTCATTGAAAGACCCTGTCTTCAAACAAACAAACAAACAAACAAACTAGAAAGCAACAGAGGAGACAGTGTAGATCTCCACAGCCTCATATACACATGTACACACCTGCCCTCAAGCACAAACTCATGTATGCTTCAGGTGTGCACACATGCAAAGTTTTATTATTTTGGTTGTTGAAAAATTGAAGCATATGGTCTATTAAAAGCTGCTTATACTTTAAGTAAAATTCCAAAGTAAGGTTATACAGGTTCATTCTACAGTTCTCTGAAGATGAACATAGAGAGGAAAACTTTAGACAGGTCCTTTTGAGATTATGAACAGTGAATATTAACGAGTGAATGCTTGTCTTATGAAGCTTGCATTTAAGAATTTAAATATATTTGTACTGATAAAATTTTAATGATTGTGCTCTGTATAAAGGCCGACTCTTTAAAATTATATAAATTTATAAGTACATAAAGTTATATAAAAAAGTATAGCATAGACCTTTACCTTTTATGGTTTCAGGAGCTCCAGGAGACTGGCCATGTGTCCATATCAGAGGCAGAGACAGATGGATGAATGCTAGTGTCCAGTTCACATCTTCCTTTCATTCAGTTAGGGACTCCAGTTTGTGTGATGGCAGTGTCCATATTCAGCATGGGTCTTCCCATTTTAATTAGCCCAATCCAGAAAATCTCTCACAGACATGCCCAGAGGCTTTCTGCTCAGGTGATTCTAGATCTGGTAAGTAGACAATTAAGATTAATCGTCACAGATACCCAGTATCTAGAGGACAGGGCTGTAGCCCTTGGAGCCTGTCCATAACCCTCTTTATCCAGTTTCTCTATAACAACTTCTGGTTTTCTGTTAACTCACATTAAGGGTCTTCTATCTTTCTCTCACCAAACAGGAGCTCAAATAGACAAAGGAAGAAGAGGATAAGGAAGTCCTGCAACGCTTGGGGATTTTTTTTTTTTTGATGTAGATATATGAAGCTAGTTGTTTTTTTCAGACTGCCATTACTTAGGGAGAGTTCTCTGTCACACAGGGTTTAAGTACTACAGGGACAGACCTGGGTAACTGGGAGAGGTTGCTAAATCTATGATTTCCTGTTGGAGTTTTACACACAATAAGTGTTACTCACTATTAGAAACTCTATAGATTGAGTCTTTTGCTTCCTTTCAATAGGTCTATGTTGAGAAGTACATGTCTCAGCTTCTCCTTTCCAGCCCCCTTTCCTACAATGCTATGGACCTGCTTGGAATAGCTTCCTTCCACTGGGATCCACTGTTTCTATTCAGATCCCTTTCTTCTTTATACATATTTTTTCTTTTGTCATTGAGGTCATATTGTGTAAATACTTGGTATTGTGCTTGCTTTTTCACATTCTGTAGTGAATCTGGTCAATGTCAAAACCATTATTTGAGGAGCTGGAGAGATGAATTAGCACGTAAGCAGTTGCTGCTCTTGCAGAGGACCAGGTTTTTGTTCCTAAGACCTACATTTGGCGGCTCATGACTGCCTGTAAGTCAAAGTCCAGGGAGCCCAACACCATCTTCCATGGGCATTTACACATATTTGGATTGAATACAATTCTTGAAGGTTTAATTGATCTTTAAATTTTATTATGGGTGTTTGAGGATTTTTTTTTTGTGTGTATGCATATGTGTAGCTGTGCATGCACATGTATGTATGTACCTGTGGAGGCCAGAAGTCAACATCCTTTGTCTTCCTCAGTCATTCTCTACCTTATATTTTGAGATAAGATCTCTCACTGGGACTTTGTGCTCTCTGATTTGACTAGGATGGCTGGCTAGTCAGTTCTAGGGAACCCCTCGTCTCTTTCTCCTCAGAACTGGGACTACAGATGAGTGCTGACACACCTGGCTTTTTATGTGGGTACTGAAGATCTGAACTTGTGTGGTGAGCACTTTACTGACTAAACCATTTCTCTAGCCCCCTGTTCTAGAGTTTTAAAAGGGTCCTTACTAGATGATGGCAGAACAGTAGGTAGAACGGTAGAAACTGGGCTTGTCAAACGTTTTGAACTTCTGCATTGTTGGTAATAGATAAAATCTTTAAGCTAATATATAATGGGATTTGTGATGGCTTATTGTCTTTCTAAATTGTAACTTTATTTAGTGATTAAATAGTATTTGTATTTTATCACAGTCACCTATTATAAAATTGAACATCAGTAAGATGGATTGCTTTGACTTTTCATTTCCCAAAGAGCCTGTGGATTTAATTGGGTTGTAATTCCTGCTACAGTAGTGCACCAGGAATTGTGTAATCAGTACTTGGTTGAATAAGTTCCCTGGGAACTTCTAGCATTGGAGGTGAGGGCTGACAGGAAGTGGAAGTCCCATGGAGCCAAGGTAGCTGGAAGGTGAGGCTTTCATGGGCAGGCTGGCATACCTGGGTCTCTAACCTGAAGGTGTCCTTTGCAGTGAAATCTGCTTCTCCCACAGAACTGGCCTGTTTTCTTCTTTCCTGACAGTTAGTATAAGTATGCTGATTAAGACTTTGACTTTAATTCCGCAATGGTATTGTCACTTAATAATTTATTTTCTCAGACAAATCCATCATTCTAATCCTCAATTTCCTCATCTGCAGACTGGGAATGATGATGAACTATACTATTCCATGGAATATCATGATGATTTAATAACATTGGCACAAGAAAGTGTTACATAATTACCAGCCATTTTTGATTTTTAAGTGCAGTCTGACTCTACTGTGTAGGCTTAGATTTTTTTTTAAAACCTACTTTTAACAAGGGTTTTCAAATGCTTTGACCCCTCCCCTTCCAGCCCACTATCCAAAAGTAGGGGAGAAAAGAAGGTAGATAGGACAAGGGGATGTTGACCTGTTTAGAAGTAATTCTTTGAGGCAATTCTAATCTCTGTTTGTCAGGATACCAGCAGTCCAGTTCAGTAGTATCAGGATAGCAAACATGAACTGGCAGATGCCAGGAGAAGTTCTCTGTCATGCCTCTCTCAACAAAGCAAAGATCAGCAATGATCAATGAAGCATTGCAAAGCTAGCATGTGTGGTCACTGTTCATTTAGTCCTATTTATACTGTCGTTAAACATCACTTGTACTCCTAGGTGGATCTTGCTTATCTATCTATCTATCTATCTATCTATCTATCTATCTATCTATCTATCTATTTAAGAGAGATCCACCATGGAGTACAAGTGATGTAATGCCCAAGAATGTGAAGGCCAGAGGTTGATATCCAGTGTCTTTCTTGATCAGTCTATACTTTCTTCTCTGAGGCATGATCTCTTGCTAAATTTACTCATTGATATGACTAGTTTTTCTAGCTAGTTTACCACCAGGCTTCCTTGTCTTCATCTCCCAAATGCTGGAGTTACAGGAGCCTCCATGCCTACCTAGATTTTATATAGGAACTAGGGATGCAAGATCTTGTCTTCACATTTGAAAGGCAAGAGATTTATCCATTAAGCCATTTCCCTAGCGCTACATGACTATTTCTAATAGTCATTCTGCACTCTTCTGTTTTCATATTTTTCAACAGGTGTTTGAGATTCTGTCACGTGTAAGGCACCATCTTAATAATATTCTGTTCCCATCTCTCTGCCCACTGTTCAAATGTGAAATATTTATGTGAAATTGTAGATGAACTCCCAGACCTCATGCGTATCACTAAATGATAGCCACAAACAAATCACTAAAACCAAACCAAAAAAAGCAGAGTCCTATAGTATTCTGAATAAATTATTCTGTAGATGTTTTCAACTACTAAAGTTTTATAATGTCTACTTGTTGAGAGGATTAAATAGTAATACAGAATAGTAATACAGAAGTCAATAAAATTGTATGTTCTTTGTTTTCTCTCCTTCTCTGTCCAATCAACATGCTGGGTAGATTCTGCTTTCATCATTTTCTAGTTTAGCCTTTCCAGAGATAGATATATGTGTATAAAAGCCTGTGGAATTTACTAAGCTAAATATAATCTGGGCTTAAGGAATCATGCTGTGTCTGGCATGTGCAAGACCTTTGGTTCAATTCCAAACACTGGAAGAAATAAAAAGAAATAAAATGAAAAAAAAAGGCTATTAAATGTGTATATTTGAAATAAAACATAGTAAAAATCAACAAGCTTGAAATTGGCTAGCTTCAACTATTAAATAAAACATTTTAATAACATGGAGTAAGTCATTTAGGTTACCAGGGGACACAAATTTTTACTAATAAAATTAATAGTTACTTATGGTTTCACATCATTTTCTACAATTGAATCAGTCAAAATATTATGAGACGTTAGCAATAAAAGTATAAGGCCTCAGAAAAAATATTTGGACTATGAATAAGTAACCAAGGAACGACAGTAATAACAAAGAATAGAAAAGGATTCCCACTCCTGAAGGTGGGCTTCAGGCTTCACTAAGGATGACACAGCTGCAGTCCTCTAGCTGGAGAGGGAATCAACTGGGTTGTCTTAAGTAGTGGCTAGTAGGGAGGGAAATGGGACTTGGACAAGCCAGCTGATAGCCCTGTTGAGGTGCAACTAGGCAACTAGGCAAGCCTTAAAGAACATACCTCATATTGTGCAGGCAGGCTGAGGAGACTCAAAGTGCCACTGTTTCTGTATAACTCTACACCCAGAAGTATGATGCAGGTATTTGTTCTTTGTATCAGTTCTAGACCAAATGGCTTTGTGGGCTCCTGTCACATTTTAGGAAATCTGTACAATTTAGGTACTACAGCACTTCTGCAATAAAACAACAAAGGAAAATGGGGCAGAGAAAGTTCTTATTTCCAAAATGAAGAAGAAATATCTAAGTTCAGCCTTTATATTGTGCTTTGAGACACGATAAAGTCATTCATTTCTAAACTGACTTTATGGAAGAGTTTTTATGTCAAAGGAGGCTGAATTTTTGTTTTCCCAATTTGTAAGGAAAATACAATCTTCAATTTCTTAGTTTGTTGTTTACCAATTTTATTTTTATTTGGAGACTAGGGCTTTGTTAACTAATGTATCAGTGAGCAGTGATCACAATTATACTGTATAACAAGCAACTTTAAAACACAATTTCTTGCAACCAGCATTGAACATAATTTATTGCCCCTTTACACACATAGATCTTCAGTTTGTGCTTAGTTTACTGAGGCAAGGCTGGGATTGGTTCCAGGCTGCTCATTTTCAAATCTGCTCCGTAGGGTTTGCTTTTGTGAGCCAACTTCCTGGCACATTCTGCTTTCCAGGAAATGGTCGAAGCACAAAGTCAAAATCAGATATATTTCAAGCCACAACTTGGGTATGGTCTGCTAATTCCCATTGGCCAAAGTAAGTCATATCTTCACATCAGGAGGATAGAAGTGCGGAGCTCTGGAGATGAAAGAGAACGGTATTGTGATGTCCCAGGGATAGGGAATTACTAAATACCATATTTGAGTCTGGATCTGCACTGAACTTTTCTGCTTTTTGGAAATTGTTCTGGGGAGTGAACTCTGCTTATCCTCTTTCCAGCTGTTTCCTTCTCATCCATCAAATTATTTTCCTCAGATGGTCCAGCACGCACACCATATCTTTCAACATTGAAATATAATATGGTCACCTACAAAGTTCATACTTGAAAACTTCACAATGACTTACAAAAAAAAAAAAAGAAAAAGAAAAAGAAAAAAATCACAAAACCTCCTCATGTTTTCATAAATGCGTGATATTTGAGTTGGGATACATTCACCATCCTATCCTGGGAGGCATGGGGACTATGAGCCATACGTTGGATGTTTATGACATGATAGTTGAACATGAGGAGGATGATCCTTTCTATATGTTTGCATTTCTGTTCCACTTGTGTGTATGGCTTAGTTAACTTGGATTGAAGCTGCCCCCATTTACTGGATCTTACTGAATTTTTAAGAAAACATTCAATAATATTGACTATTATGACTTTTCTACAAAGTTCCTTGAATTTTCCACCTCTGGACATTCTTGGGTTGACTCTTCACAGAAAGCCAGTAATACCTTACTGCAATGCCTTGCTACAAAGTACCATAGAAGTTTTGCATCCTCAAGTCCAATCAAAATTCTCTACCATATCTCCACTCATCCAGATCCAAATTTCAGTTTGTGTCACTTAGCATTGTGACTTTATTGGAAAATAATATCTTTACAAATACAGTGATGCTAAGATGAGGTTTATATTACCTTATTATATCCATCAAACAAAAAGAGCTATTCTTATGAAGAAATGATAATTTAGAGACCCATAAATAAAGGTAAATGGCAAAGAAGGCATGTGGTCAAGAAGGCCAAAATTAGAGGTAGGGTACCTGTGAGCCAAGAATTGTCAGTGAGCACCAAGAACTAGAAAGGAACAGGAGAGAGTTCCTTCCTAGAGCTGTCAGAGCAGCAGGGCCTTGTGGACCTTCTGACTTCAGACTCTAGTTCTCCAGAGCTCTGAGAAGATGTTTCATGTATTATGCTATCTAGTTTATGATGTTATTTGATGACAACTCCAAGAAACTGATTGCAACACTTCCCTTTAGGATATCAATGTCTATTTTAGTCAGAAGATTTTAGTTGCAGTTGACAAACACTAAATTAACAATAACACTGTCTGGGGGATCTAGTGAAACCTGTCTTCTGAGGTCAGCAATGAGATGATGTTGGGATTATCTCTTTATTCAGGTTCCAATCTTGTATATAATGACTTTATACTTTCTGACCATTTTCCTCACTAAGCTGAAGCAGTTGGAGTTTGAGGCTTTTTGATGACAGAGAAAATATATTTCTGTCAAACTTCAAGTACACAAAAAATTCAACCTAACAACTAACACAAAAACCAAAGACAAAAAACAAAAAACCTCCCTCTCAAACCCAAGTAAAAGCTGTAGTTACTGTCTGCTTGTTTGGACAAATCACTGAGATTTGATGGACAGGCTCTGTACCTGATCTTCGTAGTGCTGTCAGTCAACTGACTGGGGTCCTCATTTTCTACTTGGAGGAAAATTATGAGCTGGCAAGGTGTTGACAAGTCTTTGGTATAGGTTCTAGATTGGCAGACCTGCATTGTGTAAGTTCTGAGACTAGAGGCTTATTGTTTCCAGGTTAAAGAGACTTATGGCTTTAGTACTTAGATTGGAGGTTTCTTATTCTGGGTTTTAATTACCAGAAATTCTAGCACTTGGTATCTGAAATAATCAAATTTTGTGGTTAAACTAACTGGATTTAGAATCATCAAGAAGGTACACATCTAGATGTGTTTCTGTGAGGGTGTGAGGGTGTCTCCGGAGAGATTTGACTGAGGAAAAAAGACTCATTTTGAATGTGGGTAGCATCATTTTGTGTACAGGAGTTTTGGACTGAATAAAAAGGAGGAAGCATTTTTCTTTGCCTCTTGGATACAAACTCAGTGTGGCCAGGGATCTCCTACTTTCTTTGCTATACTTTCCCCAGCACATGGACTGTCCCCCCCTCAAACAATGATGTGAAAAAATCCCCTCCTTTCTTAAGTTGATTTTTTTCCCAGATATTCTCTCAAAGAAATGAGAAAACAACAAATACAGAAGAGTGGCTCCGAGCAGTACGGTTATAGCTGTGATAAATCTGACCATGTGTCTTGCAGGCCTTCAGAGCTAGTTCACCAAGGAATATGGGGGGGAGCAAGCATCTGGTTAAAGAAGGCAGAAAGAACACCCGCACCAGTGATTAGTTCAGGTCAGAGCTCAGAAGACTTGAATGCCAGAATAAATGCAGGCAGTAGAGTCCTAGTCATGGGATTTTAGAGGGAAACAAGAACTCTACTGAAAACTTGGATAGGAGCCATTTATGTTATGATCTGTATTATAAAAGGCTCATTGCATTCTGTCTGCATCCTGAAAATTTAAGGCAGAGTTAAAGAGTAATTTGTTTGGCAGAGAAAGTTTTAAGACAGAAGAGATGGTGTCTTGGTTACCACTCACCATGCAGCAGCAAGTGTAACATTAGACATGAAAAATGTACAGTTTGGTGAAGGAGTCTGAATGAGTCCAAAGCTGCAGGGAAGGAGGATATAGAGGAGGATAACAGCTGTAACTGTTAAAGAGCTTCGTGCAATTAAGAAGAAATAGGTTCTGCAGTGGGATGATAGGAAAGGTACCCAAAGGGCAAGGTCACATCCATCAAAGGCCCCAACCTATAAAAATGCAAATTCATTTGAAAGGAGACTGAACTCAGAAGCCTCTGAAGGAGGTCTCACAACTATCTTGAGTCTCAGAGCACACTCTGGGCTTTTGGATAGTACTTGGACTGGTTAAAGGTTATGGCAACTTCTGAGGTTGGGTTCAATGCACTTTGCATAATAAGATAGCTGGCCATGTAAGGAAAAACAATCCTATCAAAGGTAGATAGACTTCCAAGGGCCAATATTCCACAGACCTTCTCCACCTTAGAAAACATTTATGCAAATATTTCAATTTCCCCAACATGGTGAAGTTTACACAAAGACCCTGCTACATCCCAGAGCTTGGTAGCTGGACCAGCTGACGTCTTTCCCTCTTTCCTTCATTTACTCTACATATATTCTTTTAAAAGTAGGCAATTGTGAAAGACTGTGAAGTCACACACAAGCCAAAGGGAAAAAGACCCAGTGAACCCTTGGGCTAGAACAAAAATTAAGTGGACTTCCTGCCTCTATGTATACACTAGCCCAGTTTGGATCCTGCCTGGCTCACAATCACTTTGTAATTTGCAAAGAGGAAATTGCTTTGTCTAGTTACCTTTACTTTGTGTGTTTGTGTGTTGGGTTTTGTGTGTGTGTGTGTGTGTGTGTGTGTGCAGCATCAAGAATATTTGTTTCTAGCAGCCATGAGCCTATGGAGGCTATTGTGATTTGGATGAAAACGGTCCTTGTAGGTTCCTATATTTGGATGCTTGGTTCCCAGTTGGTAGAACTGCTTGAGAAAAAGATTTGGAGGTGGAGTTTGGAGGAAGTGTATCACTAGGGGTGGGCTTTGAGGTTTCATAAGCCCATACCATTTCAGATTAGCTCTATCTGCCTCCTGCTTTTGGATCAGATAAAAGCTCTGAGCTACTGCTTCAGAAGCATGCCTGACTGCTCACTGTCATGCTTCCTACCATAATGGTCATGGACTATCCTCTGAGACGGTAAGCCCCAATAAACTATTTTCTCTGTAATTCTCCTTGATTATGATGTCTCTTTACAGCAATTAAAAAATAATGAAGATGGGACCAAGTGTGAACTGTAATAGCTTAAGATGGTGTTTGGGTATCAGGTAGACAGGTTAGGGATTGCTGGTGAGAACAGGAGATAGAAACTACTAACTATCTCCTTTGGGGGGAAGGAGGAACCCCAAAGAAATGGTTCTGAAAATTTCCTTGCTAGAGGCCAGAATCACCAGAAGATGGTTCTGGTTCCTGTTTCTTTGTTATCTCTTAAATGAGCACCTCTGCCTAAAGAGGCTCCTGGACTTCTCATAGTTGGACCAAATGGACTGACGAGCTCATTTTCTTCCTTATACCTCACACCAATTTCAGTCCTTTTAAAAGGCCCCAGAACAGCAGCTCCCACATCACCCTCTGTGATTTCATTCTTTGAAGTTTCCAGACAGTAACCCAAAAACCACAGACTTGGGACAGCTTTGATGGCCATTGAGTTTCTGGGGTCCTAGATCACCAAATAGATATTCTATTATTCTCAAAGACACCCCAATATTCTTGTATTATTTTGATAGTTAATCTTCATTGTCACCTGACTGAATTTAGAATCATCTAATAATCAGTGCATCTCTGTAAGGATATTTCCTGAGAGATTTAACTAAAGAGACAAAAATAACCCTAAACATGAGTAGCATCCTCACAAAGGACTGGGGTCTCAGACTGAATGAAAAGGAAAATGGGAGAAAGCATGAGAACCAGAACTCATCTCTGTGCTTCCTGGCTATATTTACTTTTCTATTGTGATCAAACACCATGATGTTTTGTCTTAATATGGTTCCCAAAAGCCCTGCTTTCAGACCCTGACGATCCCTGCCCCCAGCTGGTTTTGATTGGCAATAAAGAATTGCTGCACAGCCAATGGCCCGGCAGGGGAATGGAGGTAAGACTTTTAGATTGCACAGGAACAGAGGGAGAAGATTAAACTGAATCATTAAAGGCCCTGGGGCCATTCCCCACCCACAACGTGGGTCTAGGGATCCAAAATTAAAAAATTGATTTAGAAAATGTAAACTCAGGAATACTGGAGGGGAGTGTGTCCTAGCCTTGGGAAGATTTAGAAATACGCAGACATTGAGCTAGTTAGGCATATTAAAAATTAAGCTGGTGTGTGTGTGTGTGTGTGTGTGTGTGTGTGTGTGTGTTTCATTTGTGAATCCAGACAGCTCTGGCAGGTGGCTAGAGGCTCGATCACTGGCCCAGAGGGAGCTCAAAGCCTATTAACAATTCACTGCTACAGCGACTTACAAAAAAATCATTTATTTGGGGGTTCATGATTCCAAAAGGTTATCCCATGACCACCCTGGTGGAAAACATGACAGCAGGCAGGCACAGCTCTGGAGTACTCACTGATATCACACTGGAATGGCTGAGACCTGCAGTTTCTATCTCTGGTTCTTTACTGTCTCCACTGTCTCTGATCTACAGTGCTTATGCTTTAGTTTTTTTTCTCAATGCTTCAGCTGCCTCTTTCACCACGAGTCACTGCTGGCTATGCACAGCACTTCTATCTCTCTACAGCTTCTTCTGCCATTCCAGTCGATGCTACCAAGTCCGTCAGTCCAACCAAAGAAAAGGAGCAGAGATAGGCAAGAAAGGCCACCTGAAAGAAGCTTCTTAATTGGCCCAGTAATGCAACTGTATAGATCTTCTGGGACAAGAGGATATACCCCCACCTTTTGCTCACACAAAAATGACTGCTAGAGTTTATCAAGGATTGTGATAGCATACAGGTTTAGAATAAGCTTGTGAAACCATTGAGGCTTCAATAATCTGTCCTGGAGTCAAAATTGTGGTTCAACAACCAGCAGCAATGATTGTAGTACATCTTCCTAAAGGCATTGTGGCCTCCAAGTAGCTGGGATGCTATAAAGGTAGTCTGTCTGTCTGCAAAAGAAGGGACATGCAGCTCAAATTCTCTGCTAAGGGCAGCTAGGCACTAGGGAAGAATCTGAACACTGTTAGAGAGTCAAATTGCCTCAAATCCCAACATTTTAGCTTGTTTAAAAGCAAAGGAAACTTTAAAAGGAATACTCAGAACAAAGACCTACCCTTAACATTAATGGTGCTTCAATAATATTCGGTTGTACTTAAATGATGCTTAATGGATGTGTTAGTAATATGTTGTTGAGATGGGTTCCTCTGGTCTGTCCCAGTAGCAACAAGCTTCCAATTATTGGGTAATTATGGAAGCCATGAAAACATGGGTGGCTGGGGGCATACAGAGGATGGCCAGGAAGGGAAGCTAACAGGACCATTGAGCTGCTCAGCTTCCTTTATATTTACTTCCAGACTGATGTGCTAGGAGAAGAAAGTAGAAACACAGAAACATTATGAGAATAATTAAGAAATAGTTTCAGAAGAGGAGTGGAATGTGCACTGAATTGAATAGGTTTCCTATGAGATTCACACATCCACTCAGAATCTCAGAATATGACCTTATCTACTTAGAAATAAGAAGGCCTGAAGTGCTGGCTCATACCTATGGTTACAGCACTTAGGAAGCTGAAGCAAAAGGATCAAGACCTTGAGGTCAGCCTGAGTTACATAGCAAGATTCTTTCTAAAAGAATGAAAAGAGTCAGGATCCTTGGCAGTATAATCAAGTCAAGATATGGTTTCAGTAGCTTCTTTAATTAATGTAGGCCCTATGTCAATCACATGAGTCCTTAAAGCACCATGGAGACTGAGGGCATGTTCTGACAATAGAGGCAGAGATTGGAATTAAAGACTGTAAGACAAGGACTGTCATGGATTGTGGGGAATCTTCAGAAGCTACACGGGTTCAGAATAGAGTTTACCCTTGGAGTCCACAAGAAGAAAGAAGCTCCTCCAAAACTTTGATTTTGGACTTCTGATCTCTGAGACGTGTTGGTACTATTCTCCAATTCGTTATATTTAGTAGGCAGCCTCAGCAAACAATTACAGATATTAAACTCAATGCTATCTTATTTTAAATAAATTGGATTACAAAATGCAATCTTTAAACAAAAGCACAAAATCCAAGTTATTTAATAAGAAGTGTAGTGAAGTGGAAACGTCTGGCTTCTTTGGAAAGCCAGTTGTGTCAAATGATGTTTGCTGGAGCACACAGGTAAAAGGATGCTTTGCTATAGCAAACGCATGAAAGGATGTGTGATGCTTATAAGGAATATAAACATGATCCCACAGACAGTGGGAACTAGAGCTTTGGTTCGCCTTGCTCTACCTTGCTGGTCTTTGCTGACAACATGCATGTATTGGTTCACCTTATGTTGCACTGTTGAGCTTTGCTTGTGGTGATTTGATAGAGAGAAACTCACCAAAGAACTTCTTGTGAGATTCCTGCGGCTTCTTGCTGCTCCCATGGACTCTGGTAAGTTGGTGAGCCCCCAGTTTCTTCTGGATTTAACTGCTCTTGTTGATTTATGTGTGGTGTCTGTTGAATGGACTGGACTGAGAATAACAAAGATAGGAATCGCCCAAACAACAGGCCCACTTCCCCCATGTCCTAATAACTTTTCTTTCCCACTACCTCTGGTGGGTGGTGGGCTATAGGGGAGGATCAACCCTTATTAAAGTAGGTTGATAAAAATTTATGCCGACAGTGTAGTTATATGTATCATGGGGGGGGGGGGGAGACTATCTTTTGTTTGCTAAAAGAAAAAAAAAATTCTTATTGAAGTAGAAAGATTTGCCCATAAATACTCATTATAATCAAACATGCCAATTTATCATTTATAAAATTTATAAAATTGCTTTAGAGAATGAGTGTGGACATACCATGAAGTCATTAAAAACACACAATAGAAGGGGGAGTTTCCTAAGACTTGCTTAATTGTACACGGTGTTCAAGATGGTTGCACTGCATTTTCTTCAGCTATAGTGCCATCTGTTTACTCATCCATGGGGAAAGACACAGGGTAGAGAACATAGTGAGATTATGCCAGCTAATTCTGATTTTGAATTTTACAAACAAACAATTGCTAGTATTCAGGCTGGTTTCCCAGTAGAAGTTGCATCAGAACTAAGTTATATGTGTGGAATCTTGAGTTCATACTCAGATCAAGTCATATTAACTCAAGTTCAAAGGAAACTTTTCAATTTATTAATTTGGTTTGGTGGCTTTTTTTTCTTGTAGAAAAATCCTATATTTCCTTTCTGTTGCTGTGATAAAGTACCAAAAGCAATCTGAGGGAAGAAATAGTTTATTTTGACTTACCCTTCTAGGTCATAGTCCATCATGGATGGAAGTCAGGGCAGAAACTGAAGCAGAAACCCATGGAGGGACATTGCCTGTTGGCATCTCTGGGAAATGGTATTTCACTGCTTGTTTTTTGTATTTGTGATGTGTCATTGTAGATGCTCCTCTGAAGAATGGCTGTTTCAGAGTCATCTTTACTCCAGCTAAGCCAAAGACTGAACAGTGATAGTGTATACTTTTTGGTTCTGATACAAATAGTTTTATCTTGTCATCTTCACAGTCAGTGTTTGGCCTTGCATTGCAAATAATATGAAGTAGGTCAGGAAATACCTTTTCTTCAATCTATTTGTAAGACAATTAGAAGATATGCACTTGGCCCATCAGCACCAGCATTCAGACTAATCACTAACTGTTGAGAATAATCACAGTAGCAGTTTGTGAAGAAAAACAAAGCAGTGATGGTTAAGATTCAAGGTTTAGGTCTCCTGCATGCCCCATTTTTCTGGACCACAGCTCTGCCTTTATTCCTAGAGACCTGCCTGAGCCAGGAACAACTAAGCAAGACCACTCTCCTCCAAAATCTCCGGCCTATCAGGTCCCCCTGGGGCAAGCTCAGCAGCTGTGAGCTGTATCCTGTCCCCCAAACTCCATTTTCCAGCCCACATTATCAGAGGCATGCCAGCACCAGGGACAACCAGATGACTAGAGGCCAGCATATGAACTCAATCAACAAGAGCTAGGGCAATATGGCACCACCAGAGCCCAGCTATACTACTGCACCAAGCCCTGAATATACTAACACAACTGAAGCACAAGAAAATGACCTTTTTTTTGTTATCTTGCTCCTTGATCACACTAGCCCAGAGATGTTTGATTTAAACCTGAGGTTACTATTATAAAATGAAATAGTTTTATTAGTTTCTCTGTCTACCTAAAGCTTAATCATCTCTCATGACCTAGAAATTCCACTTATTCCATGAAGTTCCCTGCATTAGCTCCTTATCTTCTTGTTATAAAATACTTGACAAAAACAATTTGAGGAAGGAAGGGTTTATTTTGGCTTGCAGTTTGATGGGGCAGTTCATCATTGTGGGGAAGTCATGACATCAGGAAAAACTGGTCATGTTGTGTGGACAGCCAGGAATCAGAGCTACTTGAAAACCTGTGCTTAGCTCTCTTTCTCCTTTTAATTCAGTTCACTACTTCAGCTCATAGAATAATAATACCCAGAGTGAAGGTTGTGTCTTCCCTTTATTTCTGTTGCTGACATAAAATATCCTGACAAACAGAACTTAGGGAGGAAAGAGGTTATTTTAGCTAACAGTTATATACATCCCATCATTGTTGGGAGGTCACAGTGACAGGAGCTGGAAGCAGCTAGTTATATAGCATGCATAGTCAAGAAGTGGAAAAAAACAAATTAGTTCATACATGCTACTTCACCTCTTTCTCTACTCTTATATGGTTCAGGACCCACTGTCTAGGGAATGTTTTCACTCATAATGGGCAGGTATCATAATTAACATAATTAAGACAATCACCACAGATACATCACAGGTCAATCTAATCTGGACAATCTCCCATTTGGACTCCCTTCCCAGATGATTTTTAGATTGTCAAGTTGAGAATTAAAACACAGATAGGTCTTCCTAACTCTATTAACTTAATCTAGAAAATCCCTCACTGACATGGTTCTCATGGTGATTCTAGATCTTGTCAATTAGACATTAACTATCTTTTCCTCTTCCCAGACGTATGAAGTTGTCTCAGTCTCTTCTGTACATTTTAAAACCATGCTATACCACCTACAATACTGCTTCTGAGCCAGCACTCTGTATCAGCACTAATCTTTTGTTATTGTACATTTCTTATGGCATAATTTACATATTTTATATTTCTATTATGCTACGAGAATATATTATTCTTGTAGTAATTGGCACTATGCAACATAGTATTTCATGGGCAATCTGCAGGATTTGTGCAGGTGAATAGAGTTTGTAATGCATGTAGGTGGCAAAGAATGTGGTTTGCAGTGATAATTGAAAATATCATACTGAAAGTAAGGAAGAGGGGGTGAAGTGGCAGTGTCACATGGTGTGACAGCTTGAATGAAGGAAGTGTAAAATTTTACTATATTCTCTCTAACTGTGTATGTCATCCTATTTACAGTTTAGTAAGCCATTTTGCTTTTTGAATCCCTTAAGGCTTTCTTCTAATTTCAACCTTGTTTGTAGAACTTTCAAATCCCTCTGTTTGGATGGAAACATTGAACAACAATGGACATTCCTTTATAAAAGCAAGTCAGAAACAAGTTATGAAATGAATAAACTTTTGTTGTGTTTTTGTTATGTTTTGTTTTATTTATTTTGTCTTTGAGACAGTCTTATCACATAGTACAGGATGGTCTTAGTTTCCCAAGTGCTGAGATTGCAGGCATTTGCCTCTGTGCCCAGCCTAAAACTATTCTTATAAGAAACAAACGAACCGACACCTATTTAAAATCAAACATATGTTTTGACAGCGGAACCAATTTTTGAAGAACTAAGTTAACCTCTGAAAATCAAAATCCTTGTTTTAATTGGGTAAATTAATTTGAGGATTTCAGATGAATGACATAAGCAGTGGCTAGATTGAGATTTATAGAAAAACATTAACAGAACTTACGAATAAATTGAAAAAAAAGTAGACTTTGGTCTTATCTCATTTTTTTTTCTAAAAATTTTAAGTTAGTAAAAAGTTCTCAAAATAATTCCATGTAGGTTCTGGTGCAAAAGTCCTACAAAAGGTCTTTTTAAGCATCTGCTTTGCTTTCTTTTGCTGAAAATGATAGAACTACATTTTAATACTCCATCAAAGCAAGTTATTCTTAATTTCATTATAAGAAGGTCTATTGGATGAAATTTTGAAAGGGCTGAGGGAGTAATTTGTGAAAAGAGAAATCAGAAATATTTCTGTCATGTCAGTGCCACAGAAAACAGTGGGTGGGTGGGTGTGTATTGTCTTCCTATATGGCAGAACTGAGCCATGTAGGTCAAGGCAAGGAATTAGAGAAGGACCTTAACAAAGCATAGATGATCATCGATGCAAAATAAGTGCTGGTATTCAGCATACACCATGGTACAGTTGACAGTCTATGTGTACCCAATAAGGAAACATAGTGCCATACAAGACTCATCTCTTCCTCCAACAGATCTCCCTTCCTCCCTGAGGGCTGCCCTGCAGACCAGCTGCATCTTTTTGTGCTCTTTTCAGCAAATATCACAGTCATATTACAAATTACTGTGCAAATAGTGTGGTCTGTGAGTTAGCATTAAGAGCTGGATGTTTGGATGCAACTAAGAGAGTGTCTCCAAAACACCTGCATTGGCTTCAATGACTGGCATTGGTTGGATGACAGACACCAAAGATATCAAGTCCTGATCTCTTGGATTTGGAGCAAATTCTTTGCAGATGTGACCAACGTACAGTGTGTGTGTGTGTGTGTGTGTGTGTGTGTGTGTGTGTGTGTGTGCATGTGTGCGCATGTGCGCACTCGCGGATGCCTGAATCTGCAGGTATGCACACTGTGTGCATGTGGAGGTAAGAGTAGGAAGCTGGGTGTCCTATTTTATCATTCTCTCCTTATTCCCTTGGGAGAGGGTCTGTCACTGAACTTGGATCTGTGCTGGCATCTTGCAAGTCTTAGTGATCTTCCCATCCTCACCCCTCCCACAGGCCTGTTTCATATGTGCACACAGATATGCCCAACTTTTTACATGGGACCCAAACTCAGATCCTCATGCTTGTATATCCAGTGCTCTTACTCACTGAACCATCTTCTCAGTTCCTAATTAAGGGTTTTGATAGGAGGAGATTACTTTGGTTTAGCCAGACTAATCTTAGTTATCATAACAAGTGTCCTTAGGAGAGACAGAGGAAAAATCCTTGTGACCATAGAGGCTAGACTGGGAGATACAGCCACAAGTCACAGCAGTGAACAGCAACAGAAGCAGCAAGAGGTAGGGCACCAAGTCTCCCTGGAACCTCCCAGGAAGTGTGGCCTTGCTGACATCTTGATTTTGGCATTCTGGCCTGCAGAAATGTGAGCATACCATTTTTTGTTGTTTTAGATCACTGAGTAGTGATCATTTTTTTTTACAGTAGCAGAGACCAAGGCACCTGTGAGTGAGATATGGAAAGGTTTAAGTTGAAAATGCATACATTTCCTTTTCTTGTTACAGTGACCCAGGACATGACAAGAAGTAACTTACAGGAGTGTAAGAAGATACCGTCCATGATAGCAGAGAAGTCTTGGCGGCAGCAGCAGGAGTGTCTGGCTACATATTTCCAGAACCAATACACAGAGAATGGATAGGAAGTAGGGCTGTCAGGGCTACAAAACCTCAAGGCTCCTTTCCAGTGGCTTCCACAACCTTCCAAAACAGAGCCATCAGCTCAGGACCAAGTTCTGAAAATGCATGACTCCACCGAAGACACTGCACATGGAAACCACCACAATAAGCCTCTTTTTATTTGTTTGTTTGTCTGCATTTTTTTGTAGCATCTGTCTTCCCCCCAGTAATCTGAAGACCAAGAAAGTTGGGGAAGTATTACTGTAAGTTATTCATTCAGAAATACCTGATGAGAGCTTTCCATGTATGAGTCATTATTCTCAGCCTTGGGGAGGAAGAATGTAAAATATAGACAAATGTTCCTTCCCAATACGCAGGTCTTTCTAGTAAGTAGAAAATAACTCTCCAAGCTATGAAAGCAAATGGATTAGTGATGCTGATTCTAGTCAAGAGGATAAGAATCCAAGCAGGAGTGAAATGAAGGCGGCATCCCCAATGAAGGAAATGATGCTATTTATGCAGGCAGTGTGCAGGGACTCCAGAAAACCCTGCCAAGACCAGCAAACCTCTATTCTCCATTTCAAATTGGCCTCTGAAATTTTATTATTATCTTTGCCTGGAAAATCAGTTCTATAGAGTCTTCTCCACTCCCACTCTTTCCCCCTCTCTCCTTCCCCCTTTTCTCCTTTCCCTCCCTCCTCCTCTCTCTCCCTTTCCCTTCCTCTCCTCTCTTTCTCCTTTTCTCTCTCTCCGTCCTTCTCTCCCTCCTTCTCTCTCTTTCCCCTTCTTCCTTCTCGTCCTTCCTCCCCCCTCTTTCCCTTCTCTGTTCTCTCTCCTTCTCTCCCTCCGCCTCCCCCATGTGTATGTGTTAAGTGCCTGTGCCTGTGTAGGAAGCCCAGGTCAATATCACATGCCTTCCTCCATTACCCTTCAGTTTGTTGTTTGAGACAGGGTGATCACTGATTGGCTAGACCAGAAACTTCAAGGATCCTCTTGTCTCTGATTTCTCAGCACAGGGGTTTGACTCTTTTATAAAGAACCTCTTGCCTAGGAAATGGCACCACCCATCATGTGCAGGTCTTCCCACCAATCAAGATAATCCTCCACAAATGTGTTCAAACCAAACTAATCTAGACAATCCCTCATTTAGACTCCTTTTCTCAGGTGATTTTAGATTATGCCAAGTTGACAATGAAAACAAACAAACACACAGGCAAGCAAGCAAGCAAGCAAGCAAGCACATTCACAATACTACTGTTATTCCTAGTCTTGGTCTAACATCACAGTCTGGTGGGTAAGATTATTTGTTATGATGATATGTCCTTGAAGCTAAACCCAAAGGTATTTTGCACAGTTCTATGATTTCCCTTAGAGGAATGGATCATTAAAGTTCTGAGTAAATGTGTGTGTGTGTGTGTGTGTGTGTGTGTGTGTGTGTGGCTTTGCAAATGTCTGATTATTCAGAATGTAATTAATTTTTGAATGTATGAAAATGGCAATAGCTATACAAAAAACCAGCATCGTGTGGCTCCAGCACCTTTTGCAAAATTCTAACAGTGGTGAAAATATTTTGTTTTCATAGATTTAATTAATAAGGATCTATAGCTAATGAATTGCCTACAATGGGAATATGCATCTTTTTTTAAAAAATTATTTATTTTCTACTTTATTTACATTTCAAATGTTTTCCCCTTTCCAGATCTCCCCGTTGGAACCTCTTTATTCCCTTCCCCCTCCCCTGCCTCTATTGGGGTATTCCCTCACCCACCTACCCACCCACTCTCATCTTCCCTTCTTGGCATTCTCCTATACTGGGGGATCTAATATGCTCAGGCCCAAGGGCCTCTCCTCCCCCTGATGTCTAACAAGACCCTCCTCTGCCACATATGTGGCCAGCACCATGGGTCACTCCATGTGTATTCTTTGGTTGGTGGATCAGGCTCCAGGAGTATCAGGGGGTCAGGCCAGTTGCCACTGTTGCTGCCTTTCTGGGGATGCAAACTCCCTCAGCTCCTTCAGTCCCTTCTCCAGCTCCTCCATCTGGGACTTCACACTCAGCCCTACTGTTGCTGTGAAGTGACTCTTGGGTATTTTGAACTCTTGGGCTAATAACCACTTAACAGTGAGTACATACCATGGTCATTCTTTTGTGACTGTGTTAACCTGCTCAGGATAATATTTTCAAGATCCATCCATTTGTCTGCGAATTTCATGAAGTCATTGTTTTTAATAGCTGAGTAGTATTCCATTGTGCAAATGTACCACATTTTCTGTATCCATTCCTCTGTGGAGGGACATCTGGGTTGTTTCCAGCTTCTGGCTATTATAAATATGGCTGCTATGAACATAGTGGAGTATGTGTTTTTATTACATGTTGGAGCATCTTCTGGGTATATGCCCAGGAGTGGATTAGCTGGGTCCTCAGGTAGTATTATGTTCATTTTTCTGAGGGTCTGCCAAACTGATTTCCAGAGAGGTTGTATCAATTTGCATTCCCACCAGCAATGGAGGAGTGTTCCTCTTTCTCCACATCCTCGACACCATCTGCTGTCACCTGAGTTTTTGATCTTAGCCATTCTGACTGGTATGAGGTGAAATCTCAGGGTTGTTTTGATTTGCATTTCCCTGATGACTAAGGATGTTGAACATTTCTTTAGGTGCTTCTCAGCCATTCGAGTTTCCTCAGTTCAGAATTCTCTGTTTAGCTCTCTTCCCCATTTTTTGATAGGGTTATTTGGATCTCTGGAGTCTAGCTTCCTGAGTTCTTTGTATACACTGGATATTAGCCCTCTATCAGACGTAGGATTGGTAATGATCTTTTCTCAATCTGTTGGTTGCTGTTTTGTCCTAGTTACAGTGCCCTTTGCCTTACAGAAGCTTTGTAATTTTATGAGGTCTCATCTGTTGATTCTTGATCTTAGAGCACAAGCCATTGGTGTTCTGTTTAAGAACTTTTCCCCTGTGCCCATGTGTTGGAGAATTTTCCCCACTTTTTCTTCTATTAGATTCAGTGTATCTGGTTTTATGTGGAGGTCCTTGATCTACGTGGACATGAGCTTTGTACAGGGAGATAGGAATGGATCAATTTGCAATCTTCTACATGTAGACCTCCAGTTGAACCAGCACCATTTGTTGAAGATGCTGTCTTTTTTCCACTGTATGGTTTTAGCTCCTTTGTCAAAGATCAAGTGACCATAAGTGTGTGAGTTCAATTATGGGTCTTCAATTCTATTCCATTGATCTACCTGCCTGTCACTGTACCAATACCATGCAGTTTTTATCACTACTGCTCCAAAGTACAGCTTGAAGTCAAGGAGGCTGATTCCCCCAGAAGTCCTTTTATTGTTGAGGATAGTTTTTGCTATCCTGGGTTTTTTGTTATTCCATATGAATTTGAGAATTGCTCTTTCTAAGCCTATGAAGAAATGAGTTGGGATTTTGAAGGGGATTGCATTGAATCTGTAGATTGCTTTTGGCAGGATGGCCATTTTAACTATATTAATCCTGCCAATCCATGAGCATGGGAGATCTTTCCATCTTCTGAGGTCTTCTTCGATTTCTTTCTTCAGAGACTTGAAGTTCTTGTCATACAGATCTTTCACTTGTTTGGTTAGAGTCACACCAAGATATTTTATATTGTTTGTGACAATTGTGAAGGGTGTTATTTCCCTAATTTCTTTCTCAGCCTGTTTATCCTTCGAGTATAGGAAGGCTACTGATTTGCTTGAGTTAATTTTGTATCCAGCCACTTTGCTGAAGTTGTTTATCAGCTGTAGTAGATCTCTGGTGGAGTTTTTCGGGTCACTTAAGTATACCATCATATCATCTGCAAATAGTGATATTTTGATTTCTTCCTTTCCAATTTGTATCCCTCTGACCACCTTTTGTTGTCTGATTGCTTTAGCTAGAACTTCAAGTCCTATATTGAATAGATAGGGAGAGAGAGGGCACCCTTGTCTAGTCCCTGATTTTAGTAAGATTGCTTCGAGTTTCTCTCCATTTAGTTTGATGTTGGCTACTGTTTGCTGTATATTGCCTTTACTATGTTTAGGTATGCTCCTTGAATTCCTGATCTTTCCAAGACTTTTATCATGAAGGGATGTTGAACTTTGTTAAATGCTTTTTCAGCATCTAACGAGATGACCATGTGGTTTTTTTCTTTGAGTTTGTTTATGTAGTGGATTACATTGATCAATTTCTGGGTATTGAACCATCCCTGCATCCCTGGGATGAAGCCTACTTGATCATAGTGAATGATCATTGTGATGTGTTCTTGGATTCGGTTTGCAAGAATTTTATTGAGTATTTTTGCATCATATTCATAAGGAAAATTGGTCTGAAGTTTTCTTTTATTGCTGGGTCTTTGTGGGGTTTTGGTATCAGTGTAACTGTGGCCTCATAGAATGAATTGGGTAGTGTTCCTTCTGTTTCTATTTTATGAAATAGCTTGAAGAGTATTGGTATTAGGTCTTCTTTGAAGGTCTGATAGAATTCTGCACTGAACTCATCTGGTCCTGGGCTTTTTTTGGTTGGGAGACTTTTAATGACTTCTTCTATTTCTTTAGAGGTTATGGGACTGTTTAGATGGTTTATCTGATCCTGATTTAACTTTGGTAATTGGTCTCTGTCTAGAAACTTGTCCATTTTCTCCAGATTTTCCAATTTTGTTGCGTATAGGCTTTTGTAGTAGGATCTGATAATATTTTTAATTTCCTCAGAGTCTGTTGTTATATTTCCATTTTTATCTCTAATTTTATTAATTTGCACACTGTCTCTGTGCCCTCTTGTTAGTCTGGCTAAGGGTTTATCTATCTTGTTGATTTTCTCAAAGAACCAGCTCCTGGTTTTGTTGATTCTTTGTATAGTTCTTTTAGTTTCCACTTGGTTGATTTCAGCCCTTAATTTGATTATTTCCTGCCTTCTCCTCCTCTTGGGTGTATTAGCTTCTTTTTGTTCTAGATCTTTCAGGTGTGTTGTTAGACTGTTAGTATATGCTCTTTCCAGTTTCTTTTTGGCGGCATTCAGAGCTATGAGTTTTCCTCTTAACACTGCTTTCATTGTGTCCCATAGGTTTGGATAAGTTGTACTTTCATTTTCATTAAATTCTAGGAAGTCTTTAATTTCCTTCTTTATTTCTTCCTTGACCATGTTATCATTGAGCAGAGCATTGTTCAGCTTCCATGTGTATGTGGGCTTTGTGTTGTTGTTGTTGCCATTGAAGACCAGTCTTATTCCATAGTGATCTGATAGGAGGCATGGGATTATTTCAATCTCCTTATGTCTGTTGAGGTTTGTTTTGTGACCAATTAAATGATCAATTTTGGAGAAGGTACCATGAGGTGCTGAGAAGAAGGTATATTCTTTTGATGTAGGATGAAATGTTCTATAGATATCTATTAAATCCATTTGGTTCATAGCAATTGTTAGTTTCACCGTGTCTCTGTTTAGTTTATGTTTCCAAGATCTGTCCATTGTTGATAATGGGTGTTGAAGTCTCCCACTATTATTTTGTGAGGTGCAATATGTGCTTTGAACTTTAGTAGAGTATCTTTTATGAATGTGGGAGCTCTTGTATTCGGAGCATAAATGTTCAGAATTGAGAGTTCTTCTTGGTAGATTTTTCTTTTGATGAGTACTAAGTGTCCTTCTTTATCTTTTTTGATGACTTTTGGTTGAAAGTCAATTTTATTCGATACTAGAATGGCTACTCCAGCCTGTTTCTTGGTGCCATTTGCTTGGAAAATTGTTTTCCAGCCCTTTACTCTGAGGTAGTGTTTGTCTTTAACATGGAGGTGCGTTTCCTGGATGAAGCAAAATGCTGGGTCCTGTTTATGGATCCAGTCTGTCAGTCTATGTCTTTTTATTGGGGAGTTGAGACCATTGATGTTAAGAGATATTAAAGAATAGTGATTGTTGTTTCCTGTTATTTTTGATGTTGTTTATGTGACTATCTTCTTTTGGGTTTGTTGAAAGATTACTTTCTTGCTTTTTCTTGTGTGTAGTTTCCCTCCTTGAGTTGGCGTTTTCCATGTATTATTCTTTTTATGGCTGGGTTTGTTGAAACATACTGTGCAAATTTGGATTTGTCATAGAATATTTTGGTCTCACCGTCTATGATTGTTGAGAGTTTTGCTGAGTATAGCAGCCTGGGCTGGCATTTGTGTTCTTTTAGAGTCTGTATGAGCTCTGCCCAGGATCTTCTAGCTTTCATAGTCTCTGGTGAGAAGTCTGGTGTAATTCTGATAGGTCTGCCTTTTTATGTTACTTGCCCTTTTTCCTTACTGCTTTTAATATTCTTTCCTTGTTTTGTGTATTTGGTGTTTTGACTATAATGTGACGGGAGGAATTTCTATTCTGGACCAGTCTATTTGGTGTTCTGTAGGCTTCTTGTATATCTATGTTCATCTCTTTGTTTAGGTTAGGGACGTTTTTTTCTATAATTTTGTTGAAGATATTTACTGGTCCTTTAAGTTGAGAATCTTCACTCTCTTCTATACCTATTATCCTCAGGTTCTGTCTTCTCATTGCATCCTGGATATCTTGGATGTTTTGGGTTAGGAGCTTTTTGCATTTTGTGTTTTCTTTGACTGTTGTGTTCATGTTTTCTATGGTATTTTCCGCACCTGAGATTCTCTCTTCCATCTCTTATATTCTGTTGGTAATGCTTGCATCTATGACTCCTGATTTCTTTCCTATGTTCTCTAACTCCATGGTTGTCTCCCTTTGTGATTTCTTTATTGTTTCTATTTCTGTTTTTAATTCCTGAATGGTTTTGTTCATTTGTTTGATTGTGTTTTCCTGTAATTCTGCCCGTTTGATTGTGGTTTTTTTTTTTTTTTGTAATTCTTTAAGGGCCTTTTGTGTGTCCTCTTTAAGATTTCCAGTTGTTTACCTGTGTTCTCTTGTATTTCCTTAAGGGAATTATTTATTTCCTTTTTAAAATCTTCTATCATCCTCTTGATAAGTGATTTTAAGTCTGAGTCTTCCTTTTCTGGTATGTTGGGGTATCCAGGCATGGCTGTGGTGCAAGAGATGGGTTCTGATGAAACCAAGTAGTTTTGGTTTCTGTTCCTTGTGTTCTTGCCCTTGCCTTTTGCCATCTGGTTATCTCTGGTGTTAGCTGGTCTTTCTCTCTCTGACTGTGGCTTGTCTTTCCTACAGGCCCAGGTGTCAGTGTTCCCTGGAGACCAATTCTCTTTCCTGGCTGTTCCTCAGTCACTATGTCTGGAGCCCTCCTTCTGCTCGCTTTTCTGCACAAGTGGGCGGGTCACTTGCTCCCTGAGCTGGTGGACAATGGAGGCCTGGTGTCCCAGGCAGAGATCTCCTGTCACAGGTGGAAGCAGACAGCCACATCTTTTAAAATATACATTTGCAAAGTCTTTCTGTAGTATAGTTTAGGAATACAGATGAATTGTAGCATTTAACAACAAGTCTGAGGCTGGAAAGATGGTGCGGTTGAGAGCATGTTCTGCTCAGTTTCACATCAGGCAGTGCGTAATCATCTAGAACTCTAGCTCCAAAGGGTCTGACACCCTTCAACCGACATCTGAAGTACTGCGCTCATGCACAAATTCACACAGAGATGCACATATATACATATATTAAAAAAATATTAAAAATCAAATCCTATGCAATTTTTGAAAGACCAAACTAATTTTTAAGTAATTTCTCTAATAAAATGCAGATCTTGCCTACCTAGAACAAACAATACGTGGTCTTGTTCATTTCCTACCTTGATAGGGGTATGAAGCCCTGACCAAGTTTTTCACAATATCATGCCACTTGTCTTTGAGTAGGGAATAGGGGTAGGGAGCATGAATGCCTATCACATTTGCAGCAGTGTTTAATGTCCATATGTTCTGTTCCACCTTTGTCCTTTGATGAAGTGAATACAAACATTTACAGGGAGGTGGTTGGGATCTTTTGCTACTAGACTAGAATTTGCAAGCTTGTAACTGGGATCTAAGCTATAATTTTATTGTATATTGTAATTAAGTTTGTTTGCAAGACTGAAAATTTTGCTGCATTTAAAGAGCTGAAGCATTTACAGGCTTGTCAGTACTAATTCATATTCTAATTAAAAGTGATAAGAACATCAGCCCAGGTGTACAGACTTCATAGTGTCAATCAAATCTCATCAGAAACTACTTGTCTTTCATGAGGACAGGACTCTTAATTTTTTTATTTTTTTTGGAGGGAGGATATTTTTATTTGTGCTTTTCTTATTTTTTTTCATGTTGCTGTATTTTCCATAAATGAAGGCCCTGGGAGAAACTTTAATAACAATATGCAACTGATTATGTTTTTATAAGTATATAAAACACTACATTTTGAAAGATTTTGCTTAAGCCACCAAAGCAACTTCTAAAACATTAATGAGTCTGCTCAGAATCAGGAAGAAGCTTTGTAATTGATCTATTATCTCTGCAGATTCTTGAGGAGTTCTAGCTTATTTCTCATACTTAAAAAATTATAATTTTATTTTTAAAATTTAAATTAAATGTATCTCTTTACCCAAGTCATAAAACCAAAATTGTATATATGAGATACCATTTGATGTTTTAATGCATGTACAAACATATTGAGAGGGAAAGAATAATGATCAACTGGGTTAAATACAATCTGTCCTTTATCTTATTTTTATTGTAATATTATTTTTGACCTCCCCAAAGAATAAATCAAATTCTGTGCTTGAGTAATTTAAGCAGCCACAGGAAAGGAGGAATGGTCACTTAATCAAAGAATCCAACCGAGAAGACTTTTCTTCTTGGTTTAACAGTTTAAGGTAATCAAAAACCAGAAACATAGGCTTTTCCTTGTACTTGCTTAATAAACTGTGGGACTTACAAATTATATCCATATACCACTTTAAAACAGGTTCTTAGGGCTGGTCAAAGTGCCAGTGGAGTGCTTAGCCACAAATGAAACAACTGTGTTGCCTTTCCCCCAAGGACCAAAACAGGGATAGTGGCAGAAAGATTATGAGTCAGAGGTTGGGGAGGACCAGAGTGAAAGCAGTACCTTTTGGGTTGCACAGGACCACTGCACTGACAAACTCACGACAGTTGTGGTTGCCTGCACAAAACCTGCAACAATCCAGAATGGGCAGGTTCTTAGTAAGGGAATCTAATTGTGGAGTTTCCAAATGAGGAAGGTGGCACATCCCTTTACAGTCTCAGCACCTGCGTGACTGTGATGAACCTGGAATCTCGGTGAGATTTGTTTCAATATAAGCTTTCAACAATCATTTGTACTGAAACTGATTTATTTTTCCCATAAGGAGGATCATGTAGATAGGTAAGGAGAAACCAGGGTGGGTAGTACTTGCCTGGCATGCATGAGATTCAATCCTAAAAATTCTCTGATAGTGTTTAAAACCACACATGTGTCATATATTTATAATTAGTCCCAGCACTGGGGAGGCAGAGACATGTGGATCCTTGGGGCTCACTGACTAGTGAACCTTGCCTACTTATTGAATTCCAAGCCACTGAAAAACTATCTTAGAAGGCATGTGGATGGTTCTTGAGGAAATACTCAGGGCTGTTCTCTAGCCTTTATAAATATGCATGCACACACAGAAAAGAGTGCATGTCAGGATCCCAAGGATAAATTTTATTAATTATTTAAATTGACAGTATCATTTGAGATTTTTCAAAACAAAATCACTAGCTGGTTGACTCAATGTACATTAAAGGTTGAAATCTTATAAGTAACATTAGATTCATTTTTCATCAAGACAGGTCAATAGCTTTGCATTACTGACTGTGATATCAAAATGTCAGATTTTTTTTTCACCTTGATTGCCACATATTTAATAACTCTCTGGTCTGTAGCTGTCATCATCTCTCCAACCTTTCAGATATGTCCAAGTCAGTTAAACACCTGACATGTTTTTCAGGCTTCATATGTTAAAATCATTTTCTTGATAGAAAATAAAAATATAAAACTTACTAATAACAACATGACATTTAGCTAGTAAAAGCCTGAAATAGTTTCATGAAGCAACCAGCTGCTTTATAGACATATATGGTAGATACTAGATATGTAAACATTTAAGCACATGTAAATTTTGCTTTGAGTTGCATATTTTTATACATGTATTGGTATATTTTGAGCTTTTTTTTTGCATGGCTTAAACCATTTTACAGTAGTTTTTATCAACTCAAACTACTTACAGCACTTGCTGCTCTTGCAGAGGACTCAGGTTCAGTTCCCAGCACTCACATCAGATGATGCACAGCTGTCTATGACTCTAGCCCCTTCTGAGCTCTGAGGGCACATGCATACATATAAATGAGAAATACTTACACAAACACAGAAATAGTGTTTTAGTTAGCGTTACTATTTCTGTGATGAACAAATAGTTGCTTTCACTATGACCAAAGCAACTTGGGAAGGAAAGGGTTTATTTGGCTTATTTGTCCATATCACTGTTCATCACTGAAAGAAGTCAAGACAGGAACTCAAGTAGGGCAGGAAGCTATAGGCAGGAACTGATGTAGAGGCCATGGAGGGGTGCTGCTTATTGACTTGTTCCTGATGGCTTGCTCAGCCTGATTTCTTTTTTCTTTTGAGTGGGGGGAGTTTGTAAACAGGGTTTCTTTGTGTATCTCTGGCTGTCCTGAAACTAGCTCTGTAGAACAGGCTAGCTTCTAACTCACAGAGATCCACCTGCCTCTGCTTCCTGAATGCTGTGATTAAGGACCACCAGACCAGAGGTGGCACCAGCCAAAATGAGCTGGGCTTTTCCCCATCAGTCAACAATTAAGAAAATGTCCCATGGGCTTGCCTGCAGTGTGACTTTATGGAGACTTTTTTTTTAAAATAAGATTTCCTCCTCTCAAATAACTTTAGTTTGTGTCAAGTTGACATAAAACTACCTAGCACAAACAGTTTAAAAGAGAGAAAGAGATGAGAAGAATCAACTATATGCTCAGGAATGCTCAGGCTGCCAGAAGCTAGGAAGGGACATGAAATGAATTCTCCTTGGAATTGTCAGAAGGAAACTACCCTGCCAAATATTATGATTTGGAACTTCTGACCTCTGGAATTGTGGGATAATAAATGTACTATGGGATGAGGTTATTTGACCTTAATAAATTATATATTCTTCCTCCAATACCTGAGTCTATAGCAGAATATTATAACTACAAATATTCCACAAAGAACACTTTAAATGAGGATTAAATAATTATCCATCCTCTTTAATTTTCTTATAATTCCCACAAATTTGATCTCCTCATAATATTTTAATCTTATGAATTAAATCTAATGACTTTTCAAATACTTTTAGTGAATGAGAAACAAAGATAAGCTTGATTCCCAGAACTGGGCTACTCATATGCAATTTTAGAGCATAGGATACTTAGGACACTCATGAGCAATTTTAGAGTGTAGGATACTTAGGATAGCTTGAATAAGTATAGTTTGCTATAGTATAGTATACTTGAATAAGTATAGTTTTCTGTGTTAGAAAAGGGGCAATTATTTGCATTAAAAATGTTTCTTACATAATAAATTAGAAATTTGTGTTTTCTAATTTAGAGCATAATCAAAGTCAATGAGTCACAGAAATACAATAGCTAAGTTTTAGAATCAACATATGTGTCCATCAATAGAGGAATAAAATGACTTATATACATAAAGAAGAATGATGTATTGTCATTTGTAGGGAAATGGATATACCCAGAGATAGTCATATTAATTGAATGAGGCCAATTTTGGAAAGACAAATATATATATATCTTCTCTCATTTATGGCTCTTAAATTTTATATAGTTACATAAAGACATGTATGCCTATATGAAATGAAAGAAAAAATTATCTTGGGGGCAAATGGGACAAACACAGGGAAGGAAGGTGTGCTGGTTTGAATAAAAATGGATCCTGTAGCTACATATATTTGAACACTTAGTCACCAGGGAATGGCACTATTTGAAAGGATTAGAAGGATTAGGAGGTTTGACCTTGTTGGAGGAAGTGTGTCATTGGGTGTGGGTTTTGAGGTTTCAAAAGTCCATTTCAAGCTCAGAGTCTCTCTCAGAAACTGCTCCAGTGTCTGCCTTCATACCACCATGCTTCCTCCCATGATGATAATAGACTAACCCTCTGAAACTAAGCAAGCTCGAAATGAAATGCTTTCTCTTATAATATGCTTTGGTTATGATGTCTCTTCACAGCAATTGAACAGTGACTAAGACAAAAGAAGTCTGGGGGTCATGCTGGGTACATAAATTACAAGCTAAATGCTGTTATCATTTTGAGAGAAGATTCAAAGGCATCACAGAAAATTTGCTGCTCTTTTTGGTGAGAATTTAATTTTGCCAAATTCTATGACTCATCTCCTAATGAAGGCAATTAGAAAATATTTTTTTCAGTGACTGTGCTTGAGAAAACTGTAGTCTACAAACTCCTTCTTCTCTCTCTGAGTTCCACATTGTTATCAAAGATCCTGTACAGAGAGAAAAAGAGCAACCTGAAAAGGAGGAACCACCACAGAGGGGCCTTTGGTTGTAATGGAAACACTCACTTGATGATTCATAACCTTCATTATATCATACAACTGCGTGCATTTAAAAATTTTAAATGTAATTCTCCCCACTATCAATGGTAACTTAGACAACACAGCCATGGTTTGACAGAGTCATTAGTCTGTCTTCTTTCTTAGAAACATGAGAGCTAAAACCTGCTATTACTGTCATTCTGTCTGTCTGTATCACCATAGCAGACTCATGTGCTAGTCTAATTATGTTCTCATCAAGAACATCTTGTCAACTCCCCCCTTCAGCCTAATCAGATTCCTAATGAGAGAACTGTGTCATCTCCCCCACCTAGGTGACAGCAAGATCATCCTATCAAGAAGAGGGCTCCTCACTAAAGTCTTTTGTGTGTCAGAGACTGGTACACCTGGATTGTGTATCACACTGGGGGACTCATAGGCTATTTTACAGGATTTTATTTTATTAATTCTTCAGGAATTTTAGGATATAAACTCAAGAAAGCAAGTATGTTCTCTCATGAGAGCTTTAAGAAAAAACAGAAAATGCCCAATTTCTTTGTAGAGAGAAAGAAAAAGCAAACCTTCAGAACTCATCAAAATGCACACACATTCAGACCTCTAAGGTGCTTTCTGAAATGCTATCAAGACTATTATTGAATCTGCTTTAAGCAAAACATTAAAAATAGAAAAAAAGAGCGTGATGTTTTTCTACTGGGAGATAAAGATGCGTTCAAAAAAGAAACTATATTATTAGATTATATCCTTAATGGGAAAATAAAAAGGCCTGTAACTGGCTGGTGGCTAAACAAATAAGTATTAAGAGAGCAGTAATCTGCCTAGAAATTTTGAGATAAATGCTTAGATATTTAGAGAATTAAGATGTTACGATGAGGTAAATGGCTGCAAAAAAAATTCTTTGATGCAAGGAATAAATGTTTCTGGAAGCTGTGCTAATCAAGTTTGGTATGAGGCACGATTTGCGTGTCATACCTGAAACCTGTGTGGGAGGATCTGGGTTCCAGTTGGTTCTCACATACCAATGAGATTCACCACCTCAGTCACCAAAGCCTTTACTGTTTGCACACAGGCTGTCCTTATAATTCTTCATGATAGTTCTGTCTGATTTTCCTTAACTTTGGTGAACTTCACAATAATATAAAGCTTAAACATTCCAGAGACCTGCCCCCACCTCCAGAGAGTCTAACTCAGACTGGGGCAAGGCTATGGAATGAAAATTTTGATTTAGTTAGTGGCTTTATAGTTAATTCTCTTTATTTAGGGCTTGAGGATTTTGTTAATGCCTAGCAACCAGTGGTGTGGTATCTGCCCCTCTGGCCTTGCTCTTTCTTCCCTCCATGGTTCTGGACCCAGTACTGAGCTGCTCTGACTATTCCTTCTCTTCTAAAATGGACAAAAATTGACCTTCACTGGCTACCACATAAAGGAGACGACATGTGGAAAACTACTCTTGTTAAACACAGATGCTTTTGTGTTTTAAGATATTCATGTCACAGAGTCTTCCCTGGGTCATCAGTACTAAAAACAGAACAGCATAGCTATATCCAGAGAGTCTATTATGCTCCAAACAGTCTCAAAACATGCAAAGATGTGGAATGAGGGCTTTGATTTAATCAAATAGTGGATAGATATATAGTTAGATCTCTTGTATACAGGGCTTGAGAATCATTCTGCCCACTGTCACATGTCATTCTTTTGTTCATGGTACACACCACACTGGTTAAGAGCAATGGCTGCTGCCTTTTTCTTTTACTTTATGTCATATCTCCTCCTTTACTGACTGTCCTGTGGACTCCCTGTACCAAGAATAATAAAATTATAAGTGGTGGTCAATGCTGGTTATCAGAGCACTTGGAAGGTACTCTAGAGGTAGGGAGATCAGGAACTCAAGACCAACCTTGTCTATATATTGATTGACTTTGAGACCAGCATGGGCCTTATAAAACTAAAAGAATAATTAAAAAACCCATTGCTATAACATACTCACAAACATCAAATTTCTTTTTGATTGAGTCTTGACTAGTACAAGACTAGACAAGATATTTTAAAAAGTTACTACAAACTAATAGGATAGACAAAACTGTGATAAAAGCACTAAATTTTAAAGTAGTAGAAAAATAACATGCAAGAGGTAAGCAGAAATCATGATAGTAAATTAAAAACCAGTCTTATCAGCAGCTTCATTACATTAAGGCCTAGTCCAATGAAAATCCAGTGATCATAAAACTGGATGAAAAGGTGTAGGCATAATGTTTTTGTGCACTGTATAAAGGTTATCTCTGTGTTATTCAAATGCTGTTTTCTCTGCCCTCAAATCTTGTTTCAATCTGGACATGGTACTATAATGCTTATGTCTAGAATCTCCTGTCTCAAGTTTGTGTAAATGATTCTTATCATTTATTCTCTGCCTTGTCAATAAATGCTGATAATACAATGACTGGGCAGAAGAGAGAATAGGGAAAAAACTTCTGACAGCCAGGGAAAGGAGAGAGAGGGAGGGAGTGTGGTTATTAGAGACTAGCAAAAGTAAAGAAATACAGCTTCCATATTAATGTACACTCACATTTTTATTGAAATAATTAATTTTAAGGAAAAGCAAGAATTAAATTTCTTTAACAAATCCATCTTAAAGACATGTAGCTAAAACTCAAATGTATAAAACAATAACAAAACTCCTTTAAAGGAACTCCTTAAAGAAGCAAGCAGGAAAGCTGAGAATCAGAGCCCAGATGGAAGCCCTTACCCATCTCCACCAGCCTCCTGGATCCAAGGGAATAAACAGAAAGGACATTCTCACAATTTTCCCATGTGCCACAACCTAGAAGCACTGAAGCTGCAGAAACCAAGGCTCCCCCTCTCTCATCTTCCCTCATGGCATCAAGAGGAACCTGCTTCAGCCAGAAGGATCTGAGAGCTTCACCTTTACACTCAGCACAACTGTGTCAGCAACCCACTCCATAATTCTGTGCTGCTCCAACCTTGGTCAAGGAAGCTTCTCTCTGCAGTGGGTAGCACTTAATGCAGAGCCTCATAACTGCTCAAATTGCTGAGACTAAGTGATCCTGTGAGTGCTAATTCCTAAATGGGACATCGGTATACACGCCCTAGACCTAGGAAACATCATGGAAGATAGGGTGGAAAGAATGTGAGAGCCAGAGGATGAGAAGAAGTGCCATAAAATGTGGTCTTCTATACATGGCAGGTCTAATTGCACTCATGAGCTCTCAGTGGTTGAGATTACCTGCACATGATCTGTCCAAGATCAAGCCAGTCAAAATTCTAATATGGATGGGAGAGGGGCATGCAAGGCCTAAACTCTTAGCTGGCTCCTGGGGGTCATTAATTTTTGGGGATATAGTTATTGGTAGGTTGCCTATGCTCCAGTACCTCCATACTCATGTACATATTTGGCATCACTAATTGGACTCAGTGACTCATAAAAATCAAAAGAGGATATAAAAATGGCAGGGGGAAATGATAGGGAGGATCTAGAGAGCCTTGAGACACTAAGGCAGTGGCGGATATGATCAAGATACATTGCATGCAAGTACAAAATTCTTAAAGGACAAGTAAATTATTAAAAAGCTACACTGTACTAAAAGATCAGATTTTTTTATGTGTTCTTGAATTTAGTTTGCAAGTATTTTACTGAGTATTTTTACATGTGTTCATGGGGAAAATTAATCTGTAACCTTTGTTGAATCTTTGTAAGGTTTAGGTATCAGGGTGACTGTGGCCTCATAAAATAAAATCAGTGTTCCTTCTGTTTCTATTTTGTGAAATAATTCGAGGTGTATTGGCATTAGCTCTTTGAAAGTCTGGTAGAATTCTGTACTAAATCTGTATGGCTATGGGATTTTTTTGTGGGAGGGCAGAGTTGGGAGCCTTATCTACTGCTTCTATTTTCTTAGGGGTCTTAGGCCTATTTAAATTGTTTATCTGATCATGATTTAATTTCAGTAAGTGGTATCTGTTGAGAAAATTATCCATTTCTTTGAGATTTTGTAGAGAAAAGTATCTTGTCTGTACGAATGTGGCATCTGTCAATAATAAATTTGATGGCCTGTGGCTTAGACAGGAAATAGTAGGTGGAACATCTAGAGGCAGAAAGGATTCTGGGATAGTGCCAGGCATAGGAGACTTGCCTGGGAAGATGTGATGAGACAGACACAAGGTACCTGAGCACAAGTAATGAGCTATGTGGCAGAATATAGGTTAGAATAAGTGGGCTATTTTAAGTTACGGTTTACTCAGAGAAGAGCCTAGCTATGTAGCTAAGATATTTGGAAATATATTTTGATTCTGAGTCTTATTTCTGGGAGCATGGGGTTGGGAGGAAGAAAGACAAAACTTTTACAGGATTTTCCAATTTTGTGGAGTACAGGTTTTTAAAGTGTGACCTAATGATTCTTTGAATTTTCTTGTTGTCTGTTGTTATATCCCCATTTTTGTTTCTGATTTTGTTATTTGGACATTTTCTCTATGTCTTTTAGTTTGGATGAGAGTTCATCTATCTTACTGATTTTTTCAAAGGACCAACTCTTTGTTTCATTTAGTCTTTGTATCACTCCCTTTGTTTCTAATCTATTGCTCTCAGCCCTGAGTTTGATTTTTTTCTGTCATCCACTCCTCTTGGGTAAGCTTACATCTTTTTTTTGCTAGTTTTAGGCATGTTGTATGTAGGTACTTAATGCTATGGATTTTTTTTTTTTCTTAGCATTGCTTTCATTGGGTCCCATAAGTTTTTGGTATACTATGTATTAATTTTCATTGAACTCTAGAAAGTTTTTAATTTCTTACTTTTCTTCTTCCTTGACCCATTAGTTATTCAGGAGAGAATTGTTCCATTCCCATGAGTTTGAAGGTTTTTTTGTAGTTGAAATACATGCTTAATAAATGGTGGTCTGATAGATGCAGGGGGTTACTTCAATTTTCTTGTATTTGTTGAGATTTGCTTTGTGACTGAGTATGTGGTCAATTTTGGAGAATGTTTCTTGAGGTGATGAGAAGAAGGTATATCCTTTTGTGTTCTGTGTTTGGGTGAAATGTTCTGTAGATATATGCTAGGTCCATTTAGTTCATAACATCTGTTAGTTTCAGTATTTCTCTGTTTAATTTTTGTTTGAATGACTTGTCCATTTGTGAGAGTCAGGTATTGAAGTTTCCAGTGTGTGATTTAAGCTTTAGTATGTTTCCTTTACAAATATGGGTGCCCTTGTGTTTGGGGCATAGATGTTAAGAATTGAAATTCATCTTGGTAGTTTTTCCTTTAATGAGTATGACATGTCCTTCCCTGTCTTATCTGATTAATTTTTGTTTGAAGTCTATTTTGTTAGATACTAGAATGGCTGTACCAGCTTGTTTCTTAGGTCCATTTTCTTGGAAAATCTGTTTTTTAAACCCTCGTCTGAGCTTTGTAAGAGAATCTAGTGAAGTACTGAAATTTTATGCTTTAAATAAGATTCCTATCTAATCTATAGGAGATAGCAGAGGAAGCTAGAGGGAGAGACATGAGAGGGAGGGAGAAAGAGAAAGGTAGAGGGGGAGCAAGAGAGAAATAGAGATGAGGAGAGGGGAAAACAGCAGAGAGAAGAGAGATTTTGCTTGGTCCTGATTCCCTAGTTGTCAGGCGGGCAAAGGGGTGAACAGTGCTTTTCAATCTTGGATATATATCAGAATCACCTGAGTGGCTTTAAAATACACATACTAATCCATTATTTCAAAATATTTTGACTTAATTAATAGGGGCAAAAGGACCTCTAAACTCTTTTTTCTTTAAAGCAGCAAGTGTGAGCTGAAGCACTCAGAAGTTTTCAGATTAGGTGACCTAATTCAGGGTTTTAAGCATACTTTAAATAATACAAGTTTAATAGATAAAAAAAAAAAATCATAGGTTTAAAATAGAAAAGTAGTGGTTCTCCCTTCTGTGTTATGTTTTAAGGTTTATGTCTTCAGTGGCTGATTCAAAGCCTTTGAAGTGGTTTTCTTAGGTAAAGAACATTTGACCAATTCATCTTTAATAGTTATTAGCTTCATGAGTGGTTTTTTTGTTTGTTTTTGTTTTTGTTTGTTTGTTTTTTTCGAGACAGGGTTTCTCTGTGTAGTCCTGGCTATCCTGGAACTCACTCTGTAGACCAGGCTGGCCTCGAACTCAGAAATCCACCTGTCTCTGCCTCCTTAGTGCTGGGATTAAAGGCGTGCACCACCACTGCCCTGCTTCATGAGTGTTTTTTTTAACAGTTGGAATTATTTATCAAAATATGAATGTTCTCTTGCTCATTTTCTGATTCACAGGAGAGGAGAGTGTAACAGATTTTAGACAGGATGATAATGTAGACAAATTGGACAGAAATGGATGCTGGTGAGCCAGGGCAAGTTGCAACCAGTATTCAGCCACCTTTGCTGTGATCCTGGAAACTCTGCTACAGCTGCTGTTTAGATTAGAACACAGTGAAAAACCATCCAGGACTTGGTAGACACACCTGTAATCCTATCGTTCAGGAGTCTAAGGCAGAAGAATCATGATTTTGAGACTCACTTGGGTTACATAGCAAGATACTGCATCAAAAAAGAAAGAAAAGAAAAAGGAAAGACCCTCTTCCAAGCAAAGCAAAGCGAAGCGAAGCAAAGCAAAGCAAAGCAAAGCAAAGCAAAGCAAAGCAAAATCAAGCAAAGCAAAAACCTGAGATGTATCTCAGTGGTAGAACATTTGCCTAGCCTAACATGCACAAGTATTTGGCTTCAATTCCCTTCGACCCCAAAGAAAAACAAACGGAACAGAACAAATAAACAAAAACTGAAGAATTGTCACTACTTCAGAATTAAGAACACAGGCAACACAGGAGACATTGAGAGCCTGATGGAGGAGAAAGAATGGTCATGTTTGCCTCTAAGCCAAGCAATTCTGTCTTGTTGACACTCAATGCTATCAGGGTGCAGGGGGATGAGTAGACAAGGAAATCTGGGTCATGTCACTGCTTGCATTATAGGCAAAGCATAGCAAGCAGAGGGGTTGGGGGAGGGATAAATTCTCATTTTCAGAACTAAACCCAAGGAGAAAAACCACTAAAGAGCAGAGATAATGGTGAAGTGGCTGCAAAGCCTGTATGAATTCTTTGTATCAGAACCCACCTTTTCCAATTAGCTGAGCTGTCTTGGTCCAAAAGTGGTAATCATATATTTTTGCTTTCTTACATTATAACATATGTTTTTATGAATGTCATTTCTTTTCCTGAATAAGGGGAGATTTTCCTTTATTGCTGGCATGACATTCACAGTCAGCTATTTTGGTATATTCTTATACATTTCAAATTGGTGACTGCTTTGGAGCCTTTTCAGCAAGAAAAATTCATCCAGTCTTAAGAGCTCCTTCAAAGTCACACTGGAGATAATTTTTTTATAGCATCATCAGTCTTCTATAGCATTACTTCAGCTTGTGCCCTAGCATCTGAGATAAACCCAGACCTTAGTACTGACTGGTTGTTTCTACTCTGTATTTTCTTGTTACTGCAACCAAATCTGACAGGAAGCAACTAAAGGAAAGGGACTTATGATTTAAGAAGGTATACAGTCCAGCATGGCAAGCAAGGCATGAGAGCAGGAACAGTCAGAAAGCAGACAACAGATCAGTGGGGCCAAGCTGTAAAGTCTCAAGCCATGCTTCAGTTGACCCACTTTGTTTAGCAAGGCTTCATTTCCTGAAGGTTCCATAAAATGGAAAAATTGAGGAAATTGCCAGCTGGGACAGAGGTGGGGAGCAGGAGCAAGTGCTCAAATGCATAAGCCCATAGGGACATTTTACATTCATACTACAACATTGTCGAAACCCTGTGGGATTATTTGTTACTGCCTTTCTATGTTTTAACTAAAAATCAAAGAAAATCTTACAACTCTCAGCCTTGAATATTTACTACTTTAATGGGAGATAATTTATTGCCTAAGTCAAAAAGATTCCTATCAGCAGAAACAGCTGTCACTGCTTTCAGCTTCTAGTCCTATGTAGGTCGCCTGTGAGTGAGTGCCCTTGTTTGTGTGTCTTAGTGCCCTGCTTTCTGTGAATGGGCAACAGATGAACAGTTCCTGTCCATAATTCCTTCAGAATTTTCTTTCTATATTTTCTACAGAGTTGCACAACTTCTGTAGTGCTATTTACTTCTAAGTACTGTCAAGTGAAGATAGGATGTGATTGATACATGAACATTGGGGTGTCTTTGAGAGTGAAGTCTTTCTTGGGAGCAAAAACTCTATATCTACCAAAACAACCCTGAGCCAGTCAATTTCTGGCCCTTATCTCTTACTTCACAGAATAAAGCATGTATTTTTAATCTTTTGGAAAAATACTTTACCAATTTAGTGTTGACCTTAAAACCAAGGCTATTTTCTGGTTAGGTAGGGTCAAGAGGCCAGCATGGATATTGTGAACAGCACACGCACAGCTGTCATCTTCTGGATAGAAGATATTGGTGTCAAGTTTTGGAAATAGGCAGCTAGTCATATTAGGGCATAGTGGCTTTCTTACAATTTGGCTTTTTGTATATTTTTTCCATCTAAGGATGATTGGATTTCAAACTCCCAGGGTCACAAATAGATCTTTCTGAAAGCAGCTGCCTTCACATCAGCTGAGAAAATGGACATGCGAGCTTACTGCCTGGTTCTTTAGAAGATTTATGAGGGGCTTATAGTAGTATATTGTGGGCAAAAACTGTCTTATAAAGATGGCTTAGAAAATAAACTATAATTGTTATGCCTTGGCTCTTGGCCAGAGAAATGGGATCTAAGTTTGATTGACAGTGCAGGCTACCTTTCTGTCACTAAACAGTCAGTGTTTCTGATGTTTTGTTGTTTTTTGGTGGAATGAAAAACTAAGAAGGGCAAATAGGATTATAAACTGGATAAAAACTCATGTCCTAAAGTGACAAGCATCAGAGATTACAAAACCACAAGGCATTACTGAAACAGAACTTGTTGGCGTGTCTCATTAAGTGACTCTCTGTACTTCAGACTCACTATTGTCTCATGAGCCCATTTTGAGGCTGATTTCACAGATTTGAGGCTCTTTGGGAGACCTCAAAGCTAAATAGCAAAAGAATTCCAAGTGAGTTAATTCCATCCAATGTCCAATACGGGAACTAGAAAGTTTCCAATGTCCACAGAGCTATGAATTCTATCTCTGTACACACAGCCCATATGAAATGCAAAAGTAATTGTGTATTAGAGACAAACATTCAACTTCCTGGTTTTCCTGTTGTCACGGAATCTCTAAGTTCAGCCACATAGACTCCCAGTCAAAGATGCAGTTCCTGGATTCCTACAGCTGGGTAGCTGAAATCTGAAAGCTTTACTTTTAAAGAGAACAGGTAAATCTTTACTTCATTCCACACTGCCTGGAATACAGACCTAGAAACATAGAAGATATACAGGTGCCAGAAGTACATTAGAAGAGCAGAGGGCAGGAGGAACCTGGGCCCCATTGTTGTGGTATCACTATCAGCTCTGCATTCCTTAATTTTCTCAGCTACCTGGTAGAGAAAATAATTTACATTTTATTTAAACTATGGGGTTTTGATTTTTTTTTTTTTTTTTAAATAACAGCTGAACCTGTGTTGGCTAACATAGAGGATATCATTAATTATTTTATAAAAGGAGAAACTGAGGTTAGTTTTTTATCCAAGATGAACAATTATCTTTTGTAGTACGAAACAAATGCAAGTAAGAAGATAATGTAACAGATTAAAGTGTCCTTTTGAGAGCTGGGTATTGAGGTATATGCCTGTAATCCTAACACTAGGTAGAGGCAGGAGGATCAGGAATACTAAACTAGTCTCAGTTGCATAGTGAATTTGAGGGCAGCCTGGGCTACATGAGTCCACACAAGTAACAAGTCCCTTCATTGGTATGCTTGGAAATCTGAGAATGGGAGCTTCATGCAGATGCTTCAGTAGAAAGATGAACAGTGAATGTGAGGAGAGTTTTGGAGAGTTGAAGGGGGAAGAGGTGTTGGAACTTCTGGTTTCTAACTTATGATGCCTATGACTACAGTGCTGAATAAAATATATACAATGATTTCACTGGAGACATAAGAAATTGAATCTCAGGACTTAGTGAATGGATTACAGGGATTTGTGCTGCCCTATGAAGAAGATAAGCCCTATAGACCTCCTATAGCTTTCCTGGCAAAGCTATAGAGGCAACTGGAAGGGAAGGAGAGAAGCCATTCCTGCCCTAACAAGCATGGCTGCTACTGACCAAGGGAAAGGGCTTGGAATCACTTAACAATGAACCCCAGACAGGCTGATTAGCTTATTCTAAGTACATGAAGACTCTTTTAAATGGGAACTGAAGTTATCCCATGCTCTGAAGCAGAGACAAACTTCCTTGGAGTCTCAGTGCCAAACACTGTTTTGTATGGCTTTGTGTCCTAGGCATTTGGGGGTGTGTTGGGAAGGCACAGGCTTACCAAGTAAAGAAGAATCTGTGGTGCATGAAGCATCTGAGGAGAAATGTACACTGTAAGACAGCAGCCACACAGACTTCCAGAGCCTGCAGTGAGGACAGGTGTGGTAATATTAGGACTAGAACTCACCAGAAGCTCTGTTGTTTTCTTCCCTCTGCTTGACATACCATCTAGGTAGGCAGATGCTTCTTATCCCTGGGCTTGTCTGGGGGATTTTCTAAAGAGATAAGGGACTCTGAAATGTCTCAGGTGGAAATCCTTTAGAGGAGGCTGGATGGTGCTGACATGTCTGTGGGAGCAAACCCAAGGAGGTCAAGATCCCAAAATCCAGTTCATCTGCTTCGGAGACTGTATATTGCATTTACATTAAGCTCATTGGCTGTGGCCATGCTGCCTTCATGCTAATTTTCACAAAGGTATGTTAGCTTGGCTTGTGATAATACAAAGGTGTCTGCAATTGTGCACAAGAATTTAAAGGCCCGCAAATATTTGAAAACAGCCTCTCTGATTATTTTCATGAAGCAGATGTTAGTAAAGCAGCACCAAAACCAAATACACTTGTCTGCGAGCCAGACATGTATTAAATTATTCCAGCTGTTTCATCAATGCATATATTGTGCCAAGATCACAATTTACAAAGAACAAAGACAGCTAGATTCTACGAGAGAGGAAATGACCCCAGAAGGACAGGTTAGCTTTCCAGCTTCCAGCTGCCATCATAACTGGGGCCTTTTTACTCAGGGATAATGTCATAGAGGAGAGGAATAACAAAAGACTGAGAAAGAAAAGCAGGATTTAAAAATGTTTATTTATTTATTTGTATTTTGCGTGTGTTTTAGTGTGGGGTGTATGTGTGTGTGTGTGTGTGTGTGTGTGTGTGTATTCCTAGAAGAGAATATCAAATCCCCCTGGAGCTGGAATTACAAGCAATTGTGAGTCACTTATAAGTGAGTTCTGGAAACTGAATCAGGTCCTTTGGAAGAGCAAGTACTTTCTTTCTTCTTCTTTTTTTTGGTTTTTCGAGACAGGGTTTCTCTGTGTAGCCCTGGCTGTCCTGGAACTCACTCTGTAGACCAGGCTGGCCTCGAACTCAGAAATCTGCCTGCCTCTGCCTCCCAAGTACTTTCAATGAGTATCTCTCCCATCCCATAGAAGCAACTTTTTTTTATTTTTTCTGTTAATGCCTCATTCTATACCATTTGTTATTTTCAATTCATTCATTGCTTCTTTAGGATACTAGGATTACTTTTTAATGAAACATGTCTCAGAAAGCTTTAAGTATTGTTGGGAACCCCTGAAATAGATAAACTGGTACAACTGCATGAGTGGAAAGTACCAGAAAGTGGCTTAAGTCCTCCAAAGTCACACTTAGAAATTCAACAGAAACACTCTGACTGGCAATAAGGGGTTCTCCTCCAAACCCTAAGGTCTGTGGATTCCCTATTTTAAAGTCCAATCTCCTGCTAAATTCTCTAATATTTAAATAATTTTCAAATGGCATTACAATTCTGAAGAACTAACATCTTCCATTTTGTAGTCATTTAGAAAGAATAAAAATGTATAAGGACATATTTATGTCCTTCCAATTGACTATCAAACATTTGAAATGCTGGGCCACAAGAAATTTGTAATTCCCCCAGAATCTCATGCTTAGAGAGGGAAAAGCCCTGGAGCCTGTTATTAGAGGAGGGAGCTTGTCTCTTGGAGAGAGATTTTACATAGTTCTGAAACGTTTCAGTCCGCCTTCAAGAGAGATTGGCCTGAGACAAAAATGGTCTGGGGTCCACACCTTGGCAGAGATTGCTCTTTGTTCTCTATTTAACCTTGTGTCAGAACAGGAAGACACACTTGGGACAGAGGACACTGTGCCTATTTGTTCTTCTTACCAATGTGGCCATATTGAATAAATCTCTTTCTGAGTTTCACTATTATTTGTTTGTTTAATTGGCTTACTGAGAAAAGCTGGCACAACCTGGGTGATTGGGGCTTCAGAGGCCTAGGTTTTGACTCTATCAACCATAGTAACACTTTACCTTACAATCAATGGAAAGTTTGTTGTAAATATTGAAAAATAAAAGGAAACAACTGGATACATTGTATTTATACAGATCTTGAGGAGAAAACATAGACACATAGTTTATATAGTCATAGCAACCAAATGAAATACTTGAGTTTTATCAGGCATAGCCACATGCAAACTTTAGTTAAATAAATTTGAATGAAAGCCTCTGTAATAGGCAGAATTACCACAAAGAGTCCAAGACCTGTGATGTGGCAAACGGTATTACAGTTGCAAGTGCAATTAAGGTTGCTAGTCTACTGATGTTGGAACAGGGTTGATTTTTATTAACTGGGTATAAAGAAGTCAGAATGAACCATCAAGAGACAGACTTGGCATGGTAGTCCTGAAGCAGCCTTGAGCCCAGGAGCGTGGCAACCTCTAGATTCTGAAAAAGAATTTTTAAAAATGGGGGGTAGGTATACGCATAATGTTTTTTGTGTGCTGTGTAAGGATTATCCTTGTATTATTCAAATGCTGATTTCTCTGCCCCCATATCTTCTTGCAACCTAGACATGGCATTGTAATGCTTATTCTAAGTATCTCCTTTTTCACGTTCATGTAAACATCGCTCCTCATTTATTCCCTTATTTGTCAATAAAAACTGACCAGTCAAGAACTGAGCAGAAGAGAGAACAGGACTGGACTTCTGTTTGACAGAGGAGGGAAGAGAGAGAGAGAAAGAGAGAGAGAGAGAGAGAGAGAGAGAGAGAGAGAGAGAGAGAGAGAAGGGGAGGAAGAAGAGGAGGAAGAGGTGGTGGAAGAGGAGGAGGAGGAGGAGGAGGAGGGGGAGGAGGAGGAGGAGGAGGAGGAGGAGGAGGAAGAGAGGATTCACCACATGGGAAGAGTCCTAGAGACACCATGGAAAAAAAACACCTGAAGCCCAGAGAGTCAGATCATTACTAAAATGCAAGCATCTCAGGGATTTTGGCTGAGTGATAACCAGATAGCTTAGAGGAATAATATAGATTAGTAACTGCTCAACTACTGTGCTGTAAAGCTTATCAAACAAGTCTTATGGTCTCTGTCTCATTTATTTGGGAGCTAGCCTAGACAGAGAAAAATTATCACCTTTAAAAATGGATTTGTAGATAGGGCTCTGTCTATTTTTGTACACCCTTCCTAACCCTTGGCTGTAGCCCAGTAAGACTTATTTTTTATCTTTTGACCTGAACAATTGTATGATAATCAGTTTTTTGTTGTTTTAAGACATGAAGCTTCTAGTAATTTGCTGTGGTAAGAATGGAATTCTTTATGCTTTCAATTTGGGATTCCTGGCCCATACTTGTCAAATTTTCTTCCTGGGGTAATGGTTCTACTCTTCTGGTCTGTAACTAATGATCTTTCTCTATACGGTGCATCTTAATACCTCACACTGTACACAGTAGGTACTGAGTATAAGGGTTGAGATAGTCCAGGTTCAAGAGAGACTCTGGTGTGTTGCTCTTGTGGGTAAAAGATTTACTAGGAGGGCTACTAATGCCATGGAAAGATAGCCTGGTGGGGCGCTGATCAGAGTTCAGGCCCACAAGTCGGAGTAGGGTTCCCTTTAAGGAGGGCAAGGTACCATGTAATATAACTGATAAGTAGCCCTCATAGTACATGCTTGCAGTCATGTTGTCTCTGATTCCTGGTGGCAGAGAAAGGGAGAATTTCATCCTTTAGTTAATATATGTCCATCATAGGAGGTGTGCCGTGTATAGTCCCTGATTTCTTGGGATCTCGGGAAACTTTCTTTGGGGAGGTAAGAATCACAGACTAACAGGCTACTCTTAGCCTTTTCCCTCCAGCATCTCTGAAAGCAGAGGGGGAAAAGCTTTGTGGGCATGTCTGTCCTTAGAAGCAGACCTAGCATTCACTACAATAATAACATTTATTTCCTGCCCCCTGTTAATGGAAACTGAGAATGGTAAACTTTAGTTAGACAGCCTGTGCCTTTGACTCATATAGAAAGTTGAAAATTAACTTTTACTCATCAGATTTAATTGTCTTGTCAGAGGCTTACTGCTGAATAGGCTCACCTTTTCTAGCTCTTTCTGAACTCTGGCTGGCTGATTCAACTCAGCTGTCCTGGCTCAAACTCCTCTCCAAGCTGACTGATTCAGTCTAGCTTCACTCAGCTTCTTACTGGATTGCTCTGCTTGGTCCCTAACTCTGGCAATCTGTTCTAATCTTCTGGCTTCTCATTCTCTGGCTCATTCTGTCTTCACCCACATCTAGCTTGTTCTTTCTGCAACCTGTCTGTACAACTCTCCTGGTAAAAACTCTCTGAACTGAATTCAATCAAACTCAACTGTATTGCACAAACTTCACTGAACTGATTCAACTGAACTCCACTGCATAGCTTGAACTCGACTGAACAGCACTACTGACTCACTCTGTGCTGCTCTTAAGTCTCCTCTCTTTCCTGTGCTGTTCTTATGAGAGCTGAGCCTATCCTATCTCTGACTCATTCTGTCAAATCTTTCTCTGATTCATCTCTTTGTTTGTACATCAATTAGACATCACTGTTAAACATGCCTGCTTCCTTCAAACTAACCTTACCTACATGGTTTGGTATTGCAGGTGTGTTCTAAAGGCATATCTGTATTGCAGCCATAGGGATTAAAGGTGTGTCATTCCTAGAAGGTCTTTGTATGTGATCCCTTGTAGAGCAGCCATGTTGCTGGACTAAAATTTCTTTACAGGAAGTGGTCGTCATAGTATCTCCTCATAGTATTTCCTTTTCCTTGCTAACTAAATATAAATTATGGCATTTACTAAAAGGGCAAAGGACTGCAGTCTTGTTTGTACTTCATGGTTCCTGTACTTAGTGTTTCTTTGGCTAGAAATATTTTCATTTTAGTTATTGAATGGCTACTCTCTCATTTCATCCCAACATCTGCCCCAAAGTTACCTCCTTAAAAGAAGCTCTCTTTGACTCCATATTTGAAATATACCTGAATAGTTATATTCTTTTGCCTTGCTCTAGTTTTCTTGATTGTAAATAAGGCTATTTTTGTTTTAAGGTACTTTAAAATAACAGAATCAACAGTGTATATGCATAATGCATGCATATTTAATGTATATTATATAACATATTTATGATATACATAAATACATGATAATATTTGTTACAGCAAAATTGACTCATGTACCCTTGGTGGGTGAGAAATCCTCTTGGTGGGTCTGCAAGATGAAGAGCCAGAACTGTTAGAACTGTGAATTCTAGTCTATGCTCAAAGGTCTGAGAACCAGGAACATGGGGTGATACCAATCTTCACCCAAGGGCATTTTAACAGACAGAGCAAAGATTACTTTCAACAATGCAAGTAGGCATTATCCAGTCCCTAGAAATCATGAATTTGCTCTTTGCTTAAGCTAACACCCATCTTCTGCCTTCTACCCTTAGCCCTTAGATATCTTTGTACCTTCTTCTTGAAACTTCTAATTTGGGCTGAGACCAGGGGTTATTCTCCAGATCTTTAGTTTTGGACTATACCACAGGACAAAGCCCCTAGCTTTTCTGGGACTTCAGCTTGCAGAGTGCTAGATGTGGGACTTCCTAGCCTCTCTAATGTGACTTTGCATTTACGTATATAATATATGTTTACCATAGACATATGTGCACCTGAATACCTCTTATGGGTTTTCTTTCTCTGGAGAGCCTGAATACATAAGCCAAATAACTTTTCTCTTCTTACTCAACAGGTCTTAGCTTTGAGAAATTTAACCCAAGGGAGATGTGGTTTGCAAAGTAGGCCATGTCGTACCACCCAGCTGTAAGAGGCTAGGCTGTGTTCTACCTGTTGACTGCACCAGCCAAAGAAAGTATTAAAGGAGATGTGTCATGGATATTCACCATTGATTAATAGATGATTCGTTGCTCCATGGAAGAATGCTACAGGGATACAGGACAAGGGAAAGAAGTTTGCTTTGACATTGTCTAAGACATTCTGAGTGCTTCCCACACAAGACTTTTCATATCGGTCTTACCAACTTTTTCAGTTAGGGAAACTGAGACTCAGGACTGTGAGGCAGTGGCCTTGGGTCACAGATAACACATTCATGTTCTTTTAAGAACACAATGCCACATCCTAAAGAGCCAAAAAAAAGTTAATATCACTCATGCTCATTTATGGAAGGCTCACATTTAACATTGAAATTCTAGAGAAAAATGTGGCTTAAAGTGCTAACCCATCTGCCAAGAAGAAAAGTCACATGAATTACTACCTTCTGCTCCAGATTATTCTGTAAATTCATGTAATTTTATTTTTAGTAGAAAAGTATTTCATGTCATCATGTAAAAGTAATGATAAACTCCAAATCTATAATTCTTATTAAATCCTAGTTGTATCAATGCATTTTAATAAGCATTCTTGACTAATTAGGATAAATAATATTTTTTCTTTTTAGATTTAGATTAGCATATGCAGTGAAACACACTAAAATTGACTAAAACTGCTTCTCCAATTCCAGGCCATTGATTTTATATCTTTTATGTACATTTTGTAATTATCTAAAAATAAACAGTTATTTTTTGTTTTCCTATGTTATAGGAATTACTTTAAGTGAAGGCTTGGGAATAGTACATATTTTTTCTTTAGTCTGCTAATATTTCTCTCTCTCTCTCTCTCCCTCTCTCTCTCTCTCTCCATATATATATATGTCTCCTATCACACTTTCTAATTTTTATTTTGTGAATGCATGTATGTGTATGCCATAGTGTATACAAGGAGATCAGAGGGCCATTTTGTTCTTGCTTTCCACCTTGTTTGATAAAGGGTCTCATCTGCTGTGTATGCCTGGTTGGTTGGTTCAGGAGCCTTCAGGGATCCTCCTCTTTCTGCCCCCCATGTCTACAGAAAAGCCCTGAGATTACAGGCATATGCACTACCATATCTAGATTTCTGATCAGTTTTTAAAAGCATTTTAGACACTGCTGGGTTGATCCATTGCATGTCACAGTAACACGACTAACAGACAGTTGGAAGAGACTTTACAGCGAAACCCATCACCCTAAACTTGCCAAGTTCAAGCTGTCTGCATTAATGAAGCATGACCCAGGTATTTAAGTAAGGTTCTCACAGAATGTTATTAGGCAATTAGGCTGCAGGAGCTGCCTCAATAAACTGTATTTCTAAAGGAATATTGAGACTCCAGTTGTATTTTTTGACCTATGACTATCTCTTTGTTAATACATTTTTCTGACTCCTAAGGGCTGAGTTATGCCCTGTCCTAAAATTCACACACACACACACAAACACACACACACACACACACACACACACACACACACACACACACTATTCAGATAACAACAGGTTGATGGACCTACTGCCATTTCAGTGTTAGGTCTCCTTCCCTTCATGGAATCCAAGGGTATATCCTCTTGTTCTGGTGTGCTTGATATGTTCTTTAGCTTGGTCTTACATACATGTGCTCATATGTTCCCAATCTTCTTCAATAAGCTTATAGTTGGTACCTTTTTTATTTGTAAGAATAAGCTACTTATTAATCTGTCTCATGGTTGGTGTGGTGCTAGACAGGTGATGACACAGATGCACAATGAGATGCCTCGTCATCCTGTCTTTGTGCTCACACTGACAGTGGGATCAAACACTGATTTGTAAAATAGTCACCTACTTAGGTCAAGGCACAGCCCTAAACCTACTGTTTCATGCAACTCAAAGCAGGGCACAGACAGATCCCCCACAAAATGTTCATCCTCCCAAAACACAATTCTAGAAAAAATTAGATTATTTTAACCAGTTCTTATATTTTTATTGATTATTATTTTCATTGATTCTTATATTTTTAATGTTCATTTTTCACTCTAAGAAACAGAGCCAAGTTTTACATGGTCAGAGCAACACATACTTCCTTACAATGTTTTTTTCTCATGGGTTTAGAAATGTATAACTATTTAAAAAACCCTAACACCAGGATTCATCACTTACATTTTATTCTACATTTTCCTTGTATAATAATGTGAACTAAAATTTCCAGAAAAAAAGCCACAGCCCTGTTGAAGATCTCCAGTGTTAATTGACTATAATGCCACCATTGTGCAGTTAGGATGTTTCCGACTCCAAGTCAATTATCTTGGTATTCTTAATAGCCATTAATTGCCCACCTCTGTGTCTGACCTAATATTCTTGTTATTCCCAAATAATATCTTTGCCTGTTTGTTTTAACATTATATTAATTTAGTGTATATGGATACTGGGGGGGGGATGTGCATATTATTGTGGTACTGTGAAAGTCAAAGGACAATTTGTGGGGTTTGTTCTCTCATTGTGGAGGCTCTGGGAATTGAACTCAGCTCATCATAGGGGTAACTATCACCCTTTTCTGCTGAGTTATCTTTCCAGCCCAGGTGGAATGTATTTTCAAAAGACTATTAGCTTGTACCAATTTAACAGATAAAAAGTCATCATATAGCATCTGAGACCTGCCATAAAGATTTTTCCACTTGCTGAAACATACTTACAAGGTATATCCACAAACATGTTTGAACAGCACCCAAATTTATGAATTTCTTTTGTTCTGTAACTACAAAATATTTATTTATTTATTTATTTATTTATTTATTTAATATTTTCTTATTTTTCTTGATACTTTATCTACATTTCAAATGTTTCCCCCTTTCCAGATCTCCCCATTGGAACCTCCCTATTTCCTCTCCCCTCCCCCACCCCTATGGGGGTATCCCCCCCCCCATTCTCGGCTTCCCTCTTTGGCATTATCCTATATTGGGGCATCTAACACCCTCCAGCCCAAGGGCCTCTCCTCCCCCTGATGTCTAACAAGACCCTCCTCTGCCACATATGCGGCCAGCACCATGGGTCCCTCCATGTGCATTCTTTGGTTGGTGATCCAGTCTCTGGGAGCATCCAGGGGTCAGGCCAGTTGCCACTGTTGCTCCCTCTCTGGGGCTGCAAACTCCCTCAGCTCCTTCAGTCCCATCTCCAACTCCTCCATCTGGGACCTCACACTCAGCCCTACTGTTGCTGTGAAATGACTCTTGGGTATTTCAAACTTTTGAGCTAATAACCACTTAACAGTGAGTACATACCATGTTCATTCTTTTGTGACTACGTTACCTCGCTCAAGATGATATTTTCAAGATCCATCCATTTGTCTGCAAATTTCATGAAGTCATCGTTTTTAATAGCTGAATAGTATTCCATTGTGTAAATGTACCACATTTTCTGTATCCATTCCTCTGTGGAGGGACATCTGGGTTGTTTCCAGCTTCTGGCTATTATAAATATGGCTGCTATGAACATAGTGGAGCATGTGTCTTTATTACATGTTGGAGCATCTTCTGGGTATATGCCCAGGAGTGGAATAGCTGGGTCCTCAGGTAGTATTATGTTCATTTTTCTGAGGGTCTGCCAAACTGATTTCCAGAGAGGTTGTATCAGCTTGCATTTCCACCAGCAATGGAGGAGTGCTCCTCTTTCTCCATATCCTTGCCAACATCTGCTGTCACCTGAGTTTTTGATCTTAGCCATTCTGACTGGTGTGAGGTGGAAACTCAGGGTTGTTTTGATTTGCATTTCCCTGATGAATAAGGATGTTGAGCATTTCTTTAGGTGCTTCTTGGCCATTTGAGTTTCCTCAGTTGAGAATTCTCTATTTAGCTCTCTTCCTCATTTTTTGATAGGGTTATTTGGATCTCTGGAGTCCAGCTTCTTGAGTTCTTTGTATACATTGGATATTAGCCCTCTATCGGATGTAGGATTGGTAAAGATCTTTTCTCAATCTGTTGGTTGCTGTTTTGTCCTACTTACAGTGCCCTTTGCCTTACAGAAGCTTTGTAATTTCATGAGGTCCCATTTGTTGAGTCTTGATCTTAGAACACAAGTCATTGGTGTTCGGTTCAGGAACTTTTCCCCTGTGACCATGTGTTCTAGAATTTTCTCCACTTTCTTTTCTATTAGATTCAGTGTATCTGGTTTTATGTGGTGGTCCTTGATCCACTTGGACTTGAGCTTTGTACAGGGAGATAGGAATGGTTCAATTTGCATTCTTCTACGTGTAGACCACCAGTTGAACCAGTACCATTTGTTGAAGATGCTGTCTTTTTTTCCACTGGATGGTTTTAGCTCCTTTGTCAAAGATCAAGTGACCATAAGTGTGTGGGTTCATTTCTGGGTCTTCAATTCTATTCCATTGATCTACCTGCCTATCAATGTACAAATACCATGCAGTTTTTGAGGTCAGGGATGCTGATTCCCCCAGAAGTCCTTTTATTGTGGAGAATAGTTTTTGCTATCCTGTGTTTTTTGTTATTCCATATGAATTTGAGAAATGCTCTTTCTTGGTCTATGAAGAAGTGAGTTGGGATTTTGATGGGGATTACATTGAATCTGTAGATTGCTTTCGGTAGGTTGGCCATTTTAACTATATTGATCCTGCCTATCCATGAGCATGGAAGATATTTCCATCTTCTGAGGTCTTCTTTGATTTCTTTCTTCAGAGACTTGAAGTTCTTGTCATACAGATCTTTCACCTGTTTGGTTAGAGTCACACCAAGATATTTTATATTGTTTATGAAAATTGTGAAGGGTGTCATTTCCTTAATTTCTTTCTCAGCCTGTTTCTCCTTCGAGTATAGGAAGGCTACTGATTTGCTTGAGTTAATTTTATACCTGGCTACTTTGCTGAAGGTGTTTATCAGCTGTAGCAGATCTCTGGTGGAGTTTTTCGGCTCACTTAAGTATACCATCATATCATCTGCAAATAGTGATATTTTGATTTCTTCCTTTCCAATTTGCATACCTTTGACCTCCTTTTGTTGTCTAATTGTTCTAGCTAGAACTTCAAGTACTATATTGAATAGATAGGGAGAGAGAGGGCAGCCTTGCCTTGTCCCTGATTTTAGTGGGATTGCTTCGAGTTTCTCTCCATTTAGTTTGATGTTGGCCACTGATTTGCTGTATGTTGCTTTTACTATGTTTAGGTATGCTCCTTAAATTCCTGATCTTTCCAAGACTTTTATCATGAAGGGATGTTGAACTTTGTCAAATGCTTTTTCAGCATCTAACGAAATGACCATGTGGTTTTTTCTTTGAGTTTGTTTATGTAGTGGATTACATTGATGGTTTTCCAGGTATTGAACCATCATTGCATTCCTGGGATGAAGCCTACTTGATCATGGTGAATGATCATTTTGAAGTGTTCTTGGATTCAGTTTGCAAAATTTTATTGAGTATTTTTGCATCGATATTTATAAGGGAAATTGGTCTGAAGTTTTCTTTTATTGTTGGGTCTTTGCGGGGTTTTGGTATCAGTGTAACTGTGGCCTTATAGAATGAATTGGGTAGTGTTCCTTCTGTTTCTATTTTGTGGAATAGATTGAAGAGTATTGGTATTAGGTCTTCTTTGAAAGTCTGATAGAATTCTGCACTAAACCCATCTGGTTCTGGGGTTTTTTTGGTTGGGAGACTTTTAATGATTGCTTCTATTTCTTTAGGGGGTATGGAACTGTTTAGATGGTTTATATGATTCCGACTTAACTTTGGTATTTGGTATGTGTCTAGAAACTTGTCCATTTCATCCAGATTTTCCAATTTTGTTGCCCATAGGCTTTTCTAGTAGGACCTGATCATTTTTTGAATTTCCTCAGAATCTGTTGTTATATTTCCCTTTCATTTCTAATTTTGTTAATTTGGATACTGTCTCTGTGCCCTCTGGTTAGCCTGGCTAAGGGTTTATCTATCTTGTTGATTTTCTCAAAGAACCAGCTCCTGGTTTTGTTGATTCTTTGTACAGTTCTTTTAGTTTCTCCTTGGTTGATTTCAGCCCTTAATTTGATTATTTCCTGCCTTCTCCTCCTCTTGGGTATATTAGCTTCTTTTTGTTCTAGATCTTTCAGGTGTGCTGTTAAACTGCTAGAATATGCTCTCTCCAGTTTCTTTTTGGAGGCACTCAGAGCTATGAGTTTTCCTCTTAACACTGCTTTCATTGTGTCCCATAGGTTTGGGTATGTTGTACTTTCATTTTCATTAATTTCTATGAAGTCTTTAATTTCTTTCCTTATTTCTTCCTTGATCAAGTTATCATTGAGTAGAGCATTGTTTAGCTTCCATGTGTATGTGGGCTTTCTGTTTTTGTTGCCATTGAAGACCAGTCTTATTCCGTAGTGATCTGATAGGAGACATGGGATTATTTCAATCTTCTTATATCTGTTGAGGTTTGTTTTGTGACCAATTATATGATCAGTTTTGGAGAAGGTGCCATGAGGTGCTGAGAAGAAGTTATATTCTTTTGATTTAGGATGAAATGTTCTATAGGTATCTGTTAAATCCATTTGGTTCATAACATCTGTTAGTTTCACTGTGTCTCTGTTTATTTTGTGTTTCCAAGATCTGTCTATTGATGAGAGTGGGGTGTTGAAGTCTCCCACTATTATTGTGTGAGGTGCAATGTGTGCTTTGAGCTTTAGTAAAATTTCTTTTATGACTGTGGGTGCCCTTGCATTTGGGGCATAGATGTTCAGAATTGAGAGTTCTTCTTGGTAGATTTTTCCTTTGATGAGTTTGAAGTGTCCTTCCTTATCTTTTTTGATGACTTTTGGTTGAAAGTTGATTTTATCCGATATTAGAATGGCTACTCCAGCCTGTTTCTTGGGGCCATTTGTCTGGAAAATTGTTTTCCGGCCCTTTACTCTGAGGTAGTGTTTGTCTTTAACATGGAGGTGTGTTTCCTGGATGCAGCAAAATGCCTATGCCTATGTCTTTTTATAGGGGAATTGAGTCCATTGATGTTAAAAGATATTAAGGAATAGTGATTGTTGCTTCCTATTATTTTTATGTTTGTGTGGCTATCTTCTTTTGAGTTTGTTGAAAGATTTTTTTTTTTGCTTTTTCTTGGGTGTAGTTTCCCTCCTTGAGTTGGTGTTTTCCATGTATTATTCTTTCTAGGGCTGGGTTTGTGGAAACATACTATGCAAATTTTGATTTGTCATAGAATATTTTGGTTTCACCATCTATGATTATTGAGAGTTTTGCTGGGTATAGTAGCCTGGGCTGGCATTTGTGTTCTCTTAGAGTCTGTATGAGCTCTGCCTAGGATCTTCTAGCTTTCATAGTCTCTGGTGAGAAGTCTGGTGTAATTCTGATAGGTCTGCCTTTATATGTTACTTGACATTTTCCCCTTACTGCTTTTAATATTCTTTTCTTATTTTGTGTATTTGGTCTTTTGATTATAAAATGATGGGAGGAATTTCTTTTCTGGTCCAGTCTATTTGGAGTTCTGTAGGCTTTTTGTATATTTATTTTCATCTCTTTCTTTAGGTTAAGGAAGTTTTCTTCTATAATTTTGTTGAAGATATTTACTGATCCTTTAAGTTGGGAGTCTTTTCTCTCTTCTATACCTATTATCCTCAGGTTCAGTCTTCTCATTGTATCCTGGACATTCTGGATGTTTTGTTAGGAGCTTTTTGCATTTTGTGTTTTCTTTGACTATTGTGTCCATGTTTTCTATGGTATTTTCCTCATCTGAGATTCTCTCTTCTATCTTTTGTATTCTGTTGGTGATGCTTGCATCTCTCCTGATTTCTTTCCTAGGTTTCCTAACTCCAGGGTTGTCTGTCTTTGTGATTTCTTTATTATTTCTATTTCAATTTTTAGTTCTTGGATGTTTTTTTTCATCTCCTTTGTCTGTTTGATTGTGTTTACCTGTAGTTCTTTAAGGGATTTTTGTTTTTCCTCTTTAAGGGCTTCTAGTTGTTTACCTGTGTTCTCTTGTATTTCTTTAAGGGAGTTATTTATTTCCTTCTTAAAATCTTCATCATGAGATGTGATTTTAAGTTTGCGTCTTGCTTTTCTGGTGTGTTGGGGTATCCTGGGCTTGCTGTTGTGGGTGTCCTGGGTTCTGATGATGCCAAGTAGCCTTGGTTTCTGTTCTGGATCACTATTTTAGAACTTTATATCCCGAATCAATACTTGTTAACATACAAATCTGGAATTATGAGTTTCCTTTATCTCATTCTTCACTACCCTGGATGCCCTAAGAATTAGATTCCACAGGTTAGAGAAACTGCCATCCGTCTCTTCTTCTTCCCATTATTCCAGTTCTCAGGTGCAGTTCTGTTTTGGACCAGGTATGGTCTGATGGTTTGTATATGCTTGGCCCAGGAAGTGGCATTATTAGGAGGTGTGGCCTTGTTGGAGTAGGTGTGTCACTGTGGGCATGGGCTTTAAAACCCTCATCCTAGCTGCCTGGAAGTCACTCTTCCACTAGCAGTATTCAGATGAAAATGTAGAACTCTCAGCTCTTCCTGCACCATGACTGCCTGGATGCTGCCATGCTCTTGCCTTGATGATAATGGCCTGAACCTCTGAACCTGTAAGCCAGCCCCAATTAAACATTGTTGTTATAAGACTTGCCTTATTCATGGTGTCTGGTCACATCAGGAAAACCATAACTAAGACATATGGTAAGGGATATGGACTCATAGCTTATTTAAATTCATTTTACTAGGTCCTTGGACTAGGTGTTGCTATAAGAGATGTGCATTGAATTTACATAACAGACATGCAAAGCAGGTACACCTAGGATCTCTATTTCAAGATGTGGCCAGTAAACCTAGACAGGTTCAATAACACTCTTAAATTCATTTGACAGAGCTGTGCTCTGATATAGGCTATGAGTTACAGGCTCTGTGATGTTTATTGTACTTGAGTTCAAAAAGCCCATCTCTGCAGAGTGGAATGAGCTTTTAACCAAGAACCCATCATTAGACCTCTGCTTCCTTTTTTCAGGCATCTGATACAGGGTCAGTTGATTTCTTTTTAAATTTTGTATGCATGGTACATGCATGTATACCTACGCATTTACATGTGAAGGCCAGAAGTTGAAGTCAAGTGTGTCAGGTGTCCAGGTATCGTTTTCTGTCCTTAACCCACCTTATTTTTTAAAAATATTCATTCATTCATCCATTCATTCATATGTATGTGCATGAGTTTGTGTAATATTTGTGTGCAGGTACCCATGAAGGCCAACAGAGGGCATCAGCTCCCTTAGAACTAGGGTTGTAGGAGGTTGTGAGCCACTATATGGATTCTAGGAAGTGAACTAAGGTTCTCTGGAAGATCAGTAAGGGATCTTAACTGACTGAAACATTTCTACAGCCTCATCCACCATAATTTTTGAGGCAGGGTGTGTTATGGAACCCAGAGTTCACTGACTGGACTGACTGATCAGAGAACACCAGGGATCTGTCTGTTTCTGCCTCCGAGTGAGGGACTACAGGTGTGTACCATCACTTCTGTCTTTTCACATGGGTGTTAGAGATCCAATTTGATCTTAGGTCCTCATAATTACTCAGCAGGCACTTTACCCACTGATCTATCTACCCAGGACAGGGCTTCAGTTTACAGAGTAACTGACTCATGGGATTGAGGTTGAACCTGGTCTTTGTGTCACCAATGTTGGGAACAGTCATTTCTACTCACGTCATTCTTCTGCCTCAGCCAAGGGGTCACCTGAACCAGGTTTAGATTCAGAGTTTCCTTTCAGTGTGGCACACACCTTCTCTGTGTCATCATTGCAATACCATTCCACTCATTTGTTCGATGAACATATCTGATGTCCACACTTGGTCCATAGGATGTTAGGCATTTGGCTTGGTGGTAAAGATGGCGGACTACGTAACATACAGTTGCTAAAGAAATACTAGAGAGCAAATTGAACTAGAAAAATTGTAAGTGGAAAAGAGAAATCTTCTAGAGTTGACATTTTCACAAAAATTAGTATTTCCAAGGAAGTCACTCAACATTAGTATTAAATTGTTGCAAATTGAAGTGATGATAATTACATTTCATGCATTGCTTGTATTGTTCACTGTTGGAACATCCACTATGTGGTTGATTTGGACAGGGAAATAAACATTCATAAAAAAATAAAATAAAAAACAGTTTTTGAATAAAACTTTAGAAATTATACCTTGAATACATCACTAGTCTTGGCTGGTTTTTATTATAAAAAATTTTGGCCATTGTTGTTTCAGATCTAGGCACTTGTGTGAACACTGACTGAGAAACTTCTGACAGATGCTTTCCAGATGTGCTAAGAACAGAATTTCAATCCCCTAAAGGCTTTTAGTGGCTCTCCCAGTGCAGCTGTAGTAGCCAGCAGATAATTAAAAAAAAAAAAATGTAGATAATAACCAGGATGCTTTATTGACTGTTGTATCCTGTTTTCAATAAGAAAATGTCCTCTTTTTGGCATGTGGGACTGGAGCTGATCTATGCCAACCATTGGCCAATAGGGAGCCTGCAGAATCTGAGCTTCATGCCAGGTAGATGCTACATATTCATCACTGTACACTGGGAGGACCATATCTACCTCTTTAGTGCTCTTGGCTCCTGCTTTGTAATGGCTCTCCCAAGTTCATGTGACACCAATGACTAATGAAGCTATCTTTTAGATACTTTTAGAAAGAAGCCATGAGCTGGGCAGTGGTGGCGCACGCCTTTAATCCCAGCACTCGGGAGGCAGAGGCAGGCGGATTTCTGAGTTCGAGGCCAGCCTGGTCTACAGAGTGAGTTCCAGGATAGCCAGGGCTACACAGAGAAACCCTGTCTCGAAAAACAAACAAACAAACAAACAAACAGCCATGAAACACCAATCAGATCCCTGGACATTCAAAGATGCTTTTAAGAAATCATTTATCTGCAGACATGAAGGTTCATACACAGTGGGTCTCCAGAGATCATCTGCTTTGTGTAGGGTCTTCCTTACCAGGTCTGATGCTACCTTAGTACAAATGATTTATTTTCAAAACCAAGGAGCCATCTCAAGAACTCGAATGCTACATGTTAAGGACTTTAACTTTCTGATTTTAGAGTGAAAAGACAAGTGGGCACGTGCTTATTTGGAAAAGATCAAAACAAACTTAACAATGGCTACAGGTCCAAAATGGAATCCATTATGATGAGCTATATATAGGGCCCTTCCGGGAATCATTTGGTTCTAAAGATGGAACAAAATCAGATAGCTGCACTGACAATCCCACACTGCTTCTCTGAAAGACTCCACCTTTCTAATAGGTGACAGGTGCCGACCTGAGAGAACATCCCTGCTCCCTGGAGGGATTTTACCTTTACACAACAGATCTTACATAGCTCTATGGGGGATTTTCTGGTACTAAGCAGAACAACAGATCTATTTTTTTCTTGTTCTCATTAGCATCCTTGTGTTTGTATCATCGGTAAGAATGAAGCAGGAAGGGGCCTGAGATGGTTTATTAGGTAAAGAAGATTGCTGCAAAACCTGATTGATGTGTTTATAAAAATATAAAGAGATATGTTTTATGGAGGTATAGGGAGGTGTGGGGGAAGGGTGTGCCTCAGCAGGCCCAAGCCCAGGCATTCCTTCCCTCTGAGGGACCAGCCACACATGAAGGTATGGTATAGAAATAGAGTTTATTTAAGGCATGGGGAGGGGAGTTAAGAGGGTAGTAGAGGCAGAGAAAGGCAGAGAGAGGGAGAGAGAAGTAAAAGAGTAGAGAGTAGAGAAGTGGAGAGGCTGGCCATGACCGTGTGGAGGGGGGGAAGGGAAAGGGGAGAGGCAAGAGCAAGAGATAAGAGAGTGAGAGGAGAGGCAAGCAGCCCCTTTTATAGTGGGCCAGGCCTACCTGGCTGTGGCCAGATAACTGTGGGGTGGAGTTTAGAAAGAATGCCGACACTGATGACCAAAGTTCAATCTACATAACCCACTTGAAGAGTGATACGAAAACTCACATACTATGCTGCTACTATCTCAGTCTTTTGTAAAGCATTTACCACAGAACTTCTAATACTTCCTCACAGCTCTGGTCCACTTCCTTCCTTGGGAACATCCTCTTTCTCAATAAATCCTCTCTGATTCCAACACTTTCTGTGTATCTCTGTCTTATTTATTGTTCCAGGACACAAGACCCCAAGAACCTAGCAGGAGCCGTCTGGGCCTTAATACATATTAATAAAAATGGGAACTTAGCCAGTACACAGCAGTACAGAATCTGAACACAGATCATTTAGAGCCAGATTGTCTTAACACAAAAACTTTGCTTTCAGTTTTCAACTCTCAGTGTCTATTTCTGCGCCCTTTAATGTAACTCATTATGTACCACCATTTATATTGTGGTTTGAATGAAAAAATAAAAAAAGTCCCCCATAGGCTCGTATGATGGGACATCTCTTCAATTGGTGGTGCTATTTGGTGAGGCTTTAGAACCTTTAGAAGGTACAGCCTTGCTGGAAGAAGTCCACCACTGGTGCCAGGCTTTGAGAACTTACAGCCTCACCCCATTGTCTGTTTACTGTGTATGGATAAAATGGGATCAGCCATTTACTGCTCCTGTTGCCTGCCTCATGGACTCTAGCCCTCTGGAATAATGCACCAAAGTAAACTCTTCTATAAGTTGCGTTTGTTTTTTCCTTCCTTCCTTCCTTTCTTCCTTCCTTCCTTCTTTCTTCCCTTTTTCCCTGTCTCCCTCCCTCCTTCCTTCCTATTAGATCTATTATCTATCTATCATCACCTAATATCTAACTATCTTTCTCTATCTTCTATCTATCTATCTATTTATTGTATATATGAATGTTTTGACTGCATGCATGCATGTGTACCACAGTGCCAGGTGCCTGAGGAGGTCAAAAGAGGGCATCAGATCCCCTGGAACTAGAATTATGGGTGACTGTGGGCAAATGTGTAAGGGCTGGGAACCAAACCAGGTCCTCTGCAAGAGCAGAAAGTGTTTTAAAAACAGAACTATCTCTCTGGATTTAACATTTCTTTCTTTATTTTTAATGTTTAACATTTTGAAATGACTTTTTAAAACACCTTGAAGGAACTTGTGTTAAGATAGTTTTGAAAGTATTAGGCCAGTCCTGTAATCACATGTAATTACAAGGAGGGAGGGTAATATCGGAGGCTTGTTCCAGTGGCTTCTGGAATTCAAACTTTGCATACTAATTTACATTCAACTTAAAATTCTTGGCTCTCAATGGACAGCTCCTTGAATAATTCTGTTCTCATTAAGATGCAAACGAGGGAAGGAAGAGAGAATAAAGCTATTTCAGAGAATATGTCAGGAGTGGACATGATTTTCTAAGCTCTACATTTTAACATGTCCTTTTTAATTTGCTGCTTCTTGTTTTAAACTAGGTATCTCTTGTCTTTTTTCTCAAAATAGGGGGAATTAGATAATTATTAAAAATATAAGTACTTGAGGAACTAAAATTTTAATTGAAGATTATTTAGGATGGTCTCATATAGTTTTTCTTGTGTTTTTATTTATGGTCTGCATTGTAGGAGCATTTTAAGCATCAAGCAAAATATAAATTTGTGTCATATGGTTTATTGTGTCTGTTAATTTTAACTGTTAACTTGAAGAAACCTATAATCACTAGGAAAGGAAGTCTTCATGAAGAGGTCATCTAGATCAGTTTTGCTTGTGGGCATGTGTGTAGGAGATTGTCTTAGTTGATAACCAATGTAGGAAGACCCAGCCCACCTCAGGCAGCACCATTCCCTAGGGAGAGGATCCTGACCAGTATAAGAGAGGAGAAAGCTATTTGACAGCAAACAAACAAATAATCAAATAGGCTTGCATGCATTCATTTCTTTCTGCTCTTGACTGCAGATGTGATATGTCTAGCTGCTTGAATTCCTGCCCAATTAAATGCTTTCTTTCACAAAAGTTTCCTTGGTCATGGTGTCTCTTCACAGCAATAGAGCAGTAACTAAGATACCTATTAAAGCCAGGATTGAGGAGTTTTGCTTCCTATAAGAATAGGGTTGTTGAAATGAAGGCAAAGTCATACTGCATGACAGAGTGTTTTAGGTACTTATGTGTCATAGAGATCAAATGTATATTTAAGAACAAGAAAGTAGGAGATGAAAAAAGTTAAATTGCAGTTATCAGGAAGTTTTATGCAGAGAAGGTTAATTTACAAATTTCCCACATGAAGCTCTCTGAACATTGCTTATGTAAGGCTTCTAGTGTTTTGTCTCGTTTGACTTGTATGCACATACCTGTGCACATATGTACATGCAGGCACAAGTTAATAAACATCTAATTAGTTATAATGTTCTATTTGTAAATATATAGAATATGTATATAGATTTGTTGGAGATCAGAATATTTTTGTTGGATAAATCAGTCTTATGCATAAGGATTCTATCATGAGGAGGTTAGAGAAATGGCTCATTTGATTCACTTCTAGAGGATGAGAGTTCAGTTCCCAGCACCCAGGTCAGGTGATTTAAAACTACTTGAAACTCTACCTTCAGGAGTTAAAACAGGTAAATTCAGATAAGTCTACCTCCTTCCTTCCCCCTTCTATTTCTCCCAATAGTTTCTCAGTATTCCTAGAAGTATGTCTTCAGAAAGCCTTCTTCTGTATTCTGTGGTCACCTGCACACACACACACACACACACAAAATGAATCTCTTTTTAAAAAAGACTCCATCTTGTGATGGAAGAAAGATGAAAGTGTTCTAGGTCTCTGGTTTTTAAAAACTGTGTTTGTTGGAAACATATCTCCAATACTCATTTTAAAATACTGGAACCCCTCTTGTACCTTGCCTACAGTGACTGTATTGAGGCAGGTAGTTTATAGAGATAGATTAGCAACCATTGACTCCTACCTGCATCAAGCTAAATATATATTCCCCTCAAAACACAGCAACAGATCTCTTTAACTTAACAACCTTTAATAGCTCCCTAGAAACTTCCCAGTTAATCACGTGTGTGTGTGTGTGTGTGTCTGTGTCTGTGTCTGTGTCTGTGTGTGTATGTGTGTGTGCTTGCATGCTCATGCACATGTACACACGTGCTTGTGTATGATATCAAACATTCTGAAACATAGTCTGGATCTAGAGGCAATAGGCTGATCCAGTTTGGGCTGTTTGGGGTAAGATGTGCAGTAAGGCAAATTGTAGCTCCTGTGTGAACTCTAAGAGGAACCATCTTATGTCTATGCATATTTAGGTATATATGTGATTAAAATCAAAAGCATCCTCAGAAAGGACACCCATCATAAACAAAGACCCACATAACTTGAACCTGTCAATCAGCCCAGAAAACCACCAACACTCTTCCCCTAGCAATCAACTCCTCCTGGATCAATGGAAGGAAGCCCTGAGAAGTAAACCAGGGTTCATTCTCCAGCACTCTGAATCTGAGTCTGTTGCTCCCTTCCAGTCTGTGTATTGTGTACTTTCGTTTTGGTTTTGAACAAAACCCCTTGCTGACTCATTACTTATGTATACTTCTTCAAGTCTTTGAACAAGATACCAGGAACCTGGAAACACCCAATCTAGATAACCACTATTACCAGATAACACTGTTATTACTAGATAACACTGTTACCAGGAAAATCATGGTCTCATCTTTGGGTTCTTAGTCTCATTAATAAAATAATTTAAGAACAGACTAAAAAAGAAGTTAGAGGAAAAATTTGAGTTCAAACAAACAAACAAACAAACAAAAAACTCAACAGGGCTGATAGCCTGTAAATCTAGGAAGCTGTCCAGAGGAGGGAGATAGATAAGAGAAAACCATACCGTTAAGTTGAACCAGCATGGATATCTGCTACATGGCAGAGATGAAGAAAGTTTTAGAAAGAGAGTGAAGAAACCCAAAGGACCAGAGAAAGTGTATCCAGGATCTGACTAGCATGCAAAAGAAAGAGATACAAGAAAATAGAAAGTTAGACCTTTTTTCAGTTAGGAAGAGGAGTAGACCCAACAGTACTTCATGGTGCTCAAGGGCAAAAATTTGGGGGATGGAAAGGTACATTAAGTAAAAACTTATTCCTTCTACAGATTTAGCATAGCTTAGGATGGAAATGTCTTTGACCAGGTGAATGATATTAACTCCTAAGCAAGGAGGCATTAGCATTCTTTTCAGTAGCAGTAGTGGTTTTGTTCCAGCAGTTCTGTTTTCCAACAAGGGTACTTTCACTGCACCTGCCAACAGCTCTCCCAATAAATGAAGTGTTCTTATTTATATGTTTGAAAGGGGCACACAATCTTAGAAGCAGTCACATTAACGGAGACTTGGACATCTTGCTTGCTAAGACAACTATGTCAGGTAAGATAATATTGGGCAATCAGAAATCCTGGGAAAAGCACAAGAATTTTTGTAATCATGCTTAGTGTGGTTTCCTTTGAAAAACAAATGCTGAACTTTGACAGTGTATTAAAAATCAAGACTGCACTTTATTCTTCTAGGTACATGCCATGCTGGGCACTGCTTCGTTGCTGCCAATTTTTAAGCACTTTAGAGCTTTTGATATGAACCAGCAATTGTTGAGAGACTTCATTATTTTTAGTCTAAGATAATAAAATAATTCATTTTAACCCAGAAACAATTCGGTGTCTGACTGGGAAAACCACCAGCATTGAGAGGTGATTGAATTTCGTGTCTGTGAATCCTGCTGCACATAATAACCTTTTGATCAATCTGGCTTCACCTCACAGTAGTGACAGTGTAAGGGTGCTTCTTAGAGACAGAGAAGTGAACTGATAAAGGGAAATAGATTTGTCTACAGTTTGGCCAAACCAGTTGGAGATTTCCTAGTGTCCTTTGCTTTTCTGTGGCAGGGTTACAGTTTTATAGGAAAAGTAGAAAGAAATAAAACAAAAAACAAACAAAAAAGGTGGAGGAATGTGAGTGTTAATTTGTCAGAACTGTGTGAAGTCTCTTCCTGGGAGACAATTTCCTTCTCTGGCTGGCACCAGGGAGTCAGCCTTTCCCTTCAGCAAAATAGGATTCCTGAGGAAGTCTTAACTCTTTGGGGTCCACTGCTTCAGTAGTCTGCAGCAAGGGTTGGGCATAGCATCTCCCTTTAGAAGTTCTTTTCTTTCATCTTGCAGCTATAAACAACCCTGAGTTGTTCGGCATTTATACCCGCATAGTTTTGTATTAAGTCTTAAAAGAAAAATGTGATCTTTTCCCCCAGATAATATTGGCATGAAAATGAAATAAAAATTTTTTTGAGAAGAAAGACTTCTGAAGCTAGTGATCGGGTGAGCAACAGGGATGACTGAGCTTAGCTTTTAAAAGTCAACTACTCTGTATTGAAGAAGTCTGTGTCCACTAATTATGTTGTTATGAAAGCCTGTAACTGGCTTGTGGAAAGATAAATAAACAACAAAAAGCCTTAAAAACTACAAAATTCGTGGTTTCTAAAACAGAGATTAGATGTCTTATCAGGTCTTCCAAAACTCTATTATATTTACAGTGTCCCAGGTTCTCAGAACATATAGCTAGAAGAAATTCTAGTAGTTTAACAATTTAAAGTTAGTTTTGTTCATGTTTTAGGGCTATTTTTCCAGCATTCTGGTCATTCCTTCAAAGAGAACTTAACAAGATCAAACTGCCCTCTCCTTCAAAGGGAGAGAGGGCAAGCTCTGTGCTGCCAAATGTGGGCATGGTTCTCATTACAATCCAAGTACATCCAGAAAATACTCTTGTTTCACATGAAGGATAAAATGATGTTTTAGTTTGGCCCCCCTGGCATTAAAATTCATGTTAAGTGTGGGTGGGCATTTTGTATCTGACAAAGAGATACTTTCCAGGAGTTTCAGGTCTACAACTGTTTCATCTGTCTTTGGGAAAATAAACTAGACAATCTATAAAAAATACAAATAATAGAGATTTTCATTTACTTTCAGTAGTCAATAAATTATAGCTTCCAGTATCTTTTTGCCTTATTTCTTAGATATCATGAGGCATAAGAGAGCATTCCGAACCTGTCGTATAATACTGGAAGGAAATGAATACCCAACAAGAAGTACTGATCATTTCCTACGTACAATGTACTACAGATTGCCAACATGGTTCCTGTCCCAAGCACATCGAGAATGTTTATTTTTAACAATTTCCCATTACACATTGTCTCTAGGGTTGAAGAGAAGTACTCACTTTCCCCTATTTTGTTACTGCATCACCATATTGATGCATTTTCCATCCTGTAGCTTAATTTTAATGAAGTCTCATTAAATGTTTCCCCCTTCCCAGATCTCCCCTTTGGAACCTCCCCATTTCCTCCCCCATCCCCCTGCCACTATGGGGGTATTCTTCCATGCACCCACCCACCCACACTCATCTTCCCTCCTTGCCATTCTCCTCTACTGGGGGATCTAACACCCTCTCCTCCCCCTGATGGCTAACAAGACCCTCCTTTGCCACATATGTGGCCAGCACCATGGGTCACTCCATGTGTATTCTTTGGTTGGTGGATCAGTCTCCCGGAGCATCAGGGAGTCAGGCCACTTGCCACTGTTGCTGCCTCCCTGGGGATGCACATTCCCTCAGCTCCTTCAGTCCCTTCTCCAAGCCCTCCATCTGGGACCTCACACTCAGCCCTACTGTTGCTGTGAAATGACTCTTGGGTATTTTGAACTTTTGGGCTAATAACCATTTAACAGTGAGAACATACCATGTTCATTTTTTTGTGACTGCGTTACCTTGCTCAGGATGATATTTTCAAGATCCATCCATTTGTCTGTGAATTTCATGAAGTCATTGTTTTTAATAGCTGAGTAGTATTCCATTGTGTAAATGTACCACATTTTCTGTATCCATTCCTCTGTGGAGGGACATCTGGGTTGTTTCCAGCTTCTGGCTATTATAAATATGGCTGCTATGAACATAGTGGAACATGATGTGTCTTTATTACATGTTGGAGCATCTTCTGGGTATATGCCCAGGAGTGGAATAGCTGGGTCCTCAGGTAGTATTATGTTCATTTTTCTGAGGGTCCACCAAACTGATTTCCAGAGAGGTTGTATCAACTTGCATCCCTACCAGCAATGGAGTAGTGCTCCTCTTTCTCCATATCCTCGCCAACATCTGCTGTCACCTGAGTTTTTGATCTTAGCCATTCTGACTGGTGTGAGGTAAAATGTCAGGGTTGTTTTGATTTGCATTTTCCTGATGACTAAGGATGTTGGACATTTTTTTAGGTGCTTCTCTGCCATTCAAGTTTCCTCAGTTGAGGATTCTCTGTTTAGCTCTCTTCCCCATTTTTTGATAGGGTTATTTGAATCTCTGGAGTCTAGCTTCTTGAGTTCTTTGTATACATTGGATATTAGCCCTCTATCAGATGTAGGATTGGTAAAGATCTTTTCCGAATCTGTAGGTTGAAGTTTTGTCCTATTTACAGTGTCCTTTGCCTTACAGAACCTTTGTAATTTTATGAGGTCCCATCTGTCGATTCTTGATCTTAGAGCACAAGCCATTGATGTTCTGTTCAGGAACTTTTCCCCTGTGCCCATGGGTTCGAGACTTTTCCCCACTTTCTCTTCTATTAGATTCAGTATATCTGGTTTTATGTGAAGGTCCTTGATCAACTTGGACTTGAGTTTTGTACAGGGAGATAGGAATGGATCAGTTTGCAATCTACTACATGTGGACCACCAGTTGAACCAGCACCATTTGTTGAAGATGCTGTCTTTTTTTCCACTGGATGGTTTTAGCTCCTTTGTCAAAGATCAAGTGACCATAAGTGTGTAGGCTCATTTCTGGGTCTTCAATTCTATTCCATTGATCTACCTGCCTGTCACTGTACCAATACCATGCAGGTTTTATCACTACTACTCTGTAGTATAGCTTGAAATCAGGGATGCTGATTCCCCCAGAAGTCCTTTTATTGTTAAGAATAGCTTTTGCTGTCCTGGGTTTTTTGTTATTCCATATGAATTTGAGAATTGCTCTTTCTAGGTCTATGAAGAAGTGAGTTGGGATTTTGATGGGGATTGCATTGAATCTGTAGATTGCTTTCAGTAGGATGGCCATTTTAACTATATTAATCCTGCCAATCCATGAGCATGGGAGATCTTTCCATCTTCTGAGGTCTTCTTCGATTTCTTTTTTCAGAGACTTGAAGTTCTTGTCATACAGATCTTTCACTTGTTTGGTTAGAGTTACAAAAAGATATTTTTTTATTGTTTGTGACAATTGTGAAGGGTGTCATTTCCCTAATTTCTTTCTCAGCCTGTTTATCCTTCGAGTATAGGAGGGCTACTGATTGCTTGAGTTAATTTTGTATCCGGTCACATTGCTGAAGTTGTTTATCAGCTGTAGCAGATCTCTGGTGGAGTTTTTCGGGTCACTTAAGTATACCATCATATCATCTGCAAATAGTGATATTTTGATTTCTTCCTTTCCAATTTGTATCTCTTTGACCTCCTTTTGTTGTATGATTGCTTTAGCTAGAACTTTAAGTACTATATTGAATAGATAGGGAGAGAGAGGGCAGCCTTGCCTGGTCCCTGATTTTAGTGGGATTGCTTCGAGTTTCTCTCCATTTAGTTTGATGTTGGCTACTGGTTTGCTGTATATTGCTTTTACTATGTCTAGGTATGCTCCTTGAATTCCTGATCTTTCTAAGACTTTTATTATAAAGGGATGTTGAACTTTGTCAAATGCTTTTTCAGCATCTAACGAAATGACCATGTGGTTTTTTTATTTGAGTTTGTTTATGTAGTGGATTACATTGATGGATTTCTGGGTATTGAACCATCCATTCATCCCTGGAATGAAGCCTACTTGATCATGGTGAATGATCATTGTGATGTGTTCTTGGATTCAGTTTGCAAGAATTTTATTGAGTATTTTTGCATCGATATTTATAAGGGAAATTGGTCTGAAGTTTTCTTTTGTTGTTGGGTCTTTGTGGGCCTTTGGTATCAGTGTAACTGTGGCCTTATCGAATGAATTGGGTAGTGTTCCTTTCGTTTCTATTTTGTGGAATAGCTTGAAGAGTATTGGTATTAGGTCTTCTTTGAATGATAGAATTCTGCACTGAACCTATCTGGTCCTGGGCTTTTTTTGGTTGGGAGACTTTTAATGACTTCTTCTATTTCTTTAGAGGTTATGGGACTGTGTAGATGGTTTATCTGATCCTGATTTAACTTTGGTAATTGGTATCTGTCTAGAAACGTGTCCATTTCCTCCAGCTTTTCCAATTTTGTTGCACATAGGCTTTTGTAGTAGGATCTGATGACTTTTTTAATTTCCTCAGAGTCTGTTGTTATATCTCCCTTTGCATCTCTAATTTTATTAATTTGCATATGTCTCTGTGCCCTCTTGTTAGTCTGGTTAAGGGTTTATCTATCTTGTTGATTTCCTCGAAGAACCAGCTCCTGGTTTTGCTGATTCTTTGTATAGTTCTTTTTGTTTCCACTTGGTTGATTTCAGCCCTTAATTTGATTATTTCCTGCCTTCTCCTCCTCTTGGGTGTATTAGCTTCTTTTTGTTCTAGAACTTTCAGATGTGCTGTTAAGCTGTTAGTATATGCTCTCTCCAGTTTCTTTTTGGAGGCATTCAGAGCTATGAGTTTTCCTCTTAACACTGCTTTCATTGTATCCCATAGGTTTGGATAAGTTGTACTTTTATTTTCATTAAACTCTAGGAAGTCTTTAATTTCTTTCTTTATTTCCTCCTTGACCAAGTTATCATTGAGCAGAGCATTGTTCAGCTTCCATGTGTATGTGGGCTTTCTGTTGTTTTTGTTGCCATTGAAGACCAGTCTTATTCCATAGTGATCTGATAGGAGACATGGGATTATTTCAATCTTCTTATATCTGTTGAGGTTTGTTTTGTGACCAATTATATGATCAATTTTGGAGAAAGTACCATGAGGTGCTGAGAAGAAGGTATATTCTTTTGATGTAGGATGAAATGTTCTATAGGTATCTGTTAAACCCATTTGGTTCATAACATCTGTTAGTTTCACCGTGTCTCTGTTTAGGTTGTGTTTCTAAGATCTGTCCATTGATGATAGTGGGATATTGAAGTCTCCCACTATTATTTTGTGAGGTGCAATGTGTGCTTTGAGCTTTAGTAGAGTATCTTTTATGAATGTGGGAAATCTTGAATTCGGGGCATAGATGTTCAGAATTGAGAGTTCTTCTTGGTAGATTTTTCCTTTGATGAGTATGAAGTGTCCTTTCTTATCTTTTCTGATGACTTTTTGTTGAAAGTTGATTTTATCCAATATTAGAATGGCTACTCCAGCCTGTTTCTTGGGGCCATTTACCTGGAAAATTGTTTTCCTGCCCTTTACTCTGAGGTAGTGTTTGTCTTTAACACAGAGGTGCGTTTCCTGGATGCAGCTAAATGCTGGGTCCTGTTTATGGATCCAGTCTGTCAGTCTATGTCTTTTTATTGGGGAGTTGAGACCATTGATGTTAAGAGATATTAAAGAATAGTGATTGTTGTTTCCTGTTATTTTTTATGTTGTTTATGTGGCTATCTTCTTTTGAGTTTGTTGAAAGATTACTTTCTTGCTTTTTCTTGAGTGTAGTCTCCCTTCTTGAGTTGGCATTTCCCACGTATTATGCTTTGTAAGGCTGGGTTTGTGGAAACATACTGTGCAAATTTGGATTTGTCATAGAATATTTTGTTTTCACCATCTATGATTATTGAGAGTTTTGCTGGGTATAGCAGCCTCGGCTGGCATTTGTGTTCTCTTAGAGTCTGTATGAGCTCTGCCCAGGATCTTCTAGCTTTCATAGTCTCTGGTGAGAAGTCTGGTGTAATTCTGATAGGTCTGCCTTTATATGTTACTTGACCTTTTTCCCTTACTGCTTTTAATATTCTTTCCTTGTTTTGTGTATTTGGTGTTTTGATTATAATGTGATGGGAGAAATTTCTTTTCTGGACCAGTCTATTTGGTGTTCTGTAGGTTTCTTGTATATTTATGTTCATCTCTTTCTTTAGGTTAGGGATGTTTTTTTCCATAATTTTGTTGAAGATATTTACTGGACCTTTACGTTGGGAATCTTCTCTCTCTTCTATACCTATTATCTCAGGTTCTTTCTTCTCATTGCATGCTGGATATCTTGGATGTTTTCGGTTAAGAGCTTTTTGCATTTTGTGTTTTCTTTGACTATTGTGTCCATGTTTTCTATGGTATCTTCCACACCTGAGATTCTTTCTTCCATCTCTTATATTCTGTTGGTAATGCTTGCATCTATGACTCATGATTTCTTTCCTATGTTCTTTGTCTCCCTTTGTGATTTCTTTATTGTTTCTATTTCTGTTTTTAATTCCTGAATGCTTTTGTTCGTTTGTTTGTGTTTTCCTGTAATTCTGCCTGTTTGATTGTGTTTTTTTGTAATTCTTTAAGGGATTTTTGTGTGACCTCTTTAAGGGTTTCCAGTTGTTTACCTGTGTTCTCTTGTATTTCTTTAAGGGAGTTATTTATTTCCTTCTTAAAATCTTCTATCATCCTCTTGATAAGTGATTTAAGTCTGAGTCTTCCTTTTCTGGTATGTTGGGGTATCAGGGGTGGCTGTGGTGGGAGAGATAGGTTCTGATGATGCCAAGTAGTCTTGGTTTCTGTTCCTTGTGTTCTTGCCCTTGCCTTTCAGCATCTGGTTATCTCTGGTGTTAACTGGTCTTACTCTCTCTGACTGTGGTTTGTGTTTCCTTCAAGCCTAGCTGTCAATATTCCTTGGAGACCAGTTCTCAATCCTGGCTGTTCCTCAGTCCCTGTGTCTGGAGTCCTCCTTCAGCTTGCTTTTCCAAATAAGTGTGTGGCTCACTTTCTCCTGGCGCTGTTTGACTATGGAGCCCTGGTGGCCCAGGCAGAGGTCTCCTGCCACAGGTGGAAACCTGCAGGCTTTTACCTCCTGGCTTTTCCTCAGTCCCTGTGTCTGGTGTCCTTGGGAAAGAGAGTTCTTTACTGATGCTTTCTCTGTTGGAACCTGCTCAAGCCTACCAAATTCATTTGGCTTGATATTGGCTCCTAGCCACTGTGCCCTACCAGAGACCCAGCAGGTCAACCAGATCCAACTCCCCTTCCCTGCTCATACCTTTAAGTCTTAATCCATTTCCATTAGCAGGGTTGATTCTATGCTGATGACAAATAAGCAGACTGGGAACATATGTCAGAAAGTATGAATGCTTACTACACAAGCATCAGGATCTAAGTTGAAATCCCCAGTACCTACCTAAAAATCTATGTAAAGAACCTATCTTGGTAGCATTTATACCTGTAATCAAAGCTGTGGGGATGGATATAGGAGGATTTCTATGTCTTTCTGGCCTCCAATCTAGCTCTAGGTTTAGTGAGACTCTATATCAAGAAAAAAGGCAGAAAGTGATAGAACAGGACATCCAGTGTCTTCCTCTGATCCCCAAGTCCCACAGAGGGGGCAGAGACACAGACACGACATGCACAGACACACAGACACACACAGAGTTGGGCAGACACATACACACATATACACACACACACTAAGGGTGTGTATGTTAGTGGTTGGAAAACTGAAATAATTTCTCAAGGTTGCCTTAATCTGCTTTATATTGTTACAATAAAATTTCTAAGACTGGGTAATTCTTAAACAGTCGACTATTGGCTCATGGTTCTAGAGCTAGGAAGTTGAAAACATGACATAGTAAGGGCCTCATGTTGCTTCAGCTCACATCAGAAAGGCTATTTTAGGTGTTTCTCCTCCCCAAAATGTGATTGAAATGCAAGAAGAATGGTCCACAGAGATTCTGCTGTTGTCCAGATGGACACTGCTGCCTTTTCTTGTGATCTGCTCTATTATTGGAAATTGATTGGTATTTACACCTGTGCTAGGTTGTCAGCCAGCCCACAAATAGCACTGAAGTGCTATTCACAAGGCATTTATATTTAAATGGGAATTTTATATTACTATTTTGATTCCACTCAAATATCTTAACACTTAAGCTTATTAAAAAAATCACATAAAATGTAAAATTTAGGCTGACCAGGTATCTGAGTGGATAAAAATACTTGCTACCAAGGCTGGTGGCTTCCACAAAGAAGGAAAGAGCTGATTTCTGAAAGTTGTCTTCTGATTTCCATTCATGTGTTATGATAGATACCATACCCCACCTCTCCACACACATGTAATCAATCAATCAATCAATCAATTAATAAATCAGTTAATTTAAATTTTAACATGTGATGTTTCATTTGGGGAAGTGCTGACAGCTATCTATTAAAATGAAAATTAAAAAGGAAAATATTATTTTAACCATTATTTTATTAGTTCACAAACTTTGTGAGAATAGTGGAAAAAAGTAAAACATGACTTCTAAAACGATTTATTTTATTTATTTGTCTTTTAAATATTTATTTATTTGTTCAGTGTGTATGAGTGCTAGCTGGCATGTATGTCTATGCACCATGTGCATAGTTCCTGTGAAAGACAAAATGGTTGTCAGCTGCTATATGGATTTTGGGAACTAATTTTATGTCCTCCTGAAGAGCAGACAGTGCTCTTAACAATTGAGCCTTCTCTTCAGTCCCCTAAATATTTATTTTTATTTTACATTATATGTATATGTTTGTGTCTCTGTACATGTACACGTGAATGATGACATTAGATCCCCCAGAACTGGAGTTACAGGCAGTTATGAGCCATCTGACATCTTTGATTCTCTGGAAGAACAGTTATTGTTCTCAACTGCTGAGCTATCTGTCTAGCCCCATACTATTTTCTGAGACAAGCTGTCTCACTGGGACACAAGGCTTGCTGACTAGGCTAGCCTGGATGGCCAGTAAGCCACAGGGATCTGCCCATCTCTGCCTTCCCAGCACTGGGACTATGAGCATCTTCCACCATAATTGGCTCTAGGGATGGACGTCAAGATCCTCATGCTTGTGGGACAAGCACTTTGCTACTAAGTATCTTCTAGCCGTACAATGATTTTCCTAAAGTAGGAGCTTGTTTTTCTGTGATTGAAGCCATTATTTTTCAGCTTGTTGACTCAATTATAACCAGAGTTGTTAAAAGTGGCTTCGATCTTCCCATTTTTAAAAGTTGGAAGTTCATAGTAGCTCTTTGTATCTTATTTGCTTTTATATTCTTAGCATAGTTAATATGCCAAACTTATAATACATTCTCTGAGAATGTTTACAAAGGATAGAGGAACTGAATAACTGAATGTTCTTTCTACTACACATATTTTCCTTTTAGTGTTAAATACTTCTCTCTTTGTAAGGTTCCAATTATTTTAAATAAACAAAAAATGGTTTCAACAGAAACTTTACCTTAAATTATGTATTAAACTTACTGTTAGCCTCCCAAGGAAGACGCCAGAGATTTCAAATATAGCTGTTTGCTCAGGAATGATCGATAGTTCATAGGATTAATTCTTTCTTCTCCCATAACTGCTTCCATCAGAGAGAATCTCTGCCTCCTTTTGATTGTTATGTAGAGGAAATAATTTTAAATTTCCTTCTACATGTAAAAGTAATAAGCTACAAAAGAGATGCACTTAGGTGAGGTTCCTAGATATTCCTTCTCAAGCTTGACTTCTGTGTATCTAGAATGATTGCTAGGGCAGAGGTCATAGAACTGTTCTGAGAAGCTGTTCTTGAAGTGGACCAAGCAGCCTTCGCCACCCCTCAAGATCGGGTATTAGCTGGTTTCTGTTTCTCATCTCAGCTTACATTATTCTTAAAGATTCTACATTACAAGGTACTTGTCTAGATCTTCATTTTTCAAGTAGAGATATTTAATGTGACCTGGATAATCAAAGCAGCTCTCTTCACAAACCTGGCTCAAATTATCATCATCATCATCATCATCTTCTTCTTCTTTTTCTTTTTGTTATCAAACAATGGGATTGTGAACATAATTGTGTTATTTTAGAAAGCATCTGCATAGATTCATATTTTCATTTGCTTTAGTTTGACATTTCTCATTATTTTGAAATTAGGTCCTTTTTTCATAAGCATGTAGGAAAATAACATAATCAGAACCTATCAAAATATAGCAAAAGCCAGAGCTTACTGACAGGCAAAGAATTTTTGTGAGAATTTTGTGATGATTGATTGTACATGAATTATTTATTCTAGCTAGCCTGTATAAAAGACACAAAGCCCCTGATATTTTGCTCACAAGCTGTAAGCCTAGATTCAGCATGTCCTATGCTATTCTCACCTATATTCAAACAATATACCCCTTGTTACTTGCTATTTGGGTCTTGCCCAGGCTGCTTCTGCTCCTGCTTCCTGCCTGTCTTCAGGGTCCACTTCTCCTGGTCATGTGCTCATGATCCCTCTGTCTTCTTTGGTCTCTCTTCCCCTGGTCTCTCTTGAGACACTCACTCGATCCTCAAGTCCCACCTTCCTCTCTTTACCACCCAATCACAGGCTCTAGCCTTTTATTAACCTATCAACTTTATATTATTGAGCAAGGTTTACAGAACAAAGGCCAGTGCACCTGTAAATGCACTTGTCTGCAACCAGATCTTGGGGTTCAGAATTTAGCATTTGTATGCATAGCACCAGACCAACCCCTAACAGTTCCTCACAGGATGGATAAGAATGTTTCTGAAGACTCTATCTAAAGGAACTGATAGATAAAACCATTGTAAAGGTAATGAGTCCAGGGACCAGAGAAATAACAAAAAGAATGAAAATTATCTGGGGCAGAAGTCAATGCTAAATAAAAAGAAACTAAATTAAGGCCCTGATGCCTTCTCTAGGGAGACTTTGATGTATGCTTGTCAAAGTGAGACCTTTTTGTTGTCAGCAGTTGAAAGTGCAGATCTTTTTTTCATTGGTGTTTAGGTTCACAGCTGTGCTTTGCTATGAGGGGGATTTGGTCATTACATCAAATGGTTTTAAATGGTTTGACACATTTTCATGTTCCAGACAACAACTCAGTCATTGTTATTTTGTTATTATGCAGAAGCTCCATTACTATAATGAATACCTTCAAGAAATTATCTAGAAAGAAAACCTTATTTTGGCTCACAGCTTCAGAGATTTTGGTTTATGATTGCCTGGCTCTGTTGCTTTTAGAGCTATAGTAAGGTAGGCACAACTTGGAGGAAGGACATGACGGCAGAAAATTTCTCACTTCTGGCAGCCAGGAAACAGATAAATCAGGAAGGAGAAAAGGGCAAGATGTACTTTTTAAGACAGGTACCCCATGTGATCCACTCCCACCACATAGGCTCCAATTCCAGAGTTCCACCACCTTACAATAGTCGGAATTTGAAACTGCTAGTGAATAAGACAATGAATTAGCATTATATTGATATGTTTCTGGAAGTACCGTCAGAGACTTACCAAGAGGTATGCTTTATTTGTATTTAGACGTTTCCAACCACTCAAGATTAACCACTACAGTTACCATTTGACCCATGTCTCATGATTGTCTGCAGCAAACACATAATAGTACTTTGCTCAGTTAGACAGCCTATGGGATTGGTGATTCTCTTCTGACTTTTCTTGGGACAGATGAACAAACATCTGTCCACTCTAGTATGGTACTGATAACAGATCAACGAAACAATTCCACCCAATTCTACCTTAGTAAGTCAGTGACTTTATTGGGGTTACTTACAGGAGGGTAGATGACTCAAAGATGGATGTACTACTGAAAAGCCCACCCCAGCCTGGTGATGACTCATGAAGGCTGAATCCCTGGCACACTCTCTGTAAGACATGCAGAGAACTTGTCTTTTGAGAGTTTCCTCTCCCCAGCAATTGTCACTGCTTGTCTAACCTTAGGGTGAGTGTGTGTATGTGTATGTGTGTGTGTGTGTGTGTGTGTGTGTGTGTGTGTGTGTGAGATCTTGTAAATCTCAGAAACTTCCTGGTTGGTGCTTGTATTGTTTGCTTACTGTGAAGTCTTAGTGAGTCTCCCTCCTTCCTTAGTGAAGGAGTGTTTTCATTCCTAGGTCAGGGAATTTCTTTAGGACCATAGTTTATACAAAAAGTTAGGTTCTTCTGTGGGTTCCTAAATTTATGGTGCCATATTTTGGGGAACTGTGTTCTTGATGTACTGCCTGGCAGGAATGAAGATATTCTAAGGAAAAATTTGTGCTTTCCCCCATCCAGCTACCACCTACCATTACTATTAGGTAATGTACTTCTGGGAATTCAAATTCCAGATGGAATCTCATGCTGGAAAAAGAAAGAGACCCAGGCTCTGGAGAGAAAGAGAGTGAGAGAGAGAGAGAGAGAGAGAGAGAGAGAGAGAGAGAGAGAGATTATTTCTCAAACGAGATTTCACACAGTGCAGACAACTTGTCAGACCATCTTGCAAGAGAGACTAGAATGGAGATCTTTGACCAGTTCTGCTTAGTCATACCTCTTATATTTTATTTATAATTAAAGCTCATATATGATGGACGTGGTGGGAACCATGGGGCCCATTTGTTCCTCTTCTACTAAAAACCACGTTGAATGAATCTCCTTTTTTTTTTTTTAAATTTTCATTATTAATTTGTGTTTTTAGTTGGCTTATGGCAGCTGAGCCTACCTTATCAGGGCTGCCATGCCCAGGTTCTGACCTCAACTCTGGAAACATTGAGTCACTTGCATTGGTCAATCTACACAATCCAAGATACATCTAATATCTGAGAACAACAGAGTACAGATAATAAGTGTAGTGTTTTTGGGGGCATATTAGTAAATACTTAAAATTTGGCTCATTCACCTGGCATGTAAAATGACATTATAAATAGTATTGTCCTATGCTAAAAGATAGTTAATTTTTTTCTTTTAACACACTGTCTGGACATAGTAAGTGCTTACTAACTATGAACCTTACATTAGATATAATTGTGTGTGACACTGCATGTTAGTCACTGGCAAACTCACTCAAGCTTCTATGCCAGACTTTGTGATCCACTAAAAGGAAACTGGCATCATTATTGGCAAAGCATTTGCCAGAAAGCTTTTTATTTTTAAAGAACACAAATGCTACATCTCTCTATCCTTGAGAAAATTTATATTTTTCATTTGAATATGAGGCAAATGTCTAAACAATAGAAATGGTAATGTAGATGAAAGAATATATGGTTGATTTACAATGGGTCAGACTTCATTGCTTGTCTTCCTGAGAGTGAGGATTGCTTAATTGCTTTCCTCTTCATTTTCAAAAAAATACATTTTATAGTATTTTAAATGGTAAATGACTAATGCACTAAACCTTTCAAGATATCTTTCAGTGAATGTCACTCTGTGTGAAAGGAAAGCAGAGATTGTTTCTAGACAATTCTGGAAGAGAATGTGATGAGAAGCCTGAGACTTCACATCCCAAATTCAGCATCAGTAAGAGCATTCACAGATTATATATAAAGTTCCTTAAAGACACACTGTAGGATTCTAGGAATAATTAGTTAAAATACTACTTAATAGAATCAGGATAATGATATCAGAGAACCAGTCAGACTAGACAGACAAGGCTTAGAGGCAACTGAAGTTGGGCCCTCCTCCCTCCTACCCCTTAATGTAAGAACTATCAAATATGAGTCTTTTTTTTATAAAATGCAACAAACCTGTGTTTATGAAGTAGGATTAAAATATTTTTATCTCTCCCATCTTGTAAGATGTTTGTGAAAATGTTTCAATCTCCCCACCCTTTGCTTTCACAGAGGCCTGCTACTCTGTTCTAGGAAGTTGATGGCCTGGAGCAGTGACCTCTTATCCCTTTCTGTTTTATTTCCTGTGCACCGATTCTTGTCAGATTCACCGCCTGGATAAGACTGTGACATCTGACATGGGGAAAATACAAGTTCACCCCTGAATTAGAATAAAAATCAAGTGTTCTTCCTATCTGATTGCATTTGGGTCTTCTGAGCACAGCCTCTAGATCAAGAGTAAAGTTGGCCTTGTCCAGATACTTCAGTTGGATGATGTCTTTCTTTCCAACCCCCAATTTATTTCTAACAGATAAGATTTAAGATACCATATAAAAAGGTGGAAGTATCAGGGCTTAGCTGAGGTTGGTCCATTAAATGAGAGCTACTTCCACTCAGTCAAAGGGGTAGAATTAGAGTTCTTGATTTGAGAATCTGGCTTTGGGTGAGACAGGGTTTTTGGGCCTGAGGCAGGCTAAGTCACCTGCAACATGACAAACCAATGCCTCCCCTGTAGGAGTTAATTCAATTGTACCTGTCAATCTCCTGGGCCTGGAGATCACATCTCAGGGAAGCCGACTTACTTGAAAAATGATTAGCTCCTTAATGAGCTAATAGACAACTCAGGAACCCCTCCCTTGATGTAGTACCAGGCATATCTTTACTGCTTAGCCTTCCCCACATTTTGGAGTTTTAACTAAAACATCTTCACTTCTCTTTTACCCCCTCTATGTCATCTATCTATCTATCTATCTATCTATCTATCTATCTATCTACTGGCTCAAATGCTAAGCATGCTTTCTATGATACTCTGATCTTTCTAGTTTTATCTTTGACCTCAGCCCTCCTGCAGCTGCTTGCTGACCTCCATTGCTTAATTCAAACAGCACGGCTGTTTCCCTTCCTGTTCTTCATCTTTATCCTCCTAGCAGCTGCCAAAATTTATATTTGGACTGATGTTTTTCTCTCACACTTTAATAAAATGACTACTGAGATTTCTTCTGAGTCCTTTTCAAAATGCTTTTATCAACAAGACTAGGAACTCATTAATGGGGATCTCAGGTTCTTGGAGTAACAGGGACCACTTTGTGTAGAGTCTTGGAGACTACTGAATGAAAAACAAAAAACAAAAAACAAACCAAAACAATAATAAGGAAGGAGATGATGGTTAAGAATAAGACCAATATTAAAATCTTAAGCCAAATTTGAAGCAAGTGTTAATTATTTTCCAGGAAGATGTGCTCTGGCCACCAACACTCCAGGGTTCCCAGGAAATGGCCATCAGTCACATTTTATAGGAGTTTAAAAAGGCAAAACCCACAATTCACCACATTTCTCACTCAGGAGCAAGCATACATCCTGACGTATTTCCTGTCCACATATTTCCCACCCACATGTGATCAAGCACATCCAGTGCAGATGGGTCAACCAAACAGGAACTTATTCTCTACCGTTTTACCTGTAAATAGGAACGGTAGTGGCTATTTCTGGTTGTCAACTTGACTATATCTGGAGTGAGTTACAATCCAGGATTAGAGGACTCACCTGTGATCTAGATCTTGAGTCTGGAAGACAGAAGTTTCAGGTATGGTGGTACGCACCCCTCTGATCTGGGCCACACCTGTTGCTGGAGATCTACATAAGGACTTTGGAAGGAGGAAGATTCAATCTTCTTTGCCTGCGAGCCTTGTGGGACTGAGCAACTGCTAGATCCTCAGGTTTTCATTCACAGCTACTGCTAACCATTGTTGGGGAATATGACTACAGACTGTAAGTCATTAACAAATTCTCTTACTATATAGAGACTACCTATAAGTTCTGTAACTCTAGAGAACCCTGACTAATACAGGACCCTTATCTTAATTTTCCTGTTTTGTTCTCCCATCAACTTGCAAGGTGTATTGTTCTTGTTTCTTTTTTGGTCCAACAATCGCTGCTCTTAGGTATGATGGAGGAGAAGGTTTATTGTAGGTATGAGGAAAAAGAGAGACATCTGGGAGAGTCTAGAAGGAACATGACCCTGAGCTGGGCCATGTGAGGAGAGGGACCAGCAGAGAGAGAAGAGCCAAGAGAGTTAAGGGTAGATAAAAAGGGGGCTAGGTAACCAAAATGGCTGGATTATGTAGGGAAGGAAAGCTTAGGGGAGGGCAGCCCAGCCCCCCAGGCTGGAGAAATTTAGGGTAGGGGACATGATAGGCCAGGCATACCCTGTAACAGGTAGAGACTGAGGAATGCTGAGAGAACCTGGCTGGCAGGTCCTCCACTAGGAATTCTGACATCATTCTTAGTGTCCAGAGGAGCAATTTAATGTTTTGAGCCTGGGATTGATATGAACTGATATGTAAAATGGGGTCTCACTGTGTAATTTGGCTGATATAAAACTATGTGAAGACCAGGCTGTCCTCACACTCACACAGAGCCACCTGCCTTTGTTTCCTGAGTGCTGAGATCAAAGGTACGCACCATCACACCCAGTTTGATTTACAATTTTAGCAGTTTACCCTTGTTGCTTGTAAAAGGAGTTGGAAACAGGGAGACAAATTACAGATTTGATATGGAGACTCAGCTAAGGAGTATGTGGGATTAGAACCCAGAAGTTGAAACAGGGTTAGTGAGCAATTAGGATTGTGTTTACAATGGTGTGGATGTGAGAGCTCTGGAGGCAGGCCAGAGGCAAGGTGGGGTCTTTCCAGCTTGCAGGTTTGAAAAGCTTGTGGTTTCAATAATTGAGATGGGAAAGACTGAGCCTGAGTAATTAGGGGTAATTGGAGCTGACTTTGCATTTATATGGAGCTAGTAGATAGTATCCCCAGAGCTGCAACTGCTGAAGATTATTGAAAACACATTAGGGGTCAAATCTTGAACTTTTTAGATCTTTCTTTTGCCTTTCTTGAGGTCAAATGTACAGTTTCTTTTGAATATGTTAGCATGATGGTGCAGTTACTAGATATTCTGTGGAGCCAAAGTCTGATTCTTTTAGCTCCTCCTTGGTTGTGCTCTGCATCAAGCTCTCAGGCTCTTTATATTGAGTATTGACTGAGGGAAGGACATCATGACAGCACAGGATGAAGTCTTCTGGAACAGGTTATAATTATTTAAAATGCATGCTTTCTCTCCTTTACTGCTCTAGCTAGTTTTAATTGCCAACTTGACACAGCTTAAAGTCATCTGAAAAAACCTCCTCCCTTAATGAATTGCCTAGTTCAGTTAGATCAGGAGTATGTCTGTGGGAGTTTACCTTGATTATTAACTAATATAGGAGGGCCCAGCCTACTGTGGGTGGCATCATCCCTAGGCAGATAGTCCTGAGTGGGATTAAAAAGCGATATGTGGTGATTTGAATAGGTATGGCCCCCACAGACTTATGTGTTTGAATGCTTGGCCCATAGGGAGTGACATTATTAGAAGGTGTGGCCTTGTTGGAGGAAGTATGTCACTATGGGGGCAGGCTTGAGATCTTTTATATGTTCAGGCTATGCCCAATGTGGCACATAGTCTACTGCTGCCTTCAGATCACAATCTAGAACTCTCAGCTCCTCCAGCACCATGTCAGTCTGCATGCTGCCATGCTTCCCACCATATTGATAATGGACTAAACCTCTAAAACTGTAAGCCAGCCTCAATTAAATGTCTTTTTAAAATAAATGTTACCCTGGTCATGGTGTTTCTTCATAGCAATTAAACCCTAACTAAGACACTAGGTGAACATTAAGCCTTTGAGTGAGCAAGCCTGAGAATGATCCAGCAAGCTGTATTCCTGTCTGGCTTCTGTTCTGAGTGAGGTCCTGCCCCGACTTCCCTCAAAGATGACCTGTTTCATGGGAGTATAAGATGAAGCAAGCCTTTTCCTTTTCTAAGTTGAATTTGGTTATAGTGCTTTATCATAGCAACAGAAAAGAAATGAGAACATCTGCCCTTTCCATAGTAGGTAGAGGGAAGTATGGCAGAAGACTCTGTGCCTTCTGCTGGGTACCATCACAGTAAACTGTGTTTCAGCTTTCATGATCCTATACTATGAAAACTAGAACTGAGGTTTTCAAAATAGAAAACAGAGAAATTAAATAATGCAATAACTTTTCTGTTTGTAGCAGTTGACTGTTTCAGATTCAATAAGCAATTGTGTGATCGATAACAATAAAAGGTAGAAAATGTGTAGACAGTTTAGGGTAAAAGGAACCCAAAGAAAAGTGATCAGTTTCTTTCGTGGTGAAAAGGTAGAAACATCCTTGAGCCTTCCAACAGTCTCATCCTTGTCAGAGGGCAGAGATACAAGAAGTGTTTAAGCCAAAAATGACTTTAGTTCTGTCATGGTCAGAGGCTGGAGATGTCAGAAAAGGGGTGTGTTTTTCTTGTTGTTTTCCCTTAAAGGGATACCCCTTTCTAAGAACTACACTGAGGATGTGACTGAAACTATGAGGCACAGTCTTAGTTAGGGTTTCTATTGCTGTGAAGAGACACCATGACCATGGCAACTCTTATAAAGGAAAACATTTAATTGGGGCTGGCTTACAGTTTAGGTCTAGCTCATTGTCACTATGGTGGCAAGCATGGTGGTATGCAGGCAGACATGGTATTAGAGAAGGAGCTGAGAATTCTACATCTGGATCAGCAGGTAGCAGGAAGACAGAGACACTGGGCCTGACTTGAGCTTCTGAAAACTAAAAGCCAACCCACCAGTGACACACTTCCTCCAACAAGGCCACAGCTTCTAATGGTACCACTTCCTAGTGACCAAGAATTCACATCTATGAGCTTATGTGGGTCATTTCTATACAAACCACTATAGGCACCTCAAAACCTACTAAAGTCTTATTAACCCCAAGACAGTGAGGCTCAATGGTACTCTACTCATGGCTTACCTCCTGCTGCGGAGGAGCTCTCCCTTTTTCCTCTTTCTTAAGCTTCCTGTAATAAATGCTTTTTTCTAAAGCCCATCCTTTATCGACTGTAATTTTATTCTTCAAATTTGTGCAACAAGAACCAGAGAACTCTTGGCTTGGAGAGCTTTGGTAGTTTTTGAGTCTCTGGTACTCTAGCTTCTCAGGCTTAACACAAGAGCTGAGAAAGGCATTGGTTGTTCTCAAAGAAACCCCAACATTCCAGAATCATAAGTGAGTCTATCTGTACAACTTTGCTAGTTTTCAGCTGAGATAGTTCTGCGGTCAAGGTAAGTTGTAGATTATAACATTGTCTTGCTGGTTCCAAGTTGTTGACAACATATTTGCAAAGCCCATATCAGAGCCACAATGATTTCCTTAATTTTCTTTTAATTCCTTAATGTTAAGTTTTTACACTAACATTTTATTCTTCTGGGTTTGATTCTAATGCAAGCTTTGACACAATAATCCAAACTGATTGTTTTTCTAGGTAGCTAACAAACTATACACATTCTGTAATACTATAAGGATAGTATCAGATGTTCATGGCTGTGAGCCACAGGCAGCTAACTCTGGAATCTGCAATTGGAAAAGATTCCCCCAGACTGTCCCCTGAATTATACAAACTGCCTCTAACAGACAGGAAAACCTGATCCTAGTTGAAAAGTGGCACCCATTAGGAGATTCTCCAGAGACACATATGAATGTGTGAAAAAGATTGTGCCTAGGTGAATTACTGATATCACAAACTGCTTCAGCAATAATGCATGAGGGCTTCTTTTTATAACAGGGATCATAGATGCTGCATATGCAGTAAAAGGAACATAAGAAGAAATCAGTTACTTACCTCAGTCAACAATATAGCCACTCCTGCAGAGGAATCCTCTCTTTTGTTTTGTAATTAAAGCCCTTGAATTCATAAATAATTTATGACACTCAGTTTTCTCCTATGTACAGTGAGAATAACCATAGAACCTAGAAAAGTTTAGAACCATAGAGAAGTTCTAAATTTCCATGACTTAACATCTGTGGATGGCAGGAAACAGATATTACCTAAACAAAACTGGTCTTTTATCAATTCTTCCCTAAGGCAGTGCCTAAAATTCTACCCATCCTCTCAAGTTTTGGCAGCTAGAAACTAAAAAAGTATGTTTCTTGGGCGAATATTGGTATGTGGGCAATTTTCAGCCATCTGAGTGTTACAGCTTTCTCAAAACTATCTTTTAATGAGTCAAGCGATCTGAATAAAAAGAACTGGGTGATTGCAATGTAGTTATTTTTTCCATGAGTTATTTGAATGAGACAATAATTACATCATTAATACTGAACCCCACCTGTGGGCCAGGACTAGGGTGGACAAATGCCTTGTTCACTTGGGGTGCAACTAACAGAAGACTCAGAATAATGAGAAGTAAAATGTCAGAGTTCTATGAAAGCACTCAAATTAATGCAAATATACACATAAGAGACAGTATCATTTTATATGAAGATGGGATCTGGGAGAACAAAGACTAGGGAAGACTGCTTTGGATTCCTTAGGCTTGGAGTCAGAGATGGTTGTGAGCCATTCAGTGTGGGTGCTGAGAACTGAACCAGGGTCCTCTACAAGAGAGCAGGAGTACTCTTAATAACAAATGAGCCATTTCTCCAGTGCCCCTTTAAAAGATCTATCTATCTATCTATCTATCTATCTATCTATCTATCTATCATTTATCATTCAATCTATCTTTCTATCTATATCTATCATTTATATATATATCCATTATCTATCATCTATCTGGGCTCAGAGGAAACAGACTCGTGAAACTGAGGAGAGGTAAATGGCTGTGAGAAAGACATAGACTAGAATAAATAGGTTATATAAGTTAAGAGCTAGTCAGAGACCAAGCCAAAACTTATGGCATAGGCATTTATTCATAAATAATTAAGCCTCAGAGTTGTTATTCTGAAAACAAAGGGGCCAGGTAGAAAAGCTTGTGGTTACCTTTCTTTCTTTCTTTCTTTCTTTCTTTCTTTCTTTCTTTCTTTCTTCCTCCCTTGCCTCCCCCCTCCATGCATGCATGCACACACACACATACACAGAAGAGGGCAATATAGGCAATTATGAGCTCCTCTGTGTGAGTGCTGAGAACCAATGCAAGGTCGTTTGTAAGAGCAGAAAGCATTCTCAACTTCTCAGCCATCCTTCCAGTCCTTAGATTTTATAATTAAAAAATGATCATATATCTGTCATTTTATACCACTCAAACTATATGTTTCTATGGATTGAGTCTGAAATGTTCCCCAACAGGTTCATGTTTTGAACACTGGCCCCCTAGCTGGTGGCATGGTGTTTGGAAACCCTGAAACCTTTAGGAGGTGAGGCACAGCTAGCAAAAATAGGTCTCTAGGGGCAGGCTTTTAAAGGTTATACCTGGTCCTTGCCCCAGACTCTGCTTTTTGGTTTATCTTGATGTGAGAAGATTCCATCACATACTCACACTGCTACAAAATCTATTATGCTTTCCCCACTATGAAGGGCTAAAATTATCTGAAGCTAGGAACTGGAAGAAATCCTTCCTGACTTAAGTTGTTTCTGCCAGATATTTTGGTCAGTCCTCTGATGTGTATTTAATCTTTATAAATATGCTCTACTTTAGGAGACATTTGATCATCAATATCCCTTTGAAACTGACTTATACTAAAAATTGAACTAAAGTTTTAAAATAAAAATCTAGGGGATCTATCAGCCTCTTAAAGTGTTTGGAGCAATAGATTTGGAGCATGGGAGTGGAGGGAATGTCAATCAACCCAAACTCACTCATTACAAGAGTAAACAGGGCTTTATTTGGGATCTTGAAAACTACAACTCAGGAAATCAAGATTTACATAGTTCCAAATCTGTTTTCTGAAGAATATGGGAATGTGGGAGTTTCTATTGAGCAAATAGTGTTCATTTAGTATAAACAGTAGAAATTCTTTTGCCAGGAAACCAGTGTTGGAGTAAGAAAACCAGTTCCTTTGAGGCCACAGCTAATATAGTCAGAAAAGATAAAAGAAATCTATATGCTTGTCAAATGTCTAGAACAGGAGTCTGGTGATCTCTGACAGTTTATTCTGAGTATGGACATAGTGTAACTCTCTGTTCTGGATAGTGCCATCAGAAGAAGGTAAAGGTGACGTGTCAACAGGCAGAAACTCACCCGGTGCCTAAGTCTTGCTCTGTATTATCAGCATCTCTTTTCATGGTGTTTTCATCATGGTTTTTCCTTTTATTTCACACTGTCTCAGCATCTCCTCAATTTGCTGCTTCCTTCTCTTAAGTGTCAGCAAGAGGGCTTTTTTAAATTACTTATTTGCATGGGTCCCAATTAAAGCCTAAACAGTGCTTTAATCCTGGTATGCTCATCAGGTACTAACTCAGGCACCCACAATCACTTAATCTATAGCTTTTGGAAATGAGAAGGCTCAGTGAGGAACTGAGTCTTCAGTGTGTCAGTTTTTTATGGTCTGGGTTTCTTCATAACATTCTTTTCTGACTAGACGTAGGGACAAAGGCTTCGTGTTAAAAAGAGGAACTCAGAAAGTTCTGCCCACATTTAGGGTGGGTCTTCCCAGTTCAAATTACTTGATAAAGACAATATCCCTTGTCCACTCATCATCTTATCTTCTACTTGATTATAGTCAAGTTGACAACCAATATTAACAATCACAGAACCCTCTATGTTTGTTAAATATGTAATACCAAGCAAAAGAAAATGGATGCCTCCTAGTGCAGGTGTGTAGCCTACTCTTCCTGGGTGTGGGGGTATATAGAACTTTCTTGTTCCAACACTCATGTTTGATTTCCAAAGTGCAATTTTATATACAATGTCTGACTATATTTCTCTTTTTATTAAATAAACTTGATTTTGCTTAAAAATAATTAAAACCTAGTGGTCTAAAATTTGCTTATTTCTTAAAGAGTCTCACTGAGGATGATAAGAGAAACTGTTTGTGCCTTGAGATAAGAATATCATTGTTTAGTGTTTGAAGTGGAGGTTTCTGGTTTCTTTGGAGACTCAGTTGTGTCATGTGATGTTTCTCTGGAAACCATCTTATGAGAGGATGTATTGCTGAGAACAGACACATGGTGTTTTTCTGGAAACTGCCTGGAAAAGGGCATGTGATGTTTTGCTAGAGTGGACACTTGAGATAACATGTAATATTTGCAAAGGGTATAATTATAACCCAACAGACGGTGGATGATGTTGTGTGGCATTGGTTTGCCTTGCTACTCTTGGTTGGTCTCCGTTGGTCTTTGCTGATGCTGGTCTTCGCTGATGATGCTGTGGCATTGGTTTGCCTTGCCTTCTTCACCGATCATCCTTTGTCATGACTTTGTAGAGAGAAACACACCAAAGAACTTCTGGTGGTGTTCTGGTGGCTTCTTGCCACTTCTGAGGACTTGGGCCAATAAGCAGAGTCTCATGGTTCTTCTGAATCAAGCTACTGCTGCTAATTCGTGTGAACTTAACTGATGGTATCCTGACAACGAAGATTGGAATCTCCCCAAAGAAGTATTTCTAAACAGGTTCACAACCTCCTTTGCCATACGAACTCTTCCTTTTCACTACTTTTGGTGGGTGGCTGGCTAGAAGGGAGGTTAAAGTGTTTAAGAACCCTTATTAAAGTAGGTTTTGAAAAATACAAGCCTACAAGTGTTTGCTGCTCATTACTTGTTCTTTACTTTTGCTCAGGTAAAGGCTTCATGGGTAGAATAGTTACAGGATTAATAAATGCATCTTCTCCATCAGCCAAAAGTAGTTCAGAAACTGAATTTCAATGTTACTTCAAAAGTATTGAATTATCTGCTTTCATCTCTGAATTTTAACACATTTGATGAAAAATTAAGAATGTACTTCACTCTTACTTCCTTATTAAATATGATAAAAATAAACATCCTGATATCTTTGAGATGATTTTGACTTATTTATAAATGATCCTAGATCATTATAATACCTCTCATTTAGAAAAATCTTTAAAAGTCTTTCATATGATTTCTATTTACAAGAGAAACTTGCATGGGTTCTGAATTATAATATATTCTTTGCTGTGCACTCTAAGAATCATGCTTCTTTAAATCACACAAGCAGGAGATAGATGGTTCAGTGGTTAAGACTGCTTGCTGCTCTTTCAGAGGATCTGAATTCAGTTGCTAGCATGTTGGGCACCCCACACTCAACTGCAACTCCAGCTCTAGGGTATCTGATGTCTTCTGGTCTCCATATAATTTTTAAAATCTTTAAGTCACAGTCATATGGACATTAGAATACTAAAGAGAATGTGTCTAAAATTGCAAGTAATAAGATCATGCATTGTCTAGAAGCCATAAATGCCCAAGACAAGCACAAAAAGCCTCCTGGTTTACCCATGTGTAAGACTTGTTAAGGAGCATGTATTTATTATGACAAATACAGTGTTTTGGTGCTGTGAGGATGAATAACAATGGTGAAATGCATTGATGTGACTGTGTGACTGGTCTCATTGCTATCGTACCTGAGAGAGCTTGCTTCTGAGAGCCCAGTATCCTGGGGAGTAGCTTGAACTAAGGCATTGTGAGGATTTAGAGGCTATAAAATTATCCCAGGTTTTTTAAAATAGTACTTGGTTTCTATCTGCTGCCAACACATGAAATATTAAGTGTTTGGGATGATGTCAGTATATGGAGTGGATAAAGGATCTTGAAGCCAGTAGTAGAAGTGTTAGAATTGCATCTAGGATGCTGGAGATCTGGGATGATAATGGCCTATGTGATAGTTTCAAAAGGAAGGCTCCCATAGGTTCATATATTTGAATGTTTGGTTATTAGGGAACAATACTATTTGATGGGGTTTAGATGTTGTTGGAGTGTGTCAATGGGGGTGGGCTTTGGGGCTTCAATGCTCAAGCCAGGCCCAGTGGTGCTTTCTCATCCTGCTGCCTGTGGATCTGGATGTAGAACTCTTGGCTCCTTTTCTAGCACTATGCCTGTGTGCTTTGCTGGTAGTGGGACAAACCTCTGAGACTGTAAGAAAGCCCCAATTAAATGCTTTGCTTATTAAAAGTTGCCATGGTCATGGTGTCTCTTCACAGCAATAGAACACTATTTAAGGTACCCATATATTATTTTGGATAACACTACACACTATTCATTCAATATTCAATCCACATAAACTTCTGCACTGAACTAAGAAACGCTTCTTAGGGGAGTTTTAAGTAAGTATGTCAGGATTGGATTTGCATTTTAAAATCTCACTGTGAAGGAAATGTTAGAGAGAACAAAGAATAGAGGCAGAAAAAGCCTGTGATGATGACATGAATTCAAGAGTTAAAGAAGTGTTGTGAAATAATTCAAAGAACTTCTGAAGCAGTAGAAGATGGGCTTGTGGGTGTTGAGCAGAAAACGCAGGATGTCAGGAGGAAATTGAAGAGACAAAAGGCCAAAAATAAAAATAAAGTTCTTACACTTTGATAGGCAGTTCACATTTGGAGCCTGACTCCTATGAGCCACAATGTTGTATATACATATCTAGAGTCTAACCCTTAATGACACACTCTCAAGGAAATCAGCTTACATTGTAAGTTCCCACATAAAAAAAGGAAAACAGGAGATCTATCATATTTCTTGGATCACACAGGAGACTAAGTATCATCACTTTAACTGCTATAAATGTCCTTCCCCATCCTCTCTAGTGACATGGTTTCCTTCTGGTAACTCACCCACTATTCCATTTACATGAATCTTTATAAATTCTCTTTGTCTATTTGTGGCTTTGCTAAATTCTTTGTACTGTTCATATTATGAACCTTCCACATGACTCTTCACATGGCAGAAATGATGGAGCAAGCCATTGAGAATGAAAATTTGAAATGTAAATAAAGTATCAAAAAAAAGTTTAAAAAAGAGAGAGAGAGAAAGAAAATTTGGGGAGAGGGAGGAAGTTGTGAAAAATGGCAAGGAAGTTGGGGAGGGAAGAATTTTAGGTACCTGAGGAAAATCTAAGTGAAATATAACTCAGGAGTTAAGTAGACAGGCAGGACAGCCTGGTTGAGAAAGCCTGTGGCTGGGAAGGTCATAAGACCTTATGAAATAGGAGACAGGGAACTAAGATAGTTCAGGACTGGTCCTAACAAGATCTTAGCTTTGGACAAACGGTCATGGTATCAGCTCTAGATGGTCCACAGATCAAAATCTCTTTGGTTGATAATCTTTTTGTAACTATATTGGTTTATGATGGAGCCCCATAACAGGGAAGAAATCTCTCATTTTTGCCAGAAGACAAGTCACTCTTTAGACATTATTATGCTATTGTTATGTAACTATTCAAAAGTGAAGCCCCTGCTGCTTAGACAGAGTCCTCTCTTGGAACTGAAATATCTCATTAGTGTAACTGTAGGCTTTTACATCCATGCCCCAGTTCCTGAATAATGACTTGGAGGATTATTTATTTATGAATAAATGCCTAGGACATAAGCTAGGTATGTTCTCCAACTATCTTGTGACTTATATTATCCCATTTATATTATTATATGTCTTCCATATGGCTTGTTACCTCTCATCAGTTTCATATAACCAATGCCCTTTGAGTCCAGGCGGGAAATTCTTTCCTATGCCTTACTGTTCCCCAGAGTTCCTCTCTTTCTGCTAGCTGTCCCACCTTCTAACTGCCTCAGCTTATTGAACATCAGCTTTTTATTGACAGGTGATGCTTCCACACAGATAACTATTACCTGTTTATCTTTGAAAACATCCATAGGAAGCTAAATGAATCTTATTTTTATAATTAACTAAACTAGTACCTAATAAGATCATAAATTTGGTTGACTGTTAACTTGCATTTCTTAATTATTTGTTTGCAATAGCAACTTCTTTTAATTAATCATTTTATTAATTTACATTTCAAATGATATTCCCCTTTCCCAGTCTCCCCTCTACAATCCCTTATCCCATCTCCCCTCTCTCCTCTCCCCTTTGCCTCTATGAGGATGCTCCTCCACTCACCCACTCCCACCTCACCCCTCTAGCATTCCCCTATGCTGGGGCATCAAGCCTCCACAGGACCAAGACAGTGGAAGTTAAAAGTAAAATTGAGACATCCAGAGATCTGCCAACTGCCATGCCACATGATGGGGAAAGATGTCCACCGACCTGTCCTCTGCTGCAGGATCTTAAACTAATCTTCCTCCCTCCATCTCCCAAGTGTTAGGATTACAAAAAAGTGATTACAGCTGTCTTCAGAGTACTAAGGACTGAACATATAGATTCTTTCAGGTGGAGTAAGTACTCTATCAACTGAGTTGCATCCCTAGGCATCTGCTTCTGGTTTTTAAGTTTAAATTATTTTTACAATTTTTGTTACCTTTTTGTTCAAGTAATTTGGAAATTTGGCAAACCAGATAGAACAATAGGCTTGCTGACAAGGCAGTGCAGGGTCAGATTGATGCCTCCCCTCAGCAAAGAACAAGAGCCAGTGTTCATAAACCCATGTGGGGATTCATGGTCTAAGTTCATTATAACCTGAGAAGAATGGCAAAATGTATGATCTGTGAATATATTACCCCTGGATGTTGTACAAAGGACACAAATTCCCTGTGAGCTAGGCAGAGGAGTAAAATTTTGAGCCCTATTGCGTAGTATGGTGACCACAGTTAATAATAATTCTACACCTTAAGTTTTCTTTTTCTCTTGTTGTTTGAGAAGAGGGTTCATGTATTCCAGGCTAGCATCCAACTTCCTATGTAGTTAAGGACCTTGATTTTCTCATCCTCCTGTTTCTGTTTCTTAAATGCTGGGATTACAGTCATGTTCTATCAAACCCAGTTTTGTAGGGCAGGGGATCAAGCTGAGGGCTCTGTTGTTAGGCAAAGATTCTACCTAACTGAGCCACACCACTAGCCCTATTTCATTTTTTTTTTAAAGAGTAGATTTAAAATCTTCTCTCTATAAAAATAATGTAATTATATGAAATGGTACTTATGTTAATTAGCATGCTATAATCATTCCACAATGAATACATAGATCAAAGAATCATATTGCATTTCATAAATATATACAATTTTTTTTCTCAGTTAAAAACAAAAATTCAATTTAAGTCTCATTATTTGAGTTTGGAACAATTTATTAAAAAAATCAGTTCTAATGTACATGATTAAAATGAATTTTAAAAGCTTAAAAAAAGCTTAATTTAGGGAAACTAGATGAGAATAGTAATTACAACCATAGATAAAATTGTAAAATTAGGTAAATTTATGGTAGAAAAAGAAAACAGGGAAGAAAGGAGCTTTGTAGACCAGAGAGTTCTTCTTTCTAATACAAAGAGAAGGAAATGGAGCAGCTGCCTGGTGGAGTGCCAGGGCACTTCTTTCAGATACCCGGGCCATATGGACCAGCTACTCTCTGGAGTGAGCATCTCGGGGAGAGGCTGCTTTTCTAACTTCTGCTGCAGCACTGGATTCTCTATGTTCAGACTTGTGTTCGATATATCAAACGATATTGAACATGGATATTTATATTCTACTGGTTCATGTTTTTCAAGTGCCTGTTTCTGGTGAGGGTTAGTATTTATTAACTTTGTTTTTTTAAAGGTTTATATATATTTTTGTGTGTTTGTGTGAATGTGCCATGTGTGCAGGTACCACTGGATTCTCTGGCGCTGGAGTTGTAGTTGGTTGTGAGCCACTTGGTGTGGGTACTGGGAGCTGAACTAATGACTTCTGAAAGAGCAACAGATATTCTTAAGCACTACAATACCTTTTTGACTATAATATTTATATGCTTGTTGTTTTATGTTGGGCATTAAAAACTTCTTAACCATCTTTCTGGTAAATATAGGTTATTTACTTTAAATATTTTTAATTTTATAATTTTTTCTTCTTTTCCACTTTCATGTGTATGTGTGTGTGTATGTGTGTGTGTTGTGCACATGTGTATATATGTTTGTACATGTGTATACACATACATGTAAGAAGCCCATGTGCATGTGAAAGCCATGATTGATGTTGGGAGTCATTCTCCTTTAGTCTTCCACCTTGTTCATTGAGGCAGTGTGTCTCAGTCAATCCCAGAGCTCATTGTCTTGCTAGCCATGTTGCTTGGGGGATCTCCTGTCTCATTCTTCTGTGATTAGAATCACAGGTGGGCTTCCACACTCACCCAGCATTTACTTGTGTTCTCTGGCTGCTGGGCAAGTTGTTTAAGTATGGAATCATTTTATCAGCCCTTATTATTATTCTTTCCAGTTAAAAATGATTTATTATTGTGGGATGTGTATGTGTGTGTGTGTGTGTGCATTGCTTTGATACACATGTGGAAGGCAGAGACCACATTTGTGGAGTCATTCCCTCTTTTTTTCTTTGCCTGGGTTTCAGGGACTGAACTCAGGGTTTCAGGTCTATGTGTAAAGTACTTTTACTTACTGAGACATTTTCTCATGCCCAGATATTTTCATTTTTATGTACTGGATTTTAATTGAGTTTGGAAGAATATATTTTATTGCTTTTTTTTATCTGAGGAATTTCTTTCCTAGACCTGGTGACTAACTTACTGTATTATTTCCCTATGAGGTTCTCCCAACTTAATGGGATCTGATCTTTTTAATTAACATACTTACTCAGATCTTGGATCTCTGAGGACCAGTTCTTTCCCTTCCACACATACATGTGATCACATGAAGACTTGCTACCTCGTGTCCTTTTATACATATGCAGGCTTTACTCACTGTATATCACAAATTCCATCTCAGTGGAGAATGCAGTTTCTAGACTCAAATGTCTTACTGCTTTTGGCAGGAGTTATATCTGGAGAGGTATAGAGGTCATTAGTTCTGTTTACCTTAAAGGAAGAATACTTGTTTAAACATGCAGTAAGTACCTGTTAATGTCTAGACATTATTTACATTATAGGCTATAATTAAGCAAATGTTAAGTACTACTAAAAAGATCTTCCTCTTGCCTTCTATTGACTAGTCAAGGGTATACAGGATTCGGGGTAAGGAAGAATACTAGCACCATAGCACAGGTAGAGCAGCCGAAGGATAACCTTTTGGGAATCTGTTCTCCCTTTCTACCTGTTTCTGAGGCAGATCTCTTTTGTTATTTCTGCCTCTATGCTGCCTCCCTATGCAAGTATCTAGCTGATTCTCCTGTCTCAGTCTCCTATTGCTCTTTAGGAATACTGGAATTGCAGATGTGTACCATCACATCTGGGTTTCTTTTTATGTGAAATCCAGGGATTGAACTCTGGTCATCAGTTTTTGCCCAGTAGGTGCTTTTAGTTGCAGAGCCATTTCCCTGATTCTCAAAATGTGCACCTTTTAGTCCTGCTATCTTGATATCAATTTAACTTGGGAATCTATGTTCTAGAAATGGTCTTTTTTGTGATTACAAGGAGCATTGCTAGTAAAGAATAGCTACTTTCAGGACATCTCAAGGCTTTAATGATCTAAGTAAAGATATTTGGCATAAGGTAAGCCAATTTATTTTTCTAGTTTGCATTGTATTTTAGAGCTTTGACACTTTGCTGAATATTTCAGCATAACACTACACTAGCCAATGGAGAAAAAGGTGCACTTAGAGGTAGTAGGTGAATTCTGATGGCACAGTTTGATTCCTGATTTTGAGCATATTATGATAAGCAAATTTATCTTTGTTCTATGAGATAAGCTGGTGAATTTTCTTTCTCATTTCAGTTGGGTTTCTATCCTTTCCAACAGAAAGTCATTGCTTTTGTGGTTTCCTAAAAGAACCTTTTTTTTTTTTTTTTCTTATTTCCTTCAAAAATGTATAACATGAGATGATAAGACAGCTCATCAGGTAAAGATACTTGCTATGAAGACTGACAACCTGAGTTTAATCCCCTAGACCCACGTGGTGGAAGGAGAGAACTGACTCCTGCAAGTTGTCCTCTGTCCACACCTGCACCAGAGTATATGTGTACACACACATTATGCATGTACACAAAAAGGAAAAATAATCAAGAAGTATAATATATAGGGGCTGGAGAGATGCTTAGCTGTTAAGGATGCTTCCTGATTTCCTATAGTACCAGAGCTCAGTTTTCAGCACCCACATAGGATGACTCATAGTCTTCTGTAACTCGAGATTCAGTGGATCCACCACTCTTTTGTGGCCTCCAAGGGCACGTTCACACACTGGCAAACGTACAAACACAGACACAGTAATACAGACAGAGACACACATGCATGAATGCACACCATGCACAAACACACACACACACATGAATAAAGAGAAAATATAATTTAAAATATTGCATAACGTATAACTATGAAGTATAACTTTTAATAGTTTGGAAATAGTATATATAGGATTTGGGCTGCTTACTTACAATCTGTTGGATGTGCTCTAAGTGGCTTTATCTGTGGTTTGCAGTCTGTTGGTAATGTTATTTCTGGACTATTTCTTCTTAAAATATTTCTTCTACTCTCCATCTCATACAGATTCTAATTACATAAACATCAGATTGTTTGATAAAATGAAATAAACATGCTATAGTTCTTATGTGCTCTGTCTTATGTTTTTCATTTTAAAAAATCTGTATTTACATTTAGATAATTTCTATTGATCTCTCCTTAGGCTCTTAATTTTTTCCATAGCTTCATAAGGCCTTTTGATGAGACTGTCAAAGACATTCTTTGTCACAGTTACTGTGCATTTTACTTCTTGCTTTTCTATTTTATTCATAGTATTGTTTCTAAATCTCTGCTGAAAGTACTCACCTGATTTTATATTAGATTGGGTTAAATTTTCCATTAGGGTTTGAATCATATTAATTGTAGTTATATTTAATTCCCTTAGAAAATTCTAAAGTATGTGTCAGAGATGAGCCTAGTTTTTTATTATTCACATGGGAATGTATTATTTCTTGCATTTTTCTGAGGATTACAATGTTTTAAAAAGTTAAACATCTTATATTGAATAGAGTCTGGGCTAGTGTTTTTGCTATCTGTATGTATATGGCATATGTATAGCATGTCTACATGTGTGTAAGACAATGTGTATAGGTAGGTGTACACATGCACTTGGAAGCCGGAGGTTTGTATCTACAGTCTTTCTTGATTTCACTCTAAGTTATCTACTGAGACAGCAGAGTGTGCCAGTTTGTCTAGACTATCCAGTTTGTCTAAAATCCTCTCTGTCTGTCTCCCAGCACTGGTATTATAGGTAGGCTTCTAGGAACACCTGGCTTTTTATGAGGGTGCTGGGATCCAAACTTCAGTCCTCACACTTGTTTGGTTGAAAGCCCAATCCTTCTTCCCAACTCCGGAGGTTGTTTTCATGCCTAAAATAGGCATATCTTTCTTCTGGACTTCTGGGTTGAGGTCTTACTAGTTTCTTGAAAAATATGGTAATCATATTTAATTAACTTGTTTTGTACAGCAGTTTCTTCTGAGTTGAAATATTACCTTCAGATCTGGGGAAGCTCAGAAGCGAAATTAGCCTCCCATGTTTGGGAAAGCAGAAACTTGCAGGATTCTCCAGCTTCATAGAAGCTGTAAACAACTGTGGAGTGGAGGAGACCCAGCCAATCAACTGCAAAGAAATTCTTACACCCATGGAGCTGCCTGCAAGCTGTGGAGTTATCACCTGAGCTGGGGGAGGTCTCCTTCTCTCTCTCTCTCTCTCTCATATGTCTCACCAGTAAAATTGTGTTACACAACAATTTGTATCTTTTAAAGTTAAGTTGCCTGTTTTTTTTTTTTAATGGTTATGAGTTAAAAACCAAAACAATAAAACAATAATCTCTGTTCCATGGAAATACTTATTGAAACTGAATTTCGATCTTTACCCTTTTAGTGAAACCACAAATATTTATAATTCTGATTAAGTTTACAGTGGCCACAAAGGTTCCTTTACTTGAAAAACAAACAAACAAACACTATGTAAAGTAATTAATTGAAAAATATACTGCCTGTGGCAAACATTATCTTTCTCCATCAATGAGTTTTAATTTTTCTCAACATAGATAAAGTGTAGGAGGGAACTATTAGAAATATTCTTCTCTCCAAGTCTCAATGTTAGATTTAAATCACTTTATGTCTTTCTTCATGAAGATTTATAGCAGGGAGGATTAATGCTTCATGGGAAAAGAGACAATTGTTTTTCACTTGTACAGTCACTGATACAATATCCTTTGCTATGTAAACAAACCCTTACTTAAACTAGTATAAGTAACCCTAATTAAATAAACACGTTGTATAAAAAATAGATACTGAAGTAGAAAAAAGACTAGTTGGAAGAGGAAGGGAATCAGCCAGAGTAGGAGGCATGGTGGTCTTATTTGTCAACTTAAAGACATCTAGAATCACCTGGGAAATGGGCCTCAGGGCATGCTTGTGGGGAATTATCTCAATTAGGTAATTGGGATGGAAAGAATTACCTGTTGTGGGTGACTCCATTCCATGGGCTGGGATTCTGAATTGTATGAAAAATGAAGGTGAGCTGAGCATGTGGTCTGTAGCATAGAGTCACTGACTCCTTCTTTTTCAAGGTCTAGTGAGGTGCCAAGCCCAGCCAAATAACCTCTGACTCTTTCCTTCCATGGCTCTGTGGGGAGAACACCTCCATCTCCATCTGTCCCCTCTGTTTTACGGTATAGTTTACAGCAACACTCTCTGATCTCAGTCACCTTGACATGGATGTCAATATTAAAAGAAAACGTTGGGAATTTAGTCCTCCCTTCCTTCTCAGTGAAAGTTCCCCTTCACGTCCATTGTCCTGCCAAGAGTTTAGAAATCTTATTTATGGAAGTCAAAATCTACACAGTAATTCTCAGTTTTTCTTTTCTGTTTTTTCCTTAAGAAATATCGGGTAAATAAAGGAGTTTATAGAAAAACAAAGAATGAAGCGTATTATTTTATTTCCACACTCAATCCTCATATAAGCTATTCTTATGTGCTGAGCTGCAGCCTCAGTCAGGGCTTGCCTACTTAAAAACTGCCCCTTTCTTTTGAGTTAGACTTCCTTTCTCAGACATGTATCTCTTCAAGACTTGCTAGAAGTCTCCTTCATTCAGGTGGAGACTTAGTTGTTATTCTATAGTAAAGGGAACAGCCTGGGACAGTGAAATTGAAAAATTGACTATTCTATCTGCCTTACTTCCTTTATTTATTTATATTAAAAACAAAATTCTGACAGTGATGGACTTGGCAAGCTTTTAAAGTGTGTGTGTCTGTATGTATGTGTATAACTAGGGCTGGCTTTTGTGTGAATAATGGGGATCTGAGCTCAGGTACTTGTGCTTGATTGGCAGGAGCCACCTCCCTAATTCCGCTAAAATATAATGTCTTACCTTTAAAATAGCAAGTCACCACCTTACTTGACTGGGGTAATGTGGATATTAAAGCTCATTTTGGCGTAAGCCAGATTTAAGGCTCCACAGTAAGTAAAGTACACCTAACCCTCTGGTGAGGTTTTTCAGTGTCATGTTTAGTTACATAATTACCTGTGGAGACTATATTCACCATTTTGCATTGCTTTCTGTCATTATAATAAAAATAAATATTTCAAACAAGATTTTTAGGACCCATGAAATACTGCCCACCAGTAACCATGAGTAGCAGAATTAATCTATTTTAGAAATTAATCATATTGGTTCATTATAAAAATCCTGGTTTGCTAACCACATATAAATTTTTATAAGTTACTGACAAAGGTTTAGTTAGAACAGCAGATTTTTTTAATTGGATATTTTCTTTATTTACATTTCAAATGTTATCCCCTCTCCCGGTCCCCCCCCTCAGGAACCCCCCTATCCCATCCCCTCCCCCTGCTTCTATGAGGGTGTTCCTCCACCCACCCAACCACTCCCTCCTCCCCGCCCTCAATTCCCCTACACTGGAGCATCTATCAAGCTTTCATAGCACCAAGGACCTCTCCTCTCATTGATGCCTGACAAGGCCATCCTCTGCTACATATGCAGCTAGAGCCATGGGTCCCTCCATGTGTACTCCTTGGTTGGTAGTTTAGTCCCTGGGAGCTCTGGGGGGTCTGGTTAGTTGATATTGTTGTTCTTCCTATGGGGTTGCAAACCCCTTTAGCTCCTTCAGTCCTTTCTCTAACTCCTCCATTGGGGACCCCGCCCTCAGTCCAATGGTTGGCTGCAAGCATCCACCTCTGTATTTGTAACACTCTGGCAGGGCCTCTCAGGAGAAAACTATATCAGGCTCCTTTCAGCAAGCATTTCTTGGCATCTACAATAGTGTTAGGTTTTAGTGACTATATGGGATGAATTCCCAGGTGGAACAGTCTCTGGATGGCCTTTCCTTCACTCTCTCTTCTACGTTTTGTCTTTATATTTGCTCCCATGAGTACTTTGTTCCCCTTTCTAAGAAGGACCGAAGCACCCACACTTTGGTCTTCCTTCTTCTTGAGCTTCATATGGTCTGTGAATTGTATCTTGGGTATTTGGAGCTTTTGGGCTAATATCCACTTATCAGAGTTCTTTATGTGAGTTCTTTTGTGTCTGGGTTACCTCACTCAGGATGATATTTTCTAGTTCCATCCATTTGCCTAAGAATTTCATGAATTCATCATTTTTAATAGCTGAGTAGTACTCCATGGTGTAAATGTACCACATTTTCTGTATCCATTCCTCTGTTGAGGGACATCTGGGTTGTTTCCAGCTTCTGGCTATTATAAATAAGGCTGCTATGAACATAGTGGAGCATGTGTCCATGTTATATCTTGGAGAATATTTTGGGTATATGCTCAGGAGTGGTATAGCTGGGTCCTCAGGTAATACTACGTTCAATTTTCTAGGGAACTGCCAGACTGATTTCCAGAGTGGTTGTACCAGCTTGCAATCTCACCAACAGTGAGGAGTGTTCTTTCTCCACATCCTCAACAGCATCTGAGAATAGTAGATTTTAACCACATTACTAAAGATTAATTTTGACATTTTATGTAACTTTATGTTTCAATATAATATCTCATTATAAAGTTCTAATGTCAAGAAATAATGTCAAAATAGAAGTTTTACTTGTTTTTATGTGTTGTAATGCTTTAGATTGGCTTGGGCAACTGCATAAACATTTTAAAGGTGTTTTATTACCCCTTAATTGTCGGGCCCTATTTTGGCCCTGGTTTGGACCTTGAGGACAAATCTGAACCTGTGAGTTTCTGTGGCCTTGTGGGAAAGCCTAAGCCTTGCTTGAGTTTTGAGACCTGTCTCAGTCAGTCACTTCCCGATCTGGGCGACTCAGCAAGACCTGTTTGGCCCTGCCTCTGCCCCACTGTTTCTGATGTGATGCTTTGCCATTGGCCCTTTCAGTTACTCCTCACCCTCTGTCACCCTTTCCTGCCTCCCTATGTCATCTCTTACCACACCTAATTGCCCACCTCCTTACCTTCTCTATATAAGCAAGTGCCTAGTTTAATAAAGTGAGTTCCTGCTTTGACAAGACTCCAGGCCAGACTTGTTTCTTTTGGGCTGTGGACACTTGCCATCCTGCTTAGCCCCAAATAGACCTGGCTCAACCAGGTTCTCTCCTCTTGTCTGGACCTGCTGGCAAGGGAGCCGACACTTAATGGGTATTTCTTGTATTTCATTGAGTTGCCTAAATGAATGTGGATTCTTTTAGCCAAAGTCCGTCCCTCCCTTGGAACTATTCTCAGGACACACTTTAGGGGAATATCATGTATTTAGTGTTTGCCATTCTGATTTGTTTATGATACAGAGTCTTCCTGCAAAGCTCAGGAGGTCTCAAACTCAAGGCCTTCTAGTTTCAGCAATCCCAAGTGCTAGGATTGTACCATGTTCCAATTGCCAGGCTATCTCATTTCTATATAGCTGGTGTAAATCTGCATTTGTAACTCAGTGTGATCTCTCTTGAGATACTTAAATAATTGTTATCATCTCTATTACCCTTGGAATCTCAATGATAAGTAGAGACAGTAGCAAACAACTTTTAACCTGGTAACAGACACTAAACAGAATATTTAATCCTCATAGGAAACCTTCAAAGTTATGCCACAAAGAAGCCAGGATAGAATGGATTATTTTTAATTTATTTATCTTTATGTGCGTGAATGTTTACCTGAATGTATATCTTGTGGTGCCCAGGGCACCCAGAAGAGGGGCTTAGGTCCCCTGGAACTTGAGTTACAAACAGTTGTAGCCACCATGTATGTTCTGGGAAACAAATCTGGATTGGAAGGGCAGCCAAGTGTCTTAACCATTGAGCTATCTTTCCATCTGAGATGTAGTAAATTCTAGATTAGAATTAAGAAGTATTATTTTTTAAACTCTTCTTTTCTCTTTACCATGTTAAATCTTTAAGATAAATACTAATTTAATGTTTCAGCCTTATGACATATTAAAATTATTATTTTTTAAACGCTGTGATTCCATCTATTTGGAATGCTCACAATAGGCAATCCATAGAGATAGGTAGCATATTTTGGCTGTATAGGGCTGAGACAATGTGAGGAAATGTAAAGTGATACTTGTATAATTATGGGGGAATAAAGAAATATCCTATATTTGACTGCGCCTATGGTTACACAACTTTATGAATATACGAAGAGTCATTCAAGCTAATTAAAAAGATAACTGTGATATGTAATTTTCCAGGATTCATCTCTTTTATAATATGTTAGAAGCATAATTTCATAAATAACATTTCAGTTAAAGTGAAAAATTTCCAATAGATAGTTGAAACTCATGTAAAATAGCAGTCATCTAGTATAATCCATTCAAAATCAACCATCACAGACCTGCACTGGGAAGAAAATACCAGATTGAACCTTTTGATTTCAGTCGATGAACAATCAAACATTTATTTTGAATTTAAAATGTAAAACTTATATTGACAATGATCCAAATGTCCTGAAATGTCACCAAATATGTTTGTGTTTTTTTTTTTTCTTTTACCATAATGGTTTCAATAAATATATTGTCAGCCATAAGAGAACATTTCAATTTTTCCTTTAAGGAAGTGAAATGCCTTGGAAGGACTTACTGAGATTCTGTTTAACAGTGTATTCAGGATCATCTTTCTTGTACAGGGTAAGGATATTGGTCTGACTGCTTTTTTAAATTTATTTTAATTAATTTTGTATTTTTGAGACTAAAGCAGGATTATGCCATTTTCTCACCTTTCCTCCATCCCACATACTTCCCTTGACTTGTTATCAGATTCATGGCCTCTTTTTTTTCAATTATTATAAATATATATGTATATACACACACACACACACACACACACACACACACATTCTCTCTCTCTCTCTCTCTCTCTCTCTCTCTCTCTCTCTCCTAAATATCCAACCTGTTCCATTTGTTTAATGTTTCTTGCATGCATATGTTTTCAGGGCTGACTGCTTGGTATGGGATAGCCATTCGGAAGGCTCTTACCTGAGGAAGACCATTTCTGCTTCATGAGCTTTCTCTTTCTGTGTTAGTGTATCTATTGACACCACCATCCTGTTCAGGTCTTGCTCAGACAGCCATGCTGTTGAGACCTCCAGAGTTGCAGCTTCCCTGATGTTTATAGGAGATACAATCTTGTATCAGACTTCTTGCTCCTCTGACTTTTAAATTCTTTTTACCTGGTTTTCCTGAAGCCTTAGGTGTAGGGTTTGTGTTAAAGATCTATCAGTTGGGGTGGGCTACCACAGAATTACTTGTTCTCTGCACTTTGATTGATTGTGGTTTTCTGCAACAGTTATCTGTCACAAAAGAAGCTTCTTTGTCGAGGGCTGAGTGCTACATTTACCCTGGTGTAAGATGTCTTGTCTATTTCCTATAGTGGGTCTACATGCAGTTGAAAGGGTGGGTTCTGGACTTTGTGTCTCCCTCCCTGTTGTTGAGCTGGCTAAACTTTCTAAGACTCAGTTCCATGAACTTCCCATTGGAGATTACAATAATACCTTGTATGAAACTCAGTTATAGGAACCTGAGGTGGAGTAGACCTCTACAGCTATTATTATTTATTATTTATTACTACTATTATTGTTGTTGTTATTGTTGTTGTTATATGTTTATTTAAATAATGTCATAGTGCCTTACAGGGGTTACATATAAATGTATTTAGTGGATGGTTGTTATGTTCCATGGGTGACATGTGCACATATCTGAAATCCACTATATAGAGAAATTTATGGATTCGCTGGACTCATGCTGATTCCTCATTAGGAACTAGATGGTCTGACCTAAAGTTATACTCGACATATTCTAATTACTATGATATAGCCTTAAATCATGGCACTTAGACAATTACCTCAGTATAACAACTTTTTCTTAACCATATGACACAATACTAATATATGTTTGCTGGGCCACAGAAATTCAGATTCTTTTAGGTTTTTGATAATTGAAAATGTAAAAACTAAATTTGTGGAATTAAAGTAGAACTATTTCTTAAAACACTCAGACTGATGATTATACTTCTTGATGTGAGAAAAGTAGAATGTGAAATACTTGCCAAAGGGGCTAAAGAAATGGTCCAGACTACTTATCTCTTTTCCAGAGGACTTAAGCTTGGTTCCTTGCACCCACATGGAGAAGCTCACAGTGATCTGTAGCTCCAGCTCCAGCTATCTACTGCCTTTGGGGGCATCCACAAAGTACATGTATATGACATGGCATGCACATGTACATGATCACACACAGATGCATACTAAAAATAAGTCTTTAATAAAATAAAAGATTTGCAAAACACAGCATATTTCTGAAAGTTGGCAACATAGACATGCAGTAGCTTTTTAGACATTATATTAATATATTAACTCTTTTATTTTGTATCTCTATCAGGTGGGTAGTTTACGCTGTGTAGCAATTTTCTCAAAATTGAAATGTTCCCTCTTAGAAGTTTGTTAAGACTCAGGAAGTTATAAAGGGAGGTTCATTAAGACTCAAAAAAATGAACAACTCAAAAGTCTCAGGATGTCTTGGAAACTTGCCAGGTTCATAAGATCCTATCCTCTCCAAGGTCTTATCAACAGTAAGGACTGCTGAGAAGAGACTCTCCAGGCTGCCAAGGTACCTGAAAGTAATGAAGAGAGCTCTAGGTTTCTAGCTTTCCAGCATTGTCACTCATACTGGGGTGGGCTTTGGTCATGCAGCTGCCTCTAAGTGATTCTTGTAAGTAGCTCCTCATTCACACTCTTGTAAGTAACCCCAATGAACTCACTGATTCACTAAATTAGATTTTATGATACTATAACACTGTAGACATTTGTGCATATCTAGCCAACTCAGGAAGAATGCCACACAACAAATGTCTTTTAAATAAGTCTTTCCAGGAATAATGTTTTCAGTAGTGTTTATTCCATTGAAGAACTCTTTCTACTAAGAGCAAGGAAGGGTCTGATGTTCGTTGTGATGTATAAGCTGAGAAGTGGGCATGCCACAGCTGTATGTTAAGTTTAGTGGGAAGAACCAAAGACTCTCGGCATAGTATGTTTAAGTATGACTGATGCTGTTGATTTTAAGCCCTGTCCCAAATCCCCAGAAAATGATCAGAGATGTCCATCCTCTAGCATGTTTATATGTGGTTTGCCTACTCCATGGGAATTTCTAATTTCATGTTATGGTTCCCATCATCCTAGATTCTTCACAAAGGAATTACAAAAGTGAGACCATTGAATAAATTTAATGCTTTGTGTTTGCAATTATAGGAACAGTTCTGTGCTCTGGTAGAAATGAGAAAAGTCTAGAAAACAGCCATATCTTCCGTGAACATCACCAGAGGTAAGAACTGCTTTGTGCCTAACTACTTCGCAAAAGAAGCAATTTTCATAAATCCATAGTTTCACACAATGGCAAATGCTTTTTTCATTTTGATGTTGAATCTGTAACTGCAGCAGCAGTGGTGGTAGGAAAAGCTTGGAACAGATTGACTCATCTCCTACTGTTAATCAAATTACAGTGAGAACTCACATTCTCCTTAAGCCAGGTAAAGCAAACAAAGAAACCCTTAGAATTTCTTCTCATTGTGGGGCTCAAACAAATGGCTGATTTTACCACTTAAATGATAGTGGTAGGACTTGAGCTGTGGATGGGCTCACTAGTAGTAACAAAACAAAGTTAGAAATTTGACTTTTGGAGAGAAAAAGAAATGATGCCTTAAATACCCTGTAATGATAAATCTGCCCTTTGGGAGCTTGAGGGATAAAGGAGATATTTTTTGAACATTATAACAATAAATATCTTGTCTGAAGCTTGCTTAGTTTTGCAACTGTTGTCTTATCATGTAAATGAAAAGATAAAAGATGTTATTTGGCTAGGGGTGAGCCCTGTGGTCCTGATATTGCTTAGTGTGCATGAGATCCTGGGTTCATCCCCAGCATTGCAAAATGAAACAAAAAGCTAACACCCCTATGGGTGGCTGATACAGCTTCTTCTTTAGTTCCACCAGGCTCTGAACTCCCATGATGATTATTATACTGTGAAATTTAATCACAGACTTCTTCTCTATCACAGAAAGAAATTCTAGAGCTTGAAATAATTTTGCTCATCATAAAATCAAGACCCTCATTTAACAAAAAGAACCTAAGAAACATTAGAGATTAATGCTGTTTCATAAAGCTCAGTGAAAAGCAAGACCCAGGATCTTGTCCAAGCTGGGGGCAAAGTCTTTGAAAGTAGGGGGTGGGGTGTCATGTCTTGCTTGAAGGATGTGAGATCCCTTAGTAAAAGAGCTAGGCCTTAGGCTAAGACCTCCAGCATCCTCTCCAGAGGCTGGAGCAGAAGTTGGGCTCAAGGCAGCTTCCCAGTGAGTACAGCTGATTGGCACATGCTGTCCTGGAAGTCATATTCTATGAGACTAGTCCTCATAGAATCCTGACATGCCCAAATTTTCTAGACTGTTGCCAAAAGATTCCATAATCAAATTATTGATGCAAACTAAAACTCAGAAAAGGTAGAGAAACCATGAAAACTTCAGTAAAATTTATGTCTTAATTTGGTAAACCTTCAAATAAAAGCAGTAAAATGTTTTCATTCTCAGAGGGTGTGATGGTTAAGCTTGATCATCATTTTGATAGGATATGACACCAATTAAAAGACATACCTTTGGTCTAGTCTGTAAGAGTATTTCCTGTAAAGTACTATTCCAGGGTAGACAGAACCTTCTAGCAGTGATACAGATACTAAGAGGTCTGAGAGAAAAACAGAGCTACTTTTGTCTGCTTTGCTTCATTCTTCATTTGTGAGTGCATCTACTCCATGGCTGCCTCACTGATGCTGTTCTTCACTAATATCACAAACCAACAGCTGAATGTATGCTGAAACCCAATGGCTTTCCTGAAATCCTTGAGGCCTTCAGAATCAGACTGGGACTGCTGAAGCATCCAACTCACAGATCAATAACTACCAGGTTCCCAGCATCTCTAGCATTCATAGTGATTTCTGGGCTATACGGTCTGTGATGGTTAGTATTATCAACTCTACAGAATCTAGAATCATCTGGGAGATGGCGCTCTGGGCATACTTGTGGGGTATTGTCTTGATTTCATTAACTGAGGTGGGAAGACCCTTTCATTGTTGATAGTACCATTTTATGGCTGCAAACCTGGACTGAATAAAATGAAGAAAGTTAGCTGAATGCATACATTCATGGCTTTCTTCTTCTGACTTATTCTTCAAGTTCCTGTTGCTTTGCCTTTCCTGCCTGCTGGACCGTACCTTGAACTATGGACTAAGTAAACTCTTTCTCCTTTAAGTTGCTTTTGTGAACTATTTTATCTTAGCAACAGGAGAAGAAGCTATGACACAGCCCATATCATATTAATCAATCTGTAATATGTATTTATAATGTAGGTTCTGCTCCACTGGATAACACAGAGGATAAGCAGATTAAAACTAAGCTCAGTCTGTGATTTCAAGTCTCCATGATAGGGAAGCAATGGCAACAAGAATGAAGACCCTTGCTTCATCCCTTTGTGTCTATGTAAAATTTGGATCACCTGAGGCATCCACACTGGAGGTTCCCTAAGTCAGAAACCCTAGATGACACAAGACCTGGCTGTTCACTAGCCTAACATCTCCATCATGCCTGCCTGCTTCCTAGACTCTGGTCTGGGAATAGCTTTACATCTTTGTAACACCTGCATTTCTCAGAATCTTTACAAAATGGGATTGATATTTGACATTTCTTAATGCACAAGGACAGTTAAAATTAAGACTAAGAAAAACTGCCTGTTGTTAATGTGGGTTAATACAGCTGGTGTTATTCTCACTGCAAGAACATTTCAGGAGCTTTGCAAATGTGTTTTCCTGAATAATGACATTTTGTTTTCTGCTACTTACAGTTGATGTCCTTGACACTTACCTGTCCATTCACACCACCCACCACCTCCAGAGAAAATGCTCATCTAGAGCAGTGGTTCTCAACTTTGCTAATTGCAACCCCTTAATTATGGTTCCTAATCTTTTGGTGACCCCCACTATAAAATTATTTTCATTGCTACTTCATAACTGTAATTTTTGCTACTATTATGAATCATAATGTAAACATTTGATATGTAGGATATCTGATATTCAACCCCTGTGAAAGGGTCATTTGACCTCCAAAGGGGGTCTCAGCTAGAGGTTGAGAACCACTGATCTAGAGCCCAGGGCCATGTTTTCCTAAATAATGAATGAGTTTTTTTGTTTGTTTGTTTGTTTTGTTTTTTTAATCAGATTTCCAAACATTTGCTCTCTTTAAAATTTTGTTATTTTAAATTTTTTCATAAGACTTTGTTTGCAATTCCTATAAATCCACTTTCCACTGTTGGCTGGGTGGTTTGTAAAGAAGGGAGGTCTATTTAGCGCACAGTTTGCTGTGATGAAAGAGTAGACAACATGGAGTCAGCTCTGGTGAAGGCTCTGCTGGCTTCCTTAGATGTGGTGATACTGTCACCTCTCTCCTTCCACAGTGGAGTCACAGTCTCTCTTGTTTCTGCTGTTGCACAGTGTATTCCAGAGTAGCTCATCCATAGGCTTTTAGATGATAGCCCATCTCTGCCTCCCATCTCACTGTGAATGTGCCAGGATTACAGATATGCACTGCTGCATAGTTCTTCACATGGGTTCCAGGGAGCAGACACAAGTCATTTGGCTTGTGTTTTTCCCTGGCTAAAATTTAGAGCAATTTTGTTTCAAGATTAAAATATTGAACATTTATTTCCCTAGGTTCCAGATATGTTTGATAATGTGAAGAAATATAAAGATATGAAGAAATACTTATATTTTAAGAGGTAGCATATGTGTATAGATTAGTGTTAATTTATTATTCTTAACTTCTGAATGAAAAACAAGTTGAGATACAAAGTTTAAGAAACCAAAATTATTTTAAAGTCACTCAAATATGATCCACAAAAGTGGAGTAATGGGGCACACAGATGGCTTAACAGGTATGAGTGGCTGCCTGGCAAGCCTGACAACTTGAGTCTAATTTGTGGAGGCCACATGAAAGTCAAAGGAGTGAACTCACTCCAGAGCTGTCCTCTGACTTTTACACATGCATCATATGTGCTCCCCAATAATGATGAGTAAATTTTAAAGATTTAAAAATTTGAAATATTTAATGATAATTTACCAGAAGTAATTTTCACACAAAGTAAACGACTATTATACAGATCCCTTTTGAGGTCCTTTTAGGGTTTTTTATGGACTTAAGGTTTCCATAAAGTGTGAATACCATGTGTTAGTTTGTACAGACTCTGACTAAGCAGCCGTGTTTTGCGATAGTTCCTTAGAGATGCTGGCTCCAGTTCCCACTGACCTGAACATCTCAGATACATGGAGCATCATCACCTTGGAGACACTAAATGCTTGATCTGGAAGAAGCTCAGATCATCTTCCACATCTGCCTTCAGAGGAGGGTTTTGTTTTTTGTTTTTGTTTTGTTTTTTGTTTTTTGTTTTCATTTTACTGTCTGAATGGGTGAGGAGTAGCTAATAATAGCTTATTTTTGTGCTAATTGGAACTTTAAAAGTTTTTTCTTTTAAGAAACAATCTATATTTAGGTACATCTTTTTGGAAACAACCTTCTGTTTGTTTTATTTTTCTCATCTGAATCAAAAGGCAAATAGTGTATCATTTTACTTAGAATAGGGATATCAGATAGCTGTGATCTTCCTGGCACAAAAATTATCTATATAAAAGATGAAAATGATTTTGCTATTCAGTTCTTTTGTTTATCATTAAGTTAAAATTCTCAGTATTCGATTTAGCTGTTTTAAAAAAAATGTTTAACTAAATATTTTATAGACAAATTTACTCACCATTACTTATTCAAAAGTAGTCAGGTTAGTTCTGCCTGGATTTAAATGTAAAGCAATTTTACTATTTATCTTCTTTTGCTTATTTATATTTTAAAGGCTGGCATTCATTTTCAACTAGAATAGAAAAGATTTCCCTCTTATAATTGTGGCAATACAATTTAAAGGAGAATAAACTTTTGTTTTTAGAGAGCTATCTTCAGATGAACAAGAACTTGTTCCATGTGTTGACGATTAAGTCTTCTCTTGAAGAGAAGTATTATTTTGAACATCATCTTGAGTTAGAAATTCAACCACTCAGTTATGTAGATGAACTATTTCTAAATCACCATTTCTCAGTATAACAAAGGAAAAATCAAGCTTAAAAAGGACATTTAAAAACTCATTTTTTAGAACTAGCCCTGGCTATGTTGTTAGGAAAATGTCCTCTTGAATATCTCTTCTTCCAGACTGAGAGCATTTTACCAAGCACTTTTCCACCATGCACAGTCAGATTCCCCAGGAACAGTATTGTAGACGGAAAACTCAAGGAGCATGGAAAAGTCACCCTTTCTTCTCTCACCCCACCCCACCCCACTCCCAGTTCAGAGTCAGACATGTCTTCCATCTTGATAGTGAAGCTATCTAGATGTTCCTGATCCCTCTCCCACACATATGTTGATATAACCAAAAGGTGGTTTTAGGCTGCTTGAGAATTTATCTGTATGCATGTGGTAACCACTTTTAACCCATGGTAGTATGTGCTTTTCTGGTCGCCTTTTAGTGGTTACTTTAATGTCCACAAAGTTATCTTGTGTCAGGAGCCATCAGAGGACAAGTTAATAACTAGCAGGTGATCTTCCTGAGATGACTGCCTTAGATTAAACTCTACGACGGAACTCTGGTAGGCAAGGCCCATGAGAAGATAATTTTAGGAAAGATTCCTGCTATTAATATGCTTTTCCTGTTATTATTAAACATATTTAACAATCACTAGGTATTAGCTCACTCTTTGAGCAGATCTCTGCAGATCTACGAAGATGTACTGTTTTGTAGTGACGCTATATAGACAAATAGATGACTTCTCAATTCTTTATGATTGTCCTATAAGAATTTCTAAAATTATATCAGCGTTTATTAAGCTCTTTTATAGTGGGACTGCTATTAGGCCTCTTCTGATAAGTTAAAACAGCAATGAGAACTATGCCAGTCTCCCATGTGTCAACAGTTATTGCTTCTAGATAGTAACTAGACTTTCTACTACTCAGAGCACATTCCAAGAGGTTGTAAAACAATTAACCAAAGGTCATAAAAAGGGAACTAACAATTTATTATAGATGCTAGGATAGAAGATAAAATATTGACCAGGTTTATCTCTACAAAACGTCACTAATAACTTAGTTATGGTTTTCGACTTTCAATGAACCTGTGGAGCTGTGACAGGTGATGGATGTTAGCCAGATCATTACTCCTAATGGATATTCATGTAAACATTCTCTGTTGTAAACTTCTATTTCGATTTATGATTTAAATTTTATGTGTGAACTTGTGACAAACTTTTACCATGTGATCATGTATTCTGAAAGATGTATTAGTACTGACGACAAAGAAAATTGTGAGAGAAAAATTTTCCCTTGCCCCACTTAGGATCTTTCCGCTTTTCCCTTTTTCTTAAAGAGCTTTCATAGGTAATTTTTTACAATTTAGAAATAAATGCTATAATCACTTTTCAAAGTGTCTCTTTTTCTTCCTGGGACTTCTGACTGACTACTAGGCTGAAAGTTAGAGCCCTGCAGTTCCTGCGGAGATAGAACAAAGGCCACATTACTTAATCCTCCACAGTTAGGCTACAGGGTTAATTGCCTGAGCCAGCAGCTTTTAACCCTCAGAAAGAGCCACAAAGTTTTTAGGACTTTTTAGAAGTTATCATCAGCATTTCATTATAGTTAGAGAGCTAGAATATCCGGAGACCCTCAGTCTTTAAGGCTACACCAGAGTCCTACTCTGTGTCTTGTCTCAACCCGCTCCAGGTCGGGAGGCTCCGGACAATCTTGGAAGTGGAAAGCTGATCGCACCACTCCGCTGTAGCAGTGCTGATGGATTTCCACAATTCCAGTAGTGTTGACGCTTACTGCTCTAGTTTGGGTATGAAGTGTGCTCCCAAAGCCAGGGACTGATGATGATATCTAGGAGGAGACGGTGGAGGCTTTAAGGAGGATCTAGTGGGAGGAAGGCAGGTCACTGGAGGGCAGGTTTTGAAAGAATCCTGGGACCTTCTCTTTTCTTTCTAGTGGTGGGCAAATCTCTTTCCATTCCAGTATATATCATCTTATTAAAAAAAAAAAAAATCAAAGGTGCAGGGTGTGGTGTCACATGCCTTTACTTCTAACGCTGGGGAGGCAGAAGCAGGTGTACCTCCAAGCTCGAGCCAGCCTACTCTATAGAGCAAGTTCTAGGACAGACAGGGCTACATAGAGAAAATCTTTACCTGTCACATCTCCCCAAATTAAACAGCCTTTGCCAAAAACCTCAGCGCTATATAATTCAGTAAACAATAGTGAAAATTCCTGCACTCTTCTGTTCTTCAGTAAGGTTTTCCTCTAATAAAATGTAGGCAATGTTACAGAGGTTATCTTTTTTAAGGCTGCCTCTGGGAAACTTGTACTAGCATGAATGACAAGGCTCTGAATTCTTAGCTTAGAATTTAAATCTGTGAAAAAATGCTTTACCTACTATTTATATTAATATTTATTTATTTTTATTTACACCTCAAATGCTGCCCCCTCCTACTGTTCCCTCCCAGGGTTTTTCTCTCCATTTCTCCTCCCCTTCTCCTTTGAGAGGGTGAACCCCTCTCTGGGTATCCCAGCCCCTGGTGCATCAAGACTCTGCCAGTTTAGGTGCAACCTCTCCCACTAAGGCCAGGCAAGACAAGTCTTTGGGAAATTCTTTTAAAATCTATCATCTATATCTATCTCTCTATTTCTCACTATCTATCTATCTATCTATCTATCTATCTACTATCTATCATCTATCTATGTGCATGTGCTTATGTGAGTGTTTAACCCCTGTCTGTGTGCCAGAGGGGGTTTCAGGGATCCTCTTACATCACACTCTATTCCTCTGAGTCAGGATCTCTTCCTGAAGCTGAGGCTTGTGTCTAGGCTAGGCTGGAAGATAGCTCTCCAGCCATAGGAGCTGGAGTTACAGGTATTTATGGGGGCACTTGGCTAACAAACAAGTAAGCCATGGAGGAGTGAGCCGATGAAAACTCATTTAGTTCAATGCTAGAGTTCTAACTATACAACTAAGTGCTTAAGATTCATTTATTTAAAGGCTGCAACTTTCAGCTTTTTTCCTGTCAAGGTATCATAGCCAAAAAGATTTGATGTTGTTATAAATACCAAGTGATATGCACTTTTGTGTTTGTACAAATGCCATAGATGTGAAATATTACATTCTAGGGAATATTAAGCTGGATATGACAGGTTTTCTGGCATTTACTATTCATTGCTATAAATAAATTAGATTTATCCTTGTGCTTGGTTACTAAGGCTTGCATTCATATACATTAAGTAGGAATGACAGCTAAGCTACAATAGACATTTTTTCCTATAATATATTGACTCAGGGAATATTTTATGAAAAGACCCATTTTAAAAGTAAGTTTCAATTATATTTCAAAAAAAATTATTCATATCAACTCTGAATCCTAATGGCCAGGCGTTTGATTGGTTTTCTTCCTTGATGGGCATATTAAGCTATTTAGTAGAATCATTTACTGTAAAGTATCAGTTAATATGCTCTTGCCCACAATATGTCTAGAATGCTTACCTTGTGAAGACTTATGATCCGTAATCCATAAGGCCACTCAGCATATTAGGTAAACTTAATCATCATGATGAATTAAGACAGATGACATTCTTACAGAACATATATATGATAGTCTCTTGAGTGGTTAGTGATGATCTAATTCCATGACATGTATCCTATAGGGCAATGGATGCAAGAATACTTAGTGGCAGATAGCTGAGCATTCCCAAGTCTCTTCATTAAAAGATCCTCGATCAAACATTTCCTTAGAGGATGCCCACTGACCATCAATCCAGTGTTACTAGATAAAACTTGCTTTATCAGAAAGTTCTGTTAAGGTATGAGGTACTACTTTTAAATAACAATTGGTCACTATAGAATAAATCTTAGTGAATGTGCTACTTGTGACTGTGGTAAATGTCAGGCATTCTCTCTGCCTTCATTACTAAGAGGGAAGTAGATCCATGTAACTCTTCTGGCCTGCTGGAAAAGCAGTCCCTGCTCTTTCTGTCCCTCCAGCCTTCTGTTTTCCTAACTCTCTGCAGGCTCCTACAGCAGATAAAACTTCACTGGGGGTTGGGGGGAGACCCAAATCCAAATCAGGTGATTTCACTAATTTATCCACTGTTAAAAGTAAGAATAAATCAAACTTCTACTATATTCTTTCAGATTATGGCTTCCTGCTAATTGAATCTACAGAAAATAAGATTTAACACAATACTGAATACCCTCAGAGTGACATTGTCCACTAATATATCCTATGCTCAAATGTCACACAAGTTGGCTTTTGCTTTGTTTTTATTTTAGACAGAGTCTTGTCAATTATCACAGGCTATCCCTGGATTAACAATCCTCCTGCCTCCTGAAAGTCAAGATTACTGGTCTTTTATCACACTCAGCTTCATACATTATTCTTTAAAAGGTAATCTTTCCAATTGTTTCAATAGTAAAATGTATAGAACACCCAAGGAACTGTACTTAGTAATTTCCCACCTACATAACACTTTGGAGGTGACTATGACTAGACAAAGACTTTAGCCTCACTGGGTATATTTGGCTGTGGGCCTTTCTTCAAGTTATACCATTAGCACAGGATTGCACTGGTTTGGAGGGAAAACATTTCTGTAAGCAAATGCTCACTATCTTTTGTCACCATTTTGAAAGACAGTTTGACATTGTTTTACCCAGTAAAATGTATTTTTACCATGTGATCCAACAATGCCATTCCTGGAAATTTACGTAAATGAGTTGCAGGCGTGACGACATAAAAACCTGAATATAAAGTTGTATTGTAGCTTTATACTTAGAGTTGTCCCAGATTGGAAACAACTAAGTTGTTACTCAAAATATCAAAAGAGGGACAAACTCAGCACTTCCATACTGGATTATTAGCATTAAAGCACATGGCAAAATCTTAAATATAGATTGTGCAATGAAAAGACCAAACACACTGTCATTCTGACTATAAGATGCTCCCAAAAGGCAAAACTGCAGAGACATTAAAGCAATTAGTTGCCAAGATGCATGTACACAGGTAGGTTGAGAGGGACAGAAATTTGAAACTACTGAGTTTCCTCCCCATGACATTGTAGTGGTTGTATGACATTATGCATTGCTTTAAAACAAATGCAGAAGAGTAGCTAAATAGAGCTACTACACAGCCTTTTGCACAGAATTGGTGGAGTCTCCTTCAGCTGTGTCACTGTGATACCTACAAAAAGCAGGAAAACTTCAGGCACAAGGCCAAGGGTTACCAAGTTTATCATGAGCTCCTAGTTTTAAATATAAACAGTAAGACACAGCATTATCTGAAATATTATCTGAAAAGTTTATAATTTAATCAAAAATGCCTTAATTTTGGAGTTTCTGTGTTGTCTGCCTAGAAAAGCAGTAGATCCTTCATGCTTATTCGAGTCAGAATGGGATACTGTTGAAACGCCTAAAACAGCTCGTCTTAGGGTTTCCATTGCTGTGATGAACACAATGACTGAAAGTAATTTGTGGAGGAAAAGGTAATTTCATTCACATTTTTATATAATAGTCCATCACTGAGAGCAGTTAGGGCAGGGCCTCAAGCGGGGCAGGAACCTGGAGGCAAGAATTGATGCAGAGGCCATGGAAGGGTGCTGCTTACCAACTTGCTCTTCATGACTTGCTCAGTCTGCTTTCTTCTATTACAGGGAGGACACCAGCAGACAGGACCACTCAGGCACAGTTGATAGCCAATTAAAAGTCTATACTTAATCTTTTTTCCAAATGCATCCAGGTATTTGGGTCCTAAGTATGGCCCCAGAAATTTAGACCAAGGGGTTTTTAAAGACAAAGCCATATCCCGGTACCTCTGCAGGTCTAGGGGAGTAAGCAAGCATTTACCAGAACATAAGATAAGCAATTAACTGGATGGGTCTTGCTCAAAAAGCTAAGATAATTGGTTAGCTGAAGGGGGTGGGGGGTGTTTGCACAAACTAAGCTAAGCTAGCTATGGCATCTTGACCTTGGGTTCCTAGAGCAGAGCTGGGTAATTTTCCGTGGGATTCTCCTTCAAGGACGTCAAAATCTAGTTAAACCTGAAATGGTCTCAGCAAGAATACAAGATAGAGTGATATCTGACTTGTCTTGCCCTATCACACTTATGGCATTCAAATCCACCAGACCAGGGGCATCACCACCTACAATGAGCTGGGCCCTCTCACATCAATCACTAATTAAGAAAATGCCCTACAGGCTTGCCTACAACCTGATCTTACAGAGATGTTTTCTCAATTGAGGTTTCCTTCTCTTTGATCACTGAAAGAGAAGTTTGTGTCAAGTTGATATAAAAACCAGCCTTGACAATCCTAAATGTAAACTATGTTTTAACATTACCATAAACTTAGAGTTTGAGTTTAAAAAAGCTTAGAAAAGAACAGCCAGTTGCAGAGAAAACTGACAATTACTTATTTGTTTTGGATGTAGATACAGTGAGAAAATATTTCAGGAGTGAAAAACTTTTGTTGTAAATAATTCAAGATTATGGCCTAAGCATAAATCTTAAATATTAAAAGTTCACAAGTATGGACTTACTCATTTTACCAACTATATTTATATATGTAATAAACATGAATACTCAAATAGCTGTTCAATTTAAAGTTAGTATATTTTCTTAGTGTGTATTAGTAATATTAGTAATTAGTTATATTTGCATTTAAAATAATGTGCCCATGCATTTGTTAATAACTTAACAATTTAATAAAGCACAGGGTTTTTAAATTAGAGAATGCACGTTCATTATCAAGGATACCCATTTCTCTTGAGAGATGTGTTAGAAGCAGGTCTTTGTCGTGGGAAGAGTTTCTGCTGTCAACAGCATACTGAGAGGATGAACAAATCTTTAAGGTATAGGGTATGGTTTGAGAAAGTCCTGGGGATAATTCCCATGCAGAGTCACTGAAAGTCAAAGACAAAATGGCACTTATAGCTGAGAAACTAAACCATAAATGATCTTTAGCATTCCCTATATATTGACATCATTTCTGGTTCTTTTCATAACTATTTTAATTAAGCAGTTCACAAATCAATATTTCAATCGTTTCCATTTCTCACCAACTTCAATGGGCTCTTTTTGATAAATTTTAAGTGCCTAAAAACCCTAGTTTTGTCAGGGAGTTTTCAGATTGATTCAGACTTGCTAGGACATCGGCATTACTGCTGTGATGAGAAACAAGACAGGTATCTTAGTTTGAGTTTTATTACTGTGAAGAGATAACATAACCACGATAGCTCTTATAAAGGAAAACATTTAATAGCTAGCTTATAGTTCCAGAGGTTTAGTCCATCACTGTCATGGTGGGAAGCATGTTGGCACACAGGCAGACATGGTGCTGGAGAAGGAACTGAGTTCTACATCTTGATCCACAGGGAGCAGTAGTGAAAGTGACTTGAGATTCTGAGACTCAAAGCCTCCCCTCTCCTCCCACAGTGACACACTTCTTTCAACAAGGCCACACCTCTTAAAAGTGCCACTTCCTATGGCTCAAGCATTCAAACCCATGAGTCTATGGGGGCCACTTTTACTCAAACCACCACAGCAGGCACTCATTTTTCTGGAGACGTTGCTGGCCACAGGCAGCAATTATAGGGTAAACCCAGCTTCTTCCCCCGAGCATGCAATAGCATGCTCATTATGTGAAGAGTCAGTTCCATGAGGCACCCTCTCAGAACCCACTCCCTGTCTTCCTGTCTACTGATTTCCATCACCCCATTTACAACAGAGATTCCTAACAACGTCTGAATGTGTCTAGACTGTCTTCTGAGGAAAGCTCTCTGGGACAAGTGACAGAAGCAAATTCTTGAGGTGGGGATGTGGCAATAGTTTCCAAACTCTCTGTTGAACTCAAAAATACCTAGAAATATGGGGTGAAGTTTCAAAAGCATAGTTTTAGAACCTTCTCCATTTGATGTTTTCCTTTAAAAAATATTAATTCAGTCAAATTCTTCAAGTTTTCCCCTTTAGCAGAGATTTGATGTGTTAGGCTCGAGGGCCTCCACTTTCTTAGAGGAGAAGGGGAGGGAGGATGGGAGGAGGGACTGTGGAAGTGGGGGACCTCGAAGGGGGGGACAGCAATTGGGATGTAAAGTGAATCAAAACAAAACAAAACAAACTCCAAGGATCCAAGCAAAACTTGCAGTGTCACTGCTTTGGAAAGCCTCATTTCCTGTCTTTTGGGTCTGAATACTCACCAGGCAAATACAAAAACTCTCCATGACCCAAGGTTCTATACTATTCACAAAAGGGGAAGGGAAGATAGATACATTGTTAAGCTTCTCTAATAATGCATCTGTGAGCAGAGTACCTATTGTCTTTCCAAGTGAAGTCTCTTTGTCCTTTGTGATCAAATTCACTTTTGATCATTTTCAGGAAGTCACATCTTTTAATTTTTTTTAAAAAGAAATCATCTCCCCAGAGGGAAAATGTCATTTAGTGAAGATCTTAGTGCTGAAGGTTTCCAAGTGGAATGTTTGTGTCATTCTGATGCAGGAGAAACTGGAAGTAGTAAAAACTGGTGCTATCAAAGACTTACTGATAAAACTTGCTTAGGAAATATTAAGTTATACAAAGATGAAGTTATCTAAAGAAGGACTGCCTTCATATGACTGGACTGTAAAGGTATCCTTATTAGACTTCTTAGAAACTGTAGGAAAGAAAGCTTTGTACTATAAAGTTTAGGATTGCTGAGAACTTTTTGCTAATGTTTATTCATCAAGATTGACTTCCTCTTAGGTTCCATTCCCATAACAAAAAGAGATAACCCTGAATTATAATCAGCCATCAAGGCTCACCCCCCACCTCCCACAAAGAACAGGCTTTTAAGGAGCAGCTCAAGGGAGCAGTGAAGGGTTACAACCATTATGTCCTGGTCTGCCATTGAGTCTACTGTAAGAGATGCATAATTCTGGCAGGTGGGCAAGATTAATCTGGGAAACAGCTGATGAAGAAGAGCAACATTTAGGAAATAATCCTGGCAGTATCTTTGCTGTGTAAATCTCCCATCTGTCCAAGAGGGCATACTGGAAGTCTATTGTCTCTGTTTACATTGTTCAAAGTGTAACCTGGGGCTGGGACCTAAAAGATATTTAAGGGTGACAGCATGAATAATATGCATAAGCCTAAGGTGTATATAAGCTAATAAAATCTTCTATTTGCTGCCAGTTTCTCTTTGGGCATTAGCTAGAATCAGACATGTGCTACATTGAAGGTTTTTTCTTTATTAATCTCTAAGTGTGTGGAGTAATTCCTTGTTGGGAAGGCATATTAATACTATAGCAATAGGTAGAGCTTATTTTCTTCTTTGAGAACAAAATTTTGGAGAAACTACTTTTAGTTTTCCGTTGTAGAAGGGTGGGACTTGCAACTAACCTCTATATATCTACAGAATGTTTAGGATTGTTTTCATTACAATAGCAGAAGTACTGAAAACAGACTTTAGTTACCTCATTCTGTTCTTTTTTCCTAAACATGAAATTTTATTAATAGTGTGGCTAAGAATGAGGATATATTTTTTAAAACATACAATTTATTTAAAAATGAAGAGTTGAGGTTTTGTATATCTGTGTAAATGGTGAGCAGAAGTTTGAGAAGGCTGGTTCAAAGTTAGACATGGAACCATGGACCCATCATTTTTTGTTGATATTTCTTTCCTGTTAATGGTTCAAGGTCGCAGATAGGAACCACTTTGGCAATGGTATTGAATAATTCTAAATTATTTGGAATAATGTGTTACACATTTACAATAGTATAAGCACCACACAGTTAGATCTTATGCATAGTACATATGTCCCTAGTGCTGAGAATATAATGTTCACTTATCATATTAGTGAAGTTAATAAACTTACAATTTCATAAACTTAAGCAACTATGTTAAAATTCTAAAAATCATCCAGGAGAGAAGTAGATGATGAAAACACACATTTTAGATATACAGGAAACTTAAATATCTCTGCTTAATATCTGATAGAATATCAAAATACCATACCTGCCTTTTGGCTTACTGCTAGCAATTTATTAAAAATAACAAAAAAGTACATTTTAAAAATAAGAAATATATGTGGGACACGGATTTCACAATCCAGCCTTGACCGCCAGACAACCACACAGAGCCATGCGGCACCCATTCTCACTGTGGCCTGGGACTACCCACAGAGCTGAGCCAGCCTTCCACAGACATCTGGGCATCAGGAATGGAAACCTTAGTTAGCTCATTCTTAAACGTTTGTTTACTGACAAAACTTTAAACATGTGCATTCATATAGTTTTGATCTAGCAATTAGTAAAGATTTATTTCCATTCATGTTGTTATGTTAAACCAGTACAGAATGAATTTACCTGCATATATTTGTGCAAATTAGGAAAAATCACTTTATAATTTGTTTTACACAACTTTCCTTAAAATAATTATTTTATTTCAAAAATGAATTTATTTTATACAACTCCCATTAAAATAGTTTCCCTATTATATCTCAAAAATGAATTTATTTTCAAATAAAAAGATAAAAATCTGAAAGTCATCTTGGAAGACTATTAGGAGATGACATATCAAGGCAATCTGATGACTTAGTTTTGCTGTCTTGCCGAAAGTATAAAAGAGTGGGCTGTGGTAATTTATCTTGTAGAACCCTGTGAAATTCCAGATTCCAAAGTTTTCTTTGAATAAGAGACGTGTCTGTAAAAGTTATAGTGACTACATGGTGCTTATATTGGCTAATAAAATGTAACTATAATTTTGTAGACAATGTCCTCATTCTAAGAAGGCTCTTGAGAAAAGAACCCACAAAGCATATACTATTTATGAAGTTGGATCCCCCACATATTACCATATATATAAGCACACATATATGCAATAATTCAATATAAACAGAAAACTACCCACCACATAAACATCAATGAAAATGAGAATACTAGGAGTAGACTTAAGACAGAGAAGAGCTCTATTATCCTCTTTCAAAAATGACACAAATGAGATAGAAATTTCATTATAAAGTGGTAATGTTGAAGTGGGATATTTCAATCTTTTCCAGATATGGATGAGCTGTTCAGCCTCCTTAGTCCTTGGCAGGCAATCTGTATCTGGATCCTGGTGAATGTAGCATCATTGACTTTACTATGACTGGTACAAACTAGTTTATTTAATTATCAGATAACACTTAGTTCCTGAAACTGACTCCATAAAATTAACTCCATCCTCTGTTCTTGTGTGTGTAAAAACCCTAGTGAGACATACTTCAGTTATTAGGACATATTCAATTTGTGAGAATCTATGAACATTTGTTCCTGTGATTATAAACTTGTGATTACAGTGGTATGTTTAATGCAAATCATGTAAGTGCTGTCTTTCCTTGGAGTTAGCACCCTTCAGTTTACATGATAAAACTGGACAGAGGGGATAATATACAATATTTATGTTCAAAGCAATTCCAAATTTGGAAAAGGAATGGGGGATCTTCAGCTGGAGCTAATTTGTCTAATAAATTGAAAAGATGTTCTCTACCTATTCAGTATAGTCATAGAAATTCAAAGCATATTGGTAACAACTTTTAGAAAAATAGAAATGCAGAATAATAAAGAAAAGTTGACAGATTCTTTCAATAATTGGAGTAAATAAGTTCAAGGTTATATTTGACTTGGTGTTGTTGAGTAAGAAAAAGTGTATATGGCTATAAATTTAGTTTAAAACATGATCATAATTTATAAAAACCTATAATTACAAATTACAAAAAAACAACCCAGCATCCTTTCTTAGTGGCTATTCACTATGCATCCATCTTGTTACTTATTAATTTTCTGTCCCATTACAAAAACCAACATTAAAATTTCATAACATTCAATATCAGTTTCAACTTTGAAATTTATCAAAATGATTAGAAACAGTCAACTAGAAAAAAAGCAATACACTAAAAATATTTCCAGGCCTTTCTTTGTATTGGTCAGCAAACAGGAAAGTTGCTGTCATTTTTTTTTTTTCTTAAACAGAGCACTTGACCCTGCATTCCAGAACCATGGAGATGCAGGCTAAATAGCTCTATTTTATACATGTTGGCAGAAGAGCAGCAAAGAGATCCCAGATAATCTTTCAAGTAACAACAACAACAACAACAACAACAACAACCAAAACCAACCAAACAACTGTTTAAGTTTGTCTGAATGAAAGTTCTGTCCCATTTTCTAAGCAGAACCATAGCTTGGTGGCTACTTAGTTTCTCAGCTAAAATTCATAACTGTTACACAAATTAAAGCCCTATTTAGAAAAGATCATTTCATCTGGGGAAACTACTCCACCATGATTAATGACCCCATTCCCTTGCTAGTACATTGCTAGGAGGGAGAGTTTTGCTGAGGAGAGGAGCTAGCTAGCCTCCTGGAGACTGAGACTTAGTCCTCTGTAAGCTGGCGCTGGGTACTCCCTGGAACACAAAGAATGGGATTGCCAAGAGGCAGGCCAGCCATAGTCACCTAAGAAGACTGCTTCTGTTTCAACTCATATTTCACTTTTGAGAGCAGTCCTAGCATTCTTCAGTTTTTGAGACTGTTGGCTCATTTTTTTGGTGTAATCTTCTCTGTTGATGAACACGTATGACTATGGCAGACACACAGAGCAAAATAAATATCACAACTGCTGTTATTCCTGGAGAGAGAAAAGGAAAAACACAAATCAGAATACTGAGCCCTGAGCAGAGGTGTGGCTGACAGCATTAATCAGTAGGTTAGGTTGAACAGAATCAACACTGTGTCATATATTGGAGTTCCAAACCCCAGGAATTTAAGGTCATGTACTTCTGTAACAGTTTGATGCCATTCTCAGTTATTACTACTTTGGGATAGTTCTTCCTGTTGGACTTCTTCCCTAAGTGTGATTATATTTGAGCAAATGCTCTTCGATCTAAAAGAAGAAACATGCACAAGTTTTAAGCCCTTCAGTAAACTGTAGGGAAGTTTTAACTTAAAAAGTATCTAGTACTTAACACTACAGTAGAATAAATGTTACTGTTAGTCTAATTAAATAAGTGCACTTTACTGGTGTGTGTGTGTGTGTGTGTGTGTGTGTGTGTGTGTTTTGTGCAGATGTGTGTGTGTATGTTCAAAAGACAATCTTGAGCATCTGTCCTTGTCTTCTACCTTTTCCAAGACAAGGTTTCTCATTGTATGTTGCTATGCATGTCAGGCTAGCTGGCCCATGTATTCTTCTGTCTCAGCTTCTTTTAGGAGTGTAAGGATTATAGACACATGCTACTGCCTCTGTCTTTTAGGTAGGTTCTAGAAATGGGAACTCAGATCCTCATGCTTACATAGTAAATGCTTTATCTACTGAGACATTTCACCAATCTGTGAAATTGTTCTAAATATATTCTATGATACTGTACTTTTGAGATGGTAATGTAACAATAGACAGTCTTTATTACCAAAAACTATTACAGGGACATTTATTATATTTATGTGAATATTTGAGAATCAGGTATAAATGTTCCAAACCCCAGAAACACCAGGAATAGCAATGGCTCTCAGACCTAGCTATACATGGAACCAGCAGGAAGTCAGCGTAACTGAGTGGGAGACCTTAGGACCACCAGCATTAACCTTAGGTTATAATACACGGTAGTATACTGAAGCACAAGCCATGGCTTAATTACTTGTATCTCTGCCAGCACAGTTACTTTCATATTAAGAACTTTATTTTGTAACTGTTCTGTTAGAATTACCAATATTACACTAAGAGTGTCTAGAGAAGGTTATTCATAAACAGCAACTCAAGAAAAACCAACATACTCAAACACAGCTATTTGACCTGTAAAATTTGAACGTTGATTCATTTTCTATTGTTCTACTTAACTCGATGTCAAAGTAGTAATGATGCAAGGATCAGATTGGCTTAAGTATTTTTACCTCCGATGACCCCAGGGTTGATCCTGTCTATGTTAGGAAGGGGCTGTCTATCTTTTGTGGATCCAGAATGACCTGCAGAAGAAATGGGTATAGAAGCAGAGGGCTTGTAAACACTGCCTGGAGGAGCAGATTGCAGTGTGTGTGTGTGTGTGTGTGTGTGTGTGTGTGTGTAGGAAGGCTGGAGACATAGGGGACTACACACACCTGCATCCATAGAGGGCCTTGGAGACAGTTTCTGCACTGCAGAGCCAGGGTCCTCTGCACAATGAGCTGCAGTGGTCACATCGCCCTGAATAGTGATTCTGGCTCGGTCCTGATTTAGTGCAGCCTTCAGTGGGACTTCCAAACCAAATCTCACAGAAGAGAGACAGCCTGTGAAGCCCTGAGCAGCTGCCTGCTGTGTTTCGGGGTCAGCATTGAGGGGTTCTGTAGGCAGGAGATGGGAGAACACGGTCAGGATCAGGGGCAGAACTGGAGCAAGCATCCTCCTGGTCACCAGCTCCTGGAAAGTGCAGCCTTCTCTTGCTTAACCATTCTCACCAGACACAGCTTTTTAACCTTGGTGACTTCCAGAGGCAAAGTTAGCTTTGTAATAAGCTTCATAGAGGGATGACCATGACCTTTGCTTGTGTACTGCAGTAGATTATAGCTGTGTACTACTACACCCAGTTTGAAATTAATCAACCTTAGTTCACTTAATTTCTAAACCAGATCCATTAAAACACAGTTAATTTTTTAAAATTACATTTATTCATTCATTTTTTCTGGCAAGTGCATGCTGTGGAGGTCAGAGGACAGCTTTCAGAAATCAGTTCTCTCCTTCCATCATGTGGAGCTTGGTGATGGAACTGCGGTTGTCACACTCTGTTAAAATACACTTTTAATGGAACTCACAGCCAATGACTTGACCATTTACAGTAAATCGACTCCTGGAAGTGAGGACAGAGCTCTGGAAATACTAGTTCCTTGTTTTGGCTTATCTTATTCAGTCTTTTTGTTGTTATTGCTGTTGTTGTTTGTTTGTTGGAGGTAAGGTCTCACTATGTAGCCCTTACTGTCCTTGAACTCATAGAGATCCACCTGCTTCTGTTTCCCAAATGATGGTATTAAAGGCACATGCTACCATGACCAGCTAATTAATTGCTATTTGGAATGATATATACAGATTCATGACATTTATATTTTCCTAATGAATTATACCTTTTTAAAGATTCAAAAAAGTGTGTGTTTGAGTGTGTGTGTGTGTGTGTGTGTGTACCTGAAAGTGCCTACAGAGGCCAGAAGAGGGTGTTAGATGCACTGATCTGTAGTTACAGGTGGTTGTGAGCCACAGAAATAGGTGCAGGAAACTGAACTCAAGTCTTCTGCAAAAGCAGAGCATGCTCTTAACTGCTGAGCCATTTCTCCAGCTACTAAATGTACCTTTTATCACCAGATAATGTCCTGTCTTGGCTTATTAAGTTGCTCTCATATTAAGCTATCTGGTCTAACAGGATTTCTCGGATGTATTAGCTTTCACTTGTTAGTTTTTGGCATAGCACTTCCTTTTCAACATTGCAAGAACATTTAATTATTTTAAAACTCTGTTATGACAATTTAACCCATTCACATTTAGTGTAGTGACTATAACAAAAAAGCAGACCTTCCTGGCCTCTCTACTCTGCTCACTCAACTTGTGGTTCTGCATCTAGATCCTTTCCAGTTCTCCTTTTCTGCTTTGAAACATGTTCTTGAATAAATCACCTTTGCATAGATATCTTATGTTTTTTGTTAACATTCTTAAGGTAAGTATAAACTTTATGCCAAATAAATAATCATTGAATTTGAAAGATCAGTATTTGAGAAAGTAGATAAAATATGTTTTAGGTAAGGCTGTCTTCCCAGAGCACTGTCATGTAGAAAAGGTCCCGAAAAGGTACCACCTAATTGAATTAAAATAAATAACCAGAGGAATAAGAATATTCCAATAAGTTGGACACATGGAGCCATTGTGAGTCAAATCAAGTAAAATTAAGTAAAATAAAAAATTCAATTCCTATAAAAAGTAGATGTACCCAAAGAAGATAACACAGGGAAGCAAAGAGGCAGGACATGTTCATCATCACAGAAAGTTTCTAGCATTTAATGATCTTACACCACAAATGATCCTCACTGTCTCCCACATAGTGGGTTACTTTAGGAAAGTCTCAGTTTTCTGTTAAAGGCATATCTACAAGTAATTTAGTCTAGGTGACTTATTTTAATATAAGTTAAAGAAAGGTTAACTCATATATTTAACCTTTTATCTTCCTTTAAAAATGTACAATCTCCCCTGTTTCAAAAAAACAAACAAACAAAAGTAAAATCTCATATCTCACTGAATTTTAAAGATTTATGTGGTTTTACCTGTGATACGGGAAAGACAGGCTGTTTTTTAGTGTCTCTGGAAGATTTTTTCAAGTATCAAGCCATCACAGGGGGACATAAATTCTCCTGCCACCTGTCTGACCACTTTCATCAGACCTGAGGCTCCTGAACCATACAGAAATGCAGGTCCAGAACCATACAGCCCAAGGATACCCATCAAAGGTCTGCAACACCAGGACCATGGAGGTTCATCCTCTCCAATACGTACTACAACAAGAACATCCATGGACCAAAACCATCCAGATGGCTAAAGGTCCTCAAAAGAACACAATTAACAAGAGGCAATGTTGACACCTTCAAAGCATAGCTACTCTACTACAACAAGCCCTGGATATCCTAACACAACTGAAAAACAAGAAAAGGACCTTTAATCCAATCTTATAAAGATAATAGAGGTCTCTGCAAGTTTTTATCAAGCATAGCACTTTATCAGTTTATTGGTCTACCTTATTGTAAATTAAAGGAACAAAAAATACTTGGAACTATAAGTTTACTATAAAAGTATAATCTTGCTATAATTATTAAAAGATTTGGAAGTAGCAAAATACTCAGAGTAGAATTCATCCTAGAATATTTGTCTAAAATATGACTGCTTTATTGCTATTTTGATTATTGTTTCTGTTTCAAAGTTTTAACAAGATAAAAAAGCTGACTATTCATAATTTAGGGGGAGTCATTTACATCAGGTTATATGCTTCCTTGCTTAATTTTAGTTTATTTTTCTGTTTGTTTGTTTCTGTTTTGGGTTTCATTATACAAGCAGGATAACCTCAACTTGTTAACCTCCTGACTATGCTTCTCAAGTACTGAGATTATAGGCATGTACCACCAAACCCGGCTTTGGGCCTAAATTTTTTAAAATATACTTTATTTGTGTGAGTGTGTGTGTATGTGTGTGTGTCTGTGTGTTAGTGTTTCTACTGCTAATAAAATACCATGACCAAAAACAACTTAGGGAAGCAAGGATTTATTTCATTTTCTACTGCTACATCACAACCCATTATAGGAATAAGGGCAGAAATTCAAGGCAGGAATCTAGAGGCAGGAACTGAAGCAGAAGCCATAGAGGAGTATTGCTTACTAGCTTGTTCCTCAAGTGTTGCTCAGTCTACTTTCTTCTACCACTCAGGACCACTTGTCAATGGGTAGCACTGCCTGCAGTGGGCTGGGTCCTCCTTTGTCCATTAACAATCCAGGATATGCTCCACAGACTTGCCCATAGGAAATCTGATTTTAAGTTCAAAGCCCACAGGCATCTTCTTCATTGAGGTTCCTCTTCCAAGACACCTTGTGTCAAGTTGACATAAAATTAACCAGGGCACGTTGGAAGCCAGAAGATGTTCCATGGAGCTGGAGTTATGGGCAACTATGATCACCTGAACATGGGTGCTAGGAACTGAACTCAGAATTGTAGTGCTGGAATTATAGATATGTGCACTCTGTTCAGTTTAAAATAAGTGTATTTCTTTACAGAAAGATCCTATCCCTTGGTTATCATTATATCAAATTTAAAGTTAAACTGTGTTTAAAATGTTGCCTTGTCTGTGCCATAACCAATTACTACATCTTCCTTCCATATAATAGACAGTTATGAATGTGATTTAAAATCATCAAAGGCATCTGAACAAACAGATTTGGGTGGAGCCCATTCTGTATTTACCTGTTTGGAAAATTGGTCATTTCTTTCTCAACTTGAGCTCACAGGTAGTTTTATTACTTGATGGAGGTGTTTTGTACAAATATTTAATCTCAGTCCAGGGTTTCTACCCCATTTTTGACCATTTAATTCCCAGATAAAAGACATACAACCTTTATATTTACAATAAGCCTTAATCGGCACAAGAGCTAGGCAGGTAACTATCCTCTATGCTAGTATGTCTATTTCTCAGCCAATATATAATTTGTTTAGTCTGGGCTGCTCTTAACTCCAATTAGCCAACCCACATGGCCATTATTTTAAGATTCTTACCCCATGGCAGCTTCTCTCTCTACTTTCTTTTTTCCCACCTGTGGTTCTCCTCCAACCCCAAGCCTGGGAACTGTAAATCTCACCTATGCATCTTCTGCCCAGTTATTGGGTGTTGGCATCTTTATTCACCAATAAGGGGTAACCTGGGAGGCAAGGTCACATAGCATCACCTGGGTATATGTGAGGTCTCTGGGAACAACCAGTATTTAGCACAGCAAAAGACCAAACCTCAACAGAGGTCCCTGGAGTTGATGCTGAAACTGTCCTGGTGTTTTCACTTTTCAGGAAGTGTCAGCCTCATTATGCATAAGTGTGATCCTAAGGGAGGATATTCAAGGGATGACTCGGCTCATCTGCCAGAAGGCACTTACCCATGATTGTACATGCATTCAACACGAGTACAATCTGTACCTTGATTGCCACTCAGCGTGAAATAATTATTAAAATAAAAGACAAAGAGCTTCTTTCAGCATGATGAATGCATCCAGACTCTGTGACATGACACTTATGATGTGATGTTTTTTTCAGGAGACGCTCTTTCTTCCACTTACCTAAAACCTTTCCCAAGATGAGTGATTTGACAGCATTGAATTCAGTCCCTGAGGACAAGATGACTTGTCTCTTTGTACTCTGGTTAACCTATGAAATATGACACAGGAAGTGAATAAGAGAGAGAGAGAGAGATTAAATCACTTGTATGTGCTGTAAGGAAGCTTTAAAAATCCTCCTTTAACAGGATATTGAGGGGGAGGCTATCTTATAAAGCTGTCATTCACTCCCAGGCTCTGGTCCTTTCCCTACCCTACTTTTCTTCATAATGGGTCTGTAAATGGCAGAATCACAAAAGAATGGAATCAGTTGTTTTATCTTTATTTTATTTTTATTTAGGTGTGTGTGCGTGTGTGTGTGTGTGGGGGGTGGGTGTATATGCCAGAGAGTTCCGTGCTTGTGGAGACCAGAAGATGGTATTACATCTCTTGGAATTGGAGTTATAGACACTATGTGTTTTCTGGCAAAAGTGCTGAGAACGCAACTTGGGTCTTTTTCAAAGAGCAGTGTGTGCTGTTAACCGATAAGCTCTCTCTCCAGCCACAGAACCAATTGTTTCTAACTTCAAAACTCGTTGTCTGGAGAACATGGCATATGCAGTTAAAAAACAGAGTTTGATGAATAGACTTAAAATATATTTCCCTTCAAATGCCAGAGAAAATTAGCTTACTCTGTTTCATTTATTCCCTTATTTTTTTTTTTTTTTGTGGGTTTTTTGTGTTTAAATTGTTGTAGTGTAAGTTCTCTTATAACCACACAGGACGTGTTACCATTGAAACAGTAATGAAAAATTCAATCTGTATCCACCATGATAAACTAGACATTTCTCTATTACAAAGAAGAGTTTGACATTCCAAAGGGCCAAAGTGTTGAAAGAGTGACTGGCAAACGAGCAAACAAAACAAAGTAAGCACCCTTTCCCTGCCCCCACATTTTGGCTACATTTGGCTTTCCATCCTTCACTTATGGAGAACTCAGAATGGATTGCTTCTTTATTTATGTTCATTATCGATTTCTTGATCTTTAATTATTCATTCTTATAGCCTTCCAGAGGTTATTTTTCTTCTGCGTTGCTACCTCACCTCTACAGAGACCACTGCTTCTTCTCTGTTAATCATCAGCTGGTGAAAGTGACCGTCTGCTAAGCTTCTAAGGTCAAAGTTGAAAGCATCTGCATTCCGGTGTCTGTCTAGCTTGTATCTCACCTGCAAACTTCCTAAAGAGGAAAATAGTGACATTTTTTAATTATGATGCCATTTTTTAGATCCCTTGGTGCAAATTCTAGAGCATTTTCAGGATTATTTACTAAATGCACTTTTGGATGTGTTTAGCATTGACTTGAAAGCACTCAAAAGTTACTATTCCTGACATAGTGATTACTTCAGTGCTGTCCAAGGCCAAACTGTAAGTCCAGATATACTACATTTTAAAGTGAAAACCAAATGCACTGATACAAATAATTTCCCCAAATTTCTTAAACAAAGGGTTTAAATAGCATATATGAAAATTCAGAACTCAATCTAAGTCATGACTATGATATTTGTGGAAATTACAAGAATATGTGATATACTATATTTATGTTTAGTTACAATAGTTATTATAATGACTTTAATAAAACTTTTTCATTTAAATTTCATCCGGGAACCATACTTTTTCTAAAGGTCTCTTAAATGACTAAAATACAGAGAAAGGATTTTGTTAAAAGACATATATATCCATACTGCATAGACTCACTCTAACTGTCCACATCCTACAGCTTCATAAGACCTTGATTTTATAGAAATTAAATATTTTAGACCTAACAGACTTATACCTTTGTCTATCGTCCAACTGTGAAAACTTGGACTGCCCCAATTGCCTCTGGTAGAAAGACTGTCATTTGCTCTAACTAGCTTCTCCACCACTAATGAGATAAAGAACAGTTGTCATTTTTTTATATAGGAATTAACTTTTATATAGTGTTATTATATCACTTACAATAATGGTCCTTTAATTAATCTAGAATAAGCTGAAGATAATGCCCAACATCCAATATCTTTTTTCAGAATGAACTTCAAAACAAACTTGGATTATTATGTGGTAGTAGAGACCTTTTCAACAAGTATTACATACCAAATCTAATCTATACAACTATAAAAGCATCTTAATTTGAATTTTTAATGGTAGTGAGAGACTTGGCAGACAGACAGTGAAAAGTTTAGGTAGATTAATGTAATTTTCACTTAAGCTTTTAAGATGTCTGATTTCCTGCCTTTCTCCCTCTATAAACAGAAAGACTTGGTGAGTGGGGGGAACTGTCTGATGAAATTTTCACATCTCCCACAAGGGGCCTCATCCAATCAGCTTTCCTTTCTTTTCTGGGTTATCCAATCCCCTGTGATAGTCCAAACCACTCAAGTCTGAGGGAAAAGGTAACTTATCACCTTCCTAAACACATAAAAGTTTGGCTTTGCCATACAAAACTGGATTTCTAACTTCTGGGACCCCTCTTCATTTGTGACTTTGCATGTCTGACTTTGCATGCTGTGCTGTGTGTCTGCTCCTGTTGTCATTAAAATGTATTTTCTTGCTTTGGCCATGATTGGTTTCTTGGAGAAAATGAACCAGATCCAAGTTCCCCTAGATAGTAACAATAGTTTCTATGACACCATCTATGGATAGCCTTGAAATACTAAAGTAGAAGCCATGCAACTTTTTGTTGTTGCTGCTGAACAGAGCTTGCAACCCTATTTTTCTAATTATTGTTTTGATTATTTGTTATTATTTTCTTTGGTTTGTTGCTTGCTTGCTTGCTTATCTTGGTGTACTAAAAAAATATTCACCATTGTTGGCCAGGATAACTGAAAGGTATTCCTCATAGAAAGAGCTCACATAAAGCAATAAGCACGGTGTCTGTGTGGTTCGGAAGCTCAGTGTGATGGTTTCTCTGGACAGTATGACATCCCCGTGCAATGAAGAAGCCAGGGAGCTGATGTTATCACTCAGAGGGGAATGTTCTTGGAAATTATAGGTCACTGAGGAGCCCGTTTCAAAATATGCAGAAATCTCTAGAATGTAAAACATATATTTGTTATGTTAACACAATGGAAGCAGCACAAATGTCAAGTGACATATATTTAAAGAATGACTCCAATCTGTAAATACCCTGTTGGATAAAGTTGCTACTTTCCATTAAGTTTTTTTTCTACTACTTAAAATGTTTTCCTGTTTTGATTTTCTCACTTTTCAAATGTTAAGGAAGTGAAGTCTGAAAAAGTGATAATTCTTGATATATCAAAAGTCTAGAATGGACAAGTATCAGTAACATTGAGTCACCTTGGCAACTCCAGGATGAAGCCAACATTATCATTATCATTCATGATATTCTGAATGTGCGCTCAGGTTCATTTTGCAAGAATTTTATTAGGACCTTTTGCACTTACATTCATCAAGGAAATTGTTCTACCTTGTTTCATAATGCCCCTATTTGATTTTGGTAGCAAAGTAAATAAATGCTAGTGTTATAGAACTAACTTTGCTACTGGGAGCTAGGCCACTTTTTGCTATCCCTCATTCCCTGGGCCAATCAATCCTCCTGTCATGTGCTCTTTTAGATTTTCAGTATCCAGACCTCCTGCTCTCTACCACTGCTTTGAAAAACTGTTTCTCATCTGGGGTGAGGAAGGTTGAATTAAAGATCCTTGACTTGTGGTTCTTGTTTTCGGGGCACTGTCTCTCCCAAGTTGGCTCCCAAGGATGCCTTTACAATCATGTAGAGCAACAGAAAGGGATTCTACTCTGTTGCTGACCATCCACCATAGTAATCATGGTCTCAGCAAAATCAGCCTTGTATTTGAGGCTATGGGGTGCTGTGGGATTTTCCTGATAGAACTCTGCCAGAGCCTTCCATCCAGGTTGCCTGGCTGACCTTTCAATTATGCTTCTGCTTCCTCCCTGTTAGGGAACCCAACTGCTGTTGTGTTTGATTTGCTTCTTTACACAGTGTCGCCTTTCTTTTCTTCACACTTCCAGCTGTCTATTACCACCTTTGTAAATTTGCAAAATCATTCTTCTCTTTCCTCTTTGGAAGAGAGCTTTTTTTTTTTTTTTCTTACTTTGACTCTTTCTCTTTACCTGGCCACATGGAAGCAAACTTCTAGTCCATCATTGTAACTTAAGTCCTAGAAAATTTTCTCCATGCCAAAAATTTCTCAAATTTACTATTCAGTGTTAACTAGAAAACAAAATCTTATCTTAGGTGATCTCTGCATTTGTACTGAGAGAAAAGACAAAACACGATTCTCAGTTTCTCCTAAAATACTTTATAAAGAATATGTGTTAGCCACTTTTTTGTTGTTATTGCTGTGATAAAATTCCATGACTGAAGGTAACTTAAGAAAGATTTTATTTTTGATTGTAGTTGCAGAAGGCTAGATGCCCATAATGGCAGGGAAGCCATGATGACAGGAGCAGGGAGCTGAGAGATCATACCTCATTTCCACACTTAGAAAAGAAAGAGAGAAATCTGGAAGTGGGCTAGGAATATAGGTTCTCAAAGCCCACTCTCAGTGACCTATTTTTCCAGAAATGCTCCATGTCCTAAATAGCAGCACCAACTGTGGACCAAATATTCAAATACATAAGCCTATGGGGGACATTCTTATTTCAAATCACCACAGATCGACACTCTAATTTTGTGTCATATTATTTCCAAATATATATTTAGTACAGAAATATCCACATCACAAAATATATAAATAAAGCATAATAAAATAGAAATGTTAAAAATGAATATTTGGGATAGGAATATAGCTCAGTTGATAGAGTGCCTGACTAGGATGTGTGAGATCCTTGGTTCAATCCTCAGAGCTTAGAAAGTAGAGGCATAATGATGAAAAGCTCAGGCCATCCTTGGTTACACAGGGAATTTGAGGTTGGCCTGGGTTAGAACATATGTCTAAAATCATAATAATTATTATCATTTATAAAACAAAAAATATTTTAAAAAGGGGGAATTGGAATTTAGGTATAAAATACTCTTTACCCACAACACAATTCCTATGTCTAGTGTAATTTTAGGTTATGAAGTAACATTAGAATGACCATCACAGGCAGATCTTATATTGTAATATATTCAAGAAGATGAATGGAAGTCTTTTCAAAGGTGCTTTCCAAAGCATTTAAATGACTTCTAGATAACAAATTCTCAAAATTCCTTTGAAGTTACATAATTTTCATAGCAAATAAAGTTCCTTATTCTGTCAAACATACACCAAGGATGTGTAAAACAGTTAGTGAATTTGATTTTAATGAATCAATATTCTAGGGGGTTCCATTAAAGTATTAATAATTTTAAGCATATCGAAGTTAGCAAAGTGATACACTCTAGACTCAAACCAGTCCCTTCATTTAGAGTGAATCATGATTATCAGGAAATATGTTATATCCCAAATTGCTCCTTAAGGACATTGAAATACCTAATAACCAATGTTTGAGTAGTCCTATTAAGGTCATATCATATTTAATTAAATGTACCCTCTGGACTTTACAAGAACTGCACTCATGTACACAGACATAAACATATATATATATATATATATTTAAAACCAAGTAATTTTAAAAAATCCCTTTATATCACCTTGAGTTTAGTGATAGGTGACAATGATGCTTAGATGATCTGAAAATCAGAGCAATTTGAGGACAGAATTCTGGAAACAAGATGATTCTGAGAACATCAGCACTGAGTAAAAGGCAGGAGTAGAACTAAGGTCCTCCAAATAATAAACCCAGAGAAGGCTGATCTATGGAACAGCCTTAGGTTTCCAAAGATATTCATAAACCTTACAAATTTAATCAAGAATTTAGTGAGATCCTAAGTCAAACAACTACAACATCTTATGCTGTCTTTATAAGGCCCAGTACCAGAGGAGTCCCACATCTCCATGATTTATTTCTTGGACATACCATGTGAGCACAGTGGCCCATCGTAGGCAGAGAAGGCACAGTCACAAGCAATCCCTCTGTGTTTCTCTTGACACTTTCCTCCATTGCGACACAGGTGTCCATAGCTGCTGCAGTGACCTGAGCATCCTGGCTCCACTCCTGGTGTCATTACAGCCCTTCCCTCCAGGTCCAGTGCCATTCCATTCACCCGAAGGGACCGGATACATCCCAGGAAGCCCTTCTGCCTGCTGGCTGTCCCCCCTGCAAGGGAAGCACTGCAAATACAAATGTGTTCCTTGGTATTTTATTTAGGATTTTTCTGTCTATGTAAACTCAGACCTTATAGAGTTAGGCAAGAAAAAATAATGAAATTTGTCAGAAGTACTGTTAGCACTGAAAACATATGTGTTCATTGAACATCAGGAAACATTACATGACACCAAATGAAACATTATTCAGCTTATAAAAATATTGACATTGGTTAACATTCTTTATAAAATATCCTTTAGTTTCACAAAATACGAACCACATAAGCATCATGTTAATTATGTTTAAGGACAGTGGTGCACATTATGATGGTTATATGTGACATTTCAAAATCTTCACAATAATGTAAATAGATTCTGGTAATTTCTTACTTGGGTGAACTGTCAAAGCATAGGAAGAGACTGAGACACAGAGCTAAGAAGGATGGAGGAAATGGTACTGACTTATCCAAGCTGTCCCTCACATCACATACCTGTCTCCAAAGATACAGTGTTAAATGTAAACTAAACACTACATATACAGATGGTTTATCATATCAAACTTGAATGCTAAAATATAGTTAGGCTTCCAACACTGTCAGGGTAAACACCATTATATGTGATGTTATAGTGTTATATTATTCTGTGAGATGCAGATTCCAGAGCTTTCTGACAGAGACTCTGATACAGCTGGTTTATGTCAGGGAGCCCTGTGCTCATGAAGCCAGAAATTCTTCCACTGGATCCTACAAAGGCCTGTGTGCTAAGATACTCGGCCTCCAACTTGGCATGGCTGGGGGTGTGATGGTGGTGGTATTAACCTTAAGAAGTGAGGTCTGGTAGGAACTTTTAAAATTATTGTAGCCATGGCAGGAAATGAGATTGTGGGGCTCTGGTTAATTCTACAGTCACGTGCTGACCTGGGGAGCAATTTCCTTGTTCTCTTGTTCCCACCATGTTGGGCAAAAACTAATGGCCTCAAAAACCTTAACACAATGGGCTGCCTATTTGTGGACTGAATTCAAAGCTCTGAGTCTAGAAGGAACTCCTTTTTAAAATTTGTTTACTACATTGTGTATGTATGTATGTATGATGTATGTATGTATGTATGTATGTATGTATGTGTGTATGTATGTATGTATGTATGTATAGGTTGGGGTGGCATGTGTTATGTTGCGCATGTGGAGTTCAAAGGATAACATGTGGGTCTCAGTTCTCTTCTACCATGTGTGTTCTGGGACTAGAAACCAGATCAATAAGTGTGGTGGTAAGTGCTTTTACCTTCTGAGCCATCCTGCTGATCCTGAATCTCTTATCTCTATTAAGTGATCAGCTAAGGCGTTTGTTTCAGTAATGGAGAGCTAACACACATACCTTGTTGGTATTCTCCTTTCACCAGGTAGTTTGATGGTTTCAAGTGCTTTGAAGAATGATCATCTCACCTTAACTTAGGAACCAATAATGCTTAAAGCTATGTCTTATGGATTCATAGTATATTAACCTTCCTTGTAAGTATGAGCACACATGCAGACATGTGCACATAAGTGTACAACACATACATACATACACACATGCTTGAATTTATCATTAGCAATTAGTACCTACAAATTGTAAATAATTTCTGTTAAGCAGGATGTGTAGTTATTTATGACTTAATCATGCTTCTAATTAGATTGTGTCTTTATTTGTTGTAAGATGCATGAATAAGTGAGAGCTTATTGCTTGGTTTCTAAGACTGGAGTAGTCTGAAAAGCAACATAGCAAAATATAGTTTCCCTTATGAGAAAAGTAACATTAAAGTAATAAATAAGCAAAATACAGTTTTCCTTATGATAAAAATAACATTAAAGTGATAAATAAGAAAACTAAAGAAAAGCTTACACTATCCACAACTCTGATCTTTAAACACATGGCCTACAAGAATAAAGAAATAGGAGCCAGTTATAAATGATAAGCACAAGACATAGAAGCCTGGTGAAGGTAAACAGAGACAGGGAATGCAAGACCAGGATCCTGAAAGGCCTCCACAATGTAGACCAAGATCCTGAAAGGCTTGCACAATGTCTACCTTCCATATAGGACAGAAAGCATGAGATAGTTGTTGTCTTAGTTTAGGTTTTATTGTTGTGGAGAGACAACAAGACCACAACAACTTTTATAAAAGAAGACATTTAACTTGGGGCTGGCTTATAGTTTCAGAGGTTTAGTCCATTGTCATCATGATAGGAAGCCTGGCAGAATGCAGGCAGACTTGGTGCTGGAGGAGCTAAGAGTTCTATATCTGGATCCACAGACAGCAGAAGGAAGCAGGATTCCACACTGGACAGTGCTTGAGCATAGGAGACCTCATAGCTTGCCCTGCCCCCATAGCGGCATACCTCCTCCAACAAGGCCACTCTTTCTAATAGTATCACTCCCGATAGACCAAGCATTCCAACACATCAGTGTATGGGAGGCATATCTATTTAAACCAGCACATTCCACTTCCTGACCCCATAGGCTTGTAAACATAACATAATGGAAAAATGCATTCTGTCAAATTTCAAAAGTCCCCATAGTTTATACCAGTCTCAAACTTGTTTAAAAGTTCAAAGTCTTGTCTGGGATTCATGCAATCTTTTAACTGTAAAACCTATAAAAATCAAAATAATAATTATTAAAAAATGGATCTCATACTTCCAACATATAATGGCACAGGAGATACATTACCATTTCAAAAAATGGAGAAGGGAGCATATTAAGGAAATACTGGGCGTAAGCAAGACAGAAAGCCAGATGGGTGAACTCCAAATTTTGCAACTTCATGCCTGATGTTGAAGTACTCTTCAGATCTCCTTCTCCTCCTTTCAGCTTGTTGACTGCAACATACTTCTCTTTTGTGGACTGGTTCCACTCCCTGTCAGCAGCTCTTCTCAGCAGGTATCCCATGGTTCTGAGATCTCTGACCTCTTGGGGTCTCCAAGGCAACTCAGGATTCACTTAACAGCTTCACAAATGACCTTACTGGGCCTTTATGCAGGGACACTCGTGCAATACACCTAGCCTTAGCATCTTTTCTTAGTCATAGAAGAAAATTCTATCCTTGATTCTAAATTCAGAACCGTATGGCCAAAGCTGCGAAGTTCTGCTGCTTGCTGGAACTGCAAATGGCTCCCTTGTTTAATGATAACTTCACCAGCTTTCTGGTTTTGATGATTTCTTTTACTGTCTAATTTTGGCTGTCTTGGAACTTGTTCTGTAGACTGACCTTGAACTCTGAGATCTGGATTCTTGTCTCCGGAGTTCTGGGATTAAAGGTGTGTGCTACCATACCTAGATCTAAGCTTTCCTTTAATTCTTCTTCTTTTTAATGAGAGGGAAGCTTAGCTGGATGGGATATTGCCCTGAGGTCACTATTCTCTTAATTCTATTTAGTCCCCTTGAACAAAGGATTTAGCTCCATTCCACTTCCTGGTGCACATTCAATTCTTGAACCATACATTTTGTACTTTTTCTTTCTTAGATTGCTACGTTTCATCAAAATGCACCACTCTTCATAAGGGTGAATCACAGGTTAGGCGGTTTTGAGATATCCTTTGCCAATACAATTAATCTAAATCTCTTCATCTTTGCCTCAGGCAGACTCTTTGTACAAAGGCAAAGCCAGCCACATTCTTCACACACACACACACACACACACACACACACACACAAAATCACAAGAACAATCTCTAGGCAACATGCTAAAAGTCTTTTCCTCTTAAACCTCCTAAGCCAGGCCCCTACAGTTCCAATCACCCTCAGTACCACTTTCTTCCGTGTTCCGACTAGGATGGCCCATTAACCCCACTTAAAGCATCTCACTCCTTTCCTAATCCAAACTTCCAAAATCCACATTCCTCCTAACAAAAACATGGTTATGGTTGTCCCAGATTTGGGTACCAACCTCTCTCTTAGTTTGGGTTTTATTGCTGTGAAGAGACAACATGACCATTGCAACTCTTACAAAGGAAAATATTTAATTTGAAGCTGTCTTACAGTCTCAGAGGTTTAGTCCATTATCATCATTGTGGGAAGTATGGCAGCATGCAGCCAGACTTGGTGCTGGAGGATCTGAGAATTCTGCATCTTGATCCTACAGGCAGCAGAAGGAGACTAGATTCTACACTGGGCAGAGCTTGAGCATAGGAGACCCCAAAGTCTACCCCCACAGTGACACACTTCCTTCAACAAGGCAACACCTCTCCATAGTACTACTCTCCATGGTCCAAGCATTCAAACACATGAGTATATGGGGACCATAACTATTCAAATCACCACAGTTGTCCAAGTCTGACTTAAACAGCCTGATACCCTTTAGTTCCACCCATTTTTCTATAAATAAAATGATTTAATTCTTATTAATAGAATAGAATTCCATGTGTATATGTATCACATTTTCTTTATTAATCCACTGATGGACACCTTGCCTGGTTATTGTGTACAGTATAGCAATAAACATTTATGTACAGGCATTTCTACAGTATATGACTTAGAATATAGAGATGGATTGTATCATAATTCTATTTTTAGTTTTTTTGTTGAGAAACCTTTGTACTGTTATGTAGTAGCTGCCCAAGTTCATATTCCCATAAGCAGTGAACAGAGTCACTCTTTGCCCCCACATCATCATCAGCATTTACTGCAACTTGTTTTCTTGATGATAGCCATTCTGAGTGGGATAAGATGGTGTACTGGCTGGTTTTGTGTCAACTTGACACAAGCTGGAGTTATCACAGAAAAGGGAGCTTCAGTTGAGAAAATGCCTCCATGAGATCCAGCTGTAAGGCATTTTCTCAATTAGTGATCAAGGGAGAAGGGCCACTTGTGGGTGGTGCCATCCCTGGGCTGTTAGTCTTGGGTTCTATAAGAAAGCAACCTGAGCAAGCCAGAAGAAGCAAGCCAGTAAGTGACATCCCTCCATGGCTTGTGCATCAGCTCCTGCTTCCTGACCTGCTTGGGTTCCAGTCCTGATTTCCTTTGGCGATGAACAGCAGTATGGAAGTGTAAGTTGAATAAACCCTTTCCTCCCCAACTTGTTTCTTGGTCATGATGTTTTGTGCAGCAATAGAAACCCTGACTAAGACAGATGGATTCTCATGGTAGTTTCAGTTTGTATACTCCTGATTTATAAAGATAATGAAAATACTTTCTCCAAATATTTTTCAGTCATTAATATTTCTTCAAATATTATAATTAATATTGAGAATTGTCTGTTCAATTCATTTATTAATTGGATGATTTTTGATGTGTATGTTTTAAGTTGGATGACTTCTGGTACAATTATGAAAAGTTTTCTAATTGTACTAAAGGGGACAATGAGTAAATTAGCACACTAATTACTGGTAATTATCACATTAAGCATGTTAATAAATGGACCAGACACAGTGCAAGCATCTGTATATGAGCTGTTCTAATTTGGATATCAAATAGGTTGGGCTAAATTCTACATTTTGGAGGGGTCATCTGTAAGCAGTTGACAATATCTACAAATGTGATGTCAAATAAGAAGCAATAGCACGTGTTCCTGGAACCTATTGCATCATTAGCAAATAGTACCAATCATTGCAGCTATTCTTAATTTTTATTAGAAGCACTTTGGGGCTGGGGAGATGGCTCAGCTGGTAAAGCACTTGTGGCACAAGCATTAGGACATGAATTTGGATTCCTAGCACCCACATTAAAAAATAAAGCTAAGCATGACAGTAAGTATTTGTAATCCTAACACTAGGGAATGTAGACAGGCAGTTCCCTGGATCCCATTTTCCTGCTTGCTTTGCCAAATTCGTAAGGACTAGGTTCAGTGAGATACCCTCTTTCAAAATAATGAATTAGGGAGAAACTGAATAAGACACTTGACATTGACCTTTGGCCTCAACATATACAGTACACCCGCATAAACATATACATGCATAACACGCATCCATCAACTGATCATAGCACTCACCAATGAAGAGCTGGCTGTTGAGTTGTAGTCGAACATGTCCATCAGCAGGAGTGGGTTGTGTCTTCTGAGGGAGCTGATCTACCTGAAGAGATGCTCCCTTAACATTCCTTTCTGCCCTCACATGATGCCACCGGTTGTCATTAAAGGGAGTTGGTGACTGTATAGTGAGCTCACAAGGTCCATTCCCAACATCAAAAGAAAAGGTCACTTCTGTGGGAGCTAGAGACATTATATATCCACATTTTTCAAGTTAATTCATAGAGAAGACACTGTAGTCTAAAATAGACATTAAAAAATAAAACATGATGACATTTTCATTATAAATAGAGACAATGACACTTATGCAGAAAAAAAATCTGATTCTGAGTTGGAAGAAGGGCAAAATAAGTTTGTATCTCAGTGCAAAACAACACAAAATAAATCTATTTTTATCTTATTTTAGTATTTAATTATATTTTAATAATTTTATCTTATTTTTTTTCCTGGCGTTTACTAGTCATTCATGCTAAATCCTAACTTGATCTTACTTAGTTCTAAATAGAGGTATGTGCCCATGATTAGAATAACAAATAGAATTTGTTTTAAATCTATACATACTTTTATTTCAAAGCATCATTTATTTTTTAAAAGATGTTAAAATGTTTATTTATTAAATCCTTAGCCATTTTTCTTCTTTTAAAAATTGGATATTTTCTTTATTTACATTTCAAATGTTATCACCTTTCCCAGTTTCCAGCCTCCCAAACCCCCTATCCCATTCCACCTCCCCCTGCTTCTATGAGGGTATTTCCCCTCTCACACACCCACTCCTGCCTCCCCACCCTCAAATTCCCCTACACTGGGACCACAAGCCTTCACTTAAGGGCCCCAGGGATGCAGGGGTGGTTCAATATAAGGAAATCCATCAACGTAATCCACTACATAAACAAACTCAAAGAAAAAAACCACATGATTATTTCATTAGATGCTGAAAAAGCATTTGACAAAATTCAACATCCCTTCATGTTAAAAGTCTTGGAAAGATCAAGAATTCAAGGCCCATACCTAAACATAGTAAAAGCAATATAAAGCAAACCAGTAGCCAACATCAAACTAAATGGAGAGAAACTTGAAGCAATCTCACTAAAATCAGGGACTAGACAAGGCTGCCCACTCTCTCCCTATCTATTCAATATAGTACTTGAAGTTCTAGCTAGAGCAATTAGACAACAAAAGGAGGTCAAGTGGATACAAATTGGAAAGGAAGAAGCCTCATTTAATTTTTAGAGCACTAAACGAAATATTTGGCAGTCATAAATTAAGCTTTGAATGAAAGAAAAGAAATTCTGTTAAATTTTTTGTAATTTAGTAAGCAACTTGATAAATTTGATTTGAACTTCTAAATATACTCAGCTATAATCAAGTAAAGCACACCATTATGGTTTATTTTTTTTATTGCATGCTTTATGGTTTATTATATGCTTTATGCTCCATAGTTTGATTTTTTTCTTAAAATATGATTAACTGAAAAATCACAGAATTAATTTTAGAGTTCAATATGAACTCTACTATGCAATTTAGAGTTCAAATGTGGTAAGAATGCTAATATTTTGAAATTTTGCTGTTAGTTTTCATTGCTAACTAATGAGTATCTCAAGACTCGGGTCAGGAACTTACAGCGCAACTCTATTCTAATGAAGTCAGTGATTCCCAGATTCTCCATGAACACACCAGAGGAAATGGTTGTCTTAAAAAGGAAGTGCACGTCAGCAGTGAGCTCTCCATGGAAGGTTGGGAAATGAAGGTATGAAGCCTCAGTGTTGAAGGAGGCCGAATTCCAAAATGACTCTGGTTTAAAAACAAAGGAAAAGACAAAAACAAACAAACAAAAAAAACAATTAAGGATGCTTGTTGCTAGAGCAGTTAATATTAGTAATTAAAAACAAACTTTTAGTTCTGGACCTTCATATCATAGCGTTATAGTGCCAACATCTAAACAATGGCTTATTGAGGATCAAGACTCTGTGTGAATAGCTCACAGAGAGATGGTTCAGAGGACAAGGGTACTTACCTACGAAACTTCATGATCTGAACCCCAGAACTCATGTAAAGATGGAGATAGAGCCAATTCCAAAATCTTGTCCTCTGATCTCCATATATGCACATGATACTTGTATGCCCTCCTAAACACCATAAACATACACACACGCACACACACACATATACTAATAAATAAAATAAAGTTCATGAAAAGATTCTGGTTTTGTATTTTATGGGTGTTCACAGTTAAGAGTTTGTCTTGATTCTCAGAAGAAACCCAGGACTTCTGAATAGTGCTGCATGCTTCTTGTACACATTGTGAAGGGAGAGAAGAAGGGGGAGGAGGTGAAAGAGAAGGATATCTAAGGTAGAATGGGTGAGAGGAAGAAATGGAAATGTTCTACAGCACACCAACTTCCAAGACACTTCTCTGAAAACACACAATCCAAGAAAAGTAAAATTCTCGGGTTACATATAACAAGAACAATCTAAGTCATCTGCTGGTGAAACAACCAAGAGTAAGGTATTAAAAAAAGAAGTTAAAAGAGATTCTAAAGGAAAAAGCAAAATGGAGATTCAAATGAGATGACCTTAATAGAAAAATTGTAAACATCTAAGAATAGAATGAACATAGCTGATATCAAGTCCCTGATATAGAGAGAAAGCTTAGAGAGTAACATTGAATGTGGAGAAGAAGGACAAAGGGCTTAAAGCTACTGGAGAAAATAGGAAATGTTTGGAGGTAAAGAAGACAGACATAAAGAAAGGACTGAAGCAGCTGAAGGGGTTTGCAACCCCATAGGAAGAACAACAATATCAGCCAACCAGAGCTCCCAACCAAGGGTCTAAACCACCAACCAAGGAGAACACATGGAGGGAGCCACTCTCCAGCTGCGTATGTAGCAAAGGACGGCCTTGCTGGGCATCATTGGGAGAAGAGGCCCTTGGTTGAGTGAAGGCTCAATGCCCCAGTGTAGGGGAATGTGAGGGCAGGGAGGTGGGATTGGGTGGGTGGGTGAGGGCACACCCTCATAGAAGCAGGGGGAGGGGGAATGGGATAGGGGGTTTCTGGGAGGGGGATTGGGAAAGGGATAGCATTTGAAATGTAAATAAAGATAATATCCAATTTTTAAGAAAGACAACCATAGCAGTAAAAAAATCTCAGATACAGAGAATCCAACATGTGACACAGAGAATGTATTAAAAAGCATTCTGAAATCATTATTCTTAAAGATGATCACATTTAATTTAAAAGTCACTTTTGTTTTAAGAATTTTTTTTAACATAGAATAGTGTATTTTGTTTGAAAGGTTTTAAAAGTGGAATTATTACGTGTTGCAGAGCTCAGTCCTCTGCACCAATCAGCCATCAAGATCAGCTGTGCCTGCTTACAAGAGTCCATTACAGTCTGGCCTATGGACTATTGCTATTCTCTCATTAGATAAAGGAAATGTAGAGGGTCATTAGTCTCACACCTGAGATTCCAACCTCTGTTCCCTACAATTTTATGCATTCTTCCCTAATTGCCCATGTATTCAGGGTCTCTGATGGTACTGGATTTACAAGCTGGGGAAAGTTATTTGAAAGGGATCTTCATCTATGAGACCACAGGAAATTCATTATCTACATTGAGTATAGACTCTTCTAGTTCAGTTGCTTTAGGGTCACCTGTACTTTGTAAATATACGCTAGTGAACTCATTGGTTCCCTGGATCAACTTCAGTAAAATCAAATTTTGAATTTATGGGACTTTAGAGGAAGGAGAAGTTTACAGATTCTTAGGGGGAAAATTCCCACAACAGTAGCATTCCAGTTTCATGGATGCCCATAGAGCTAAAAGACATTATTCTTTATAGCACAGGAAGTGACACAAGCATCCAGATATGACCACTGGTTGTCCAATCCCTAAGCATCACAGAGGTGTGACCTATGTATGTGATCACATCTATGTGCATGTTTTACACACACTAGGTTTACATCTCAAATGAGGATCTCTGGGAGAATGCACAAGACATTTTGTAGAAAACAGCTCCTAGGTCAGTCTTTTCTTTGGGAGGTATATAGTCAGTGTTCATGATACTGTACTCAGTCTTGACTCACACAGGTGCTTTCTCAGCTATTTAGAGAAACCTCTGGACATTAGGGGCTGTATGTGCTGTACAATATGGCATACTCAAGAATATGCAGTAGTGCTCAGGGATCATATTGCTCTCTCTCTCTCTCTCTCTTTCTCTCTCTCTCTCTCTCTCTCTCTCTCTCTCTCTCTCTCCTGTATTTTCCAAATATTGAAGTACAGAAGTAAATAAAAATAAATTTATTTACATTATGAAGTAACATAATGCTAGTGGATAACAATCATTTTAAACACATTTCTCCAAACACGATTTTTGTATGTAGCTTGGTGAAAGTTCATATACTAAGCAATGAATAGAACCCCCAGATTTGAAGGAGTTCTAGGACTATCATGACAATGCATCATAGGCAGACAAGGAAACCTTGGCTGTGGAATGCAACCATAAGTAAAGGTCCTACTGTGTGAAAGCATATGCTAACACTGTCACATAATGGTGAAGTAGTATTACAGAGGTCTGAGAAAAAGAAAGTTTAACCCAATGATCTTATATAACTCAAGCTGTCTTCAGAGTAGAAGTGCAATAAATGAAAACTTCCCAAGCAGTCACAAAGTTAGAAAATAATTCACTGAAGGGTTTGTTCTTGAAGAAAACAATAAATGAACAATAAAGCAGCCAACTAAATAATAGGGTCAAATAAAGATAATGCACTTGCTATAAGCTTATAAAGGCAGAGTATCCCTAATGTAGAATCTAAATTACAGTATTCATCAAACCCCCCCCCCAAAGAGTATATGTATGTACATGTACATATGTGCATGTTTATGTGTATGGCAGGTGTACTTATGAGTAAGGGTGTATATGAACACATGTGTACATGCTTACGGAGGCCAGAGGGTAGTCATGGGTATCATTCCTTAGGAGCCATCGTTCCATTTTGGAGACAGGGCCTCTCTCATGGGCCTGGAATTTTCCAAATAGTCTAGGCTAGCTGGTCACCAAGCCCCAGTGATCTCTCCTGCTTTTGCCTCTCTAGTATAGAGAGTATAAGCACTATGTACTGCCATCTGTGATTTTTTAATATGGGTTCTGGGAAATGATCTGAGGTCTTCATGTTTTCAAGGTAAATACTTTACCAACTGAGTTATCTCCCTAGAACCTAAAGTCCTAAATGTGATTCCAGACCTGAAAACAGATCCCCTAGATTTTATTTTGGGGGTGCTCAATAGTGAAGTGGGATACTGATCTTCAGTGCTGACAAAGCTTTCACACCTCAGCTTAGTATGCTTAGATAGTAGATGCTCCCCAACAGCCTAAATGTTAAAGGCTTGGCTGCCAGCCTTTGGTGCTACAGCAACCTTTAGGAGGGGAGCCCAGCAAAAGAAAGCTATGTCACTGGGGATGGATCCTTGAAGAGGATTGTGGGCCCTTTCCTTTCTCAGTTTGCTTCTTGGCCACCAGATTGGCTCAGCAGCTTTGTTATATTACACGTTCCTCCTCACAGGAGCAAAAATAATGGAGCCACCAAATGAAACTTCCAAAAACATGAGCTGAGAGAAACATTTTCTCTTTTAAAGTTATTTATATGAATTATTTGGTCATAGCAACAGAAAGATGACAAACAATGCTTTCCTACCCTGGTCCTAAGATTGCCACTAGTTCTGTGATCAAAATAAGGATACTTGTCTACCTAATAACCAAATGTGTTATTGTAAAAATAGAACTGTGTACTTACTGTCTCCCTGGCAAAGCAAAGGCCCCAGTGTATAAGCAGCTTCAGAGTGTGGTCGGCCGGTGTCTGTCACCACCATCTCAGTGACCGGTAGGTGCTCCTTATGAGAAAGGACTATTGTGTCACTGGTCCTATGAAACAACAATCCAACTCTTAATATTATTCTCATTAACATGAAGGTACAATTACCTATGATATTATATTAATAACATTATCTCTTGAGATAATGAAGCAATTACTGCTCTTTCAAAATTAGTCTCGGAATAATACTTAAATGAATGTTAACTACAGTTATAAAAATTAATATTTTAGAGTTTTTAATTTGTAAAACTAAACTGACAAATTAGAAAACAAAATGAATGCATTCCCTTTATAAGTAAGTAATATACAGACTAGTGTGTGTGAAATTTCTCTGTGGCAGTCCACTCAGTGGGTAGACAGCACTCACCTTCTGTTGACCAGGTGCTGTACCAGGCATCAAGTACACATAGTGTGGTAAAACATGTATATGTTTTTCATGTATCTCTGTGTGCAATGTGTGTGCCTGGTGCCTGTAGAAGTCAGAAGACGGTGTTGGAACCCTGGAACTGGATATGATGGTTGGGAGCTACCATTTTAGTGCTGGGAATTTAATCTCAGGACTTCTGTAAGAGTAACACTTGTTCTTAACCACTGAGCCCTCTTTTCATCCCCAAATCAAAATTCTTAACTCTCATAATCCTTTTAGATATGCTAACTGAAAACACTCATGGAACTATAGTTTGAAATTTAAAAAGATAGATTAATTAAATATTCTGGAGTGTGTAAAATATTTAATGGTGAAGAAAAGTTTTTTCTTTATTAAAAATAAGATCTCAAAACTTCTTCAATAAAAATATTTCCCCACACACCCCAATTTTTTCTAATTCTGTATTATTTTCTGAAGTATATATTACTTGTGAAGCATGCCTAATTTGAAAATCCAAGTGATAAGTATCTAAAAATGTGAAAATTATTGAATTCTGGTATGATGTATAAAGTGGAAAATTTCACACCTGATGTCTTGTAATAGTTAAAACATAGCTGTATTAAAACACCTTCAGGCCATGTGTATAAGGTGTATATAAATAAAATTCATGCTCAGATTTGGGTCACATCTCTAAGCTATACCTCTAAGTGTACGTAAGTAATTCCAATCCTAAAATACCCGGAACCCTTCTGAAACCTTCCCAGCACTCTTCTTATAACTTCATTTGCAAACATATTTTCCACAGGTTGGGGCAAAATTTCAGAATGATTGTATTCAATCTTTTCTGAAATAAGATGGAACCTTTTCCATTTCTGTCCTAAATTTTCCTTTCATGGCAGTCCCAGACCTATTGCCATATAACTGTAGCTATTGGCACAGAAATGTTAGCTGTTAGTCCAGGGAGATGATTATATTAGCCAGGGCTGTAGCAGACCTGGGATCTCCTTGGTTGCCCAGACTCCCTCCCCTTAATAGAAAAGAATGCCACTCCATAAATGCTTATGTTCTCTGTATGATGTGCTTTTCAGGTTGACTGCTCCAAATAAATGCTTGGTCTACAATAAAATATTCATTTAGAAAGGATACCATGATCTGTCTGATCATATTTCATTTAAATATATTTTAACTTGTTTGAACAAAAGTTATTTTTTTATTTCAGCACACATGATAATTATGCCAAAAATACTGCTACATTTTTTTTTATTAATTTTTGGTGCAGGGAAATCATGTAGAAATCACCATTCATTCCTGTCAGCATCACAGTTGCAGTGGTATTGAGAATCAATGCAGTTCCCTTCTAATCCACAGGTACACTTTTGAGGATCAGGCAGAGAACCTCCCCAGTAACTGTATGTTTCATTGGTTCTTCCAACCCACCAGCTCAGTGAGGTTCCATCTGAAAGACAAGTATGAGAACAATGATACCTATGCTACCCTATTGTCCCAGTCACCACCATTTCAATATCGTTCCTTTACTTTCAGGCTTAACAAGTGTGGTTGCTGTGTGTGCGCACATGTGTACAAGAGATATAGATGGATAGATAGATACATAGACACATAGATAGATAGATACATAGATAGATAGATAGATAGATAGATAGATAGGGAACTCTTAATTTTATACAACAGGAATGGATTATTCTAAAGAATACTCATTGAATTCCCTCTCCCAATGTTTCAATATACAATACCATTTATTCCCACTTATTTTTCTATTATTATAAAATGAGTTCTTAATTTCTTTGTGCATAAGATTGTACATTCTTGTACTGGCTGGTTTTGTGTCAACTTGACAAACTTGTCAAAACTGGCTGGTTTTGTCTCTGTTATCACAGAGAAAGGAGTTTCAGTTGAGAAAATGACTCCATGAGATCTAGTTGTAAGGCATTTTCTCAATTAGTGATCAAGGGGGGAGGGCCCCTTGTGGGTGGTACTATCCCTGGGCTGGTAGTCTTGGGCTCTATAAGAAAGCAAGCTGAGCAAGCCAGAAGAAGCAAGCCAGTAAGAAACATCCCTCCATGGCCTGTGCATCAGCTCCCACTTCCTGACCTGCTTGAGTTCCAGTCCTGACTTTCTTTAGTGATGAACGGCAGTGTGGAAGTGTAAGCCAAATAAACCTTTCCTCCCCAACTTGCTTTTTGGTCATGATATTTGTACAGGAATAGAAACTCTGACTAAGACAATTCTCTAGAAGGGAATGTAAATTCAAGCCATTGAAAGAACCATCAAACAAAAGCCAGACTAATTTACAAAATGAAATGATCCTGTTTGAAAAATAAAATGTTTACCAAGACAGATTAGTGTTTGTACAGAGGCTCAGATCAATCTTAAGAAGTCTTTTTTCTTGAACACATACACAAATACACACACACACACACACACACACACACACACATACACACACACACATTAAGCATTTGGGATGATATGATTTCCCTGTGAGGACTTAATATATGCCTTTACATATATGAGTTTTTCTTGCATTGTGTAGTCTGGCTATTTATTTGGAGGGTCAAGAAATGTCACGAATGGGTCTTCTTTATGCCTTAGGTAATATTATTTTCAGAAACCAAGTGCTCTGTCACCTAGTCCTGTCAGTGGTACAGTACTCAGGCCATCTCTCAGCACTGGATATGACTAAATCACAGGTCCAGACAATATATTAGTTCTTTAGAACTATGTACTAAAACAGAAAATGATACTGGGGATAAAAGGTGCATTTTGTACTACAGGTAGAATCATTATAGAACTAGGTAGCAAAGACAATCATTCAGAAGTATGGATGGGCAGGGAAGGAGGCAAATGGCAGTCATCAAGACGTGAGATCACAAGAAGCAAAGAAACTGGGTTAACTCAAGACAAATCTCAACACATACTATGCTTTGTTTGGTGGCATTTTTCAAATGTATATGTTGTCATCACTAGGCCTTGAGTTAGGATCTGGAATTTTTTCAGCTTCTATTACAACTCATTCATCAATAGGATATCTGTAATTACTATTATTTTCATCTAATCACCCCTCAAAAGAAAGATATGGAAAGTTAAAAGTGGTTCTGTTTAGTTTATAAAAATATAAATATCTAGAACATCAAACACTTATCTCTAGGAAGGAATAACTATTCAGAAAATGTAATGTTCTTCTCTGAATGCTATTTTTTCTTAAAACAATGTCCACTACTTCACTTGCATGAATCTTATTATATCCTAAATGTACAAGAATAAATTTGCATCTAAAAAAAGGAGTACATTTTCAGAGGTAGTTAATGTCTTTTGAGTTTGTTCAAATCCTTTAAAGCAGTAGTTCTCAATCTGTAGGTCGAAATCCCAATGGAGACTGGCTAAGACCATCCCAAAAAACAAAACAAAACAAAACAATACAGAAAACAAAACCGACTAACCCCCCCCAAAGCAAACCCACCCCAAACAAACCAGATATTTACATTACAATTCATAACAGTAGCAAAATTATAGTCATAAAGTAGCAATGAAAATAATTTTATGGTTGGGGAATGGGTCACCACAACATGAGGAAATATATTAAAGGGTTGTAACATTAGGAAGGTTGAGAACCACTGCTTTAAAGTATTACAGAGAACTTAGGAACACTAGAAAAACTTTCAGCATTAGTGGGGAAATCCTCTGTAGGTCCTACCCCTTACTGAGCAGCTAGCTACTGGGAGTGGGTAGCTGCTGAGGGTGAGAGAATCATTCTTTTGAAGGTGTGACTACTTTAGGTTTTCCATGCTCTAGTCTATGGCAATATACCCTTACACATATGGACAGCACTAACTGGTCTAAGAGAGCTATATATTAAAAAGAAACAAGAGACCTGAAGTCAGAAAAGTAGGGTTTGGGGCAGAAAATGTGAGGGATTGGAAAGTGGGAATAGACATGATATTTCACTGTATACATGTATGACATTCTCAAAAATAAAGAAAATTTATTAAAAACATAAAAGGGGACCTAGAAAATAATGACAAAATTTAAGAGGGCTTCCAGACTGATGACGACAGAGCAGATGGATCTCTTTCAGAAAATCCTAGATATAATACAAAACACAATCAAAGGAGAAAGACTCTGAAAGGTGGAAAGAGGAGGGTAAGTTGACTGTGACCTCATAACTGAAGGAAAACTATAGAGACTTACACGGGGTCTTATTACATCTCCTCACTTGTATTAAGAAAGCTTCTCAAAGAAAAGAAGCTAAAATAGGTTAACACTGATATCTAAATAACAAACATTAGCCAGAAATAAGTAAGGCCAAAACAAAATACTCTTTCTATTCTTAACTGATACAGAGGCAACAACAGTTAAATTCAAAATAATACATTAGTGAAGTATTGGGTAGAAATAAATATTATGGATAAATTCAATTAAATAATTGCAAAGTTGCTTCTGGTCTGCCCTTCCACCCGGGCCATATTGGTGGGTCCAATACCCTCCCACACCCAAAAGCCTACCAGTTTTCAGGAGGTCTTCAGTAAACAGTGACACAACCTGCCATTCTCCCAAGAAGTCTGCAGTAACTAGGAACACAGTCCTTCTGGTCTGCACACCCATCTGCAACTGGAGCAATTCCTGCCCCCAAAGCCTATTTGTCTACTAGGAGGTTCACCTTAACCAGGAACACAGGAAGACTGCCCTAACCAGGGACACAGGAGGCACGCCCCTAACCAGACAGCACTGCCTGCTTCCAAGGAGGCTGACTCTAGACAGAGATAACCAGATGGCAAGAGGCAAGCAAAAGAACGCAAGTGACAGATACCAATAAAAGTCAGCACCATCAGAACCAGTTCTCCTACTATAGCAAGCCCTGGGCACCTGAACACACCTGAAAACCAATAGTCTAACCTAAAATCTATAATCCCATCTAAGGAAGATGATAGAAGCCCTTAAGGAGGATATAAATAACTCTCTTAAAGAAATACAGAAAAATATAGGCAAACAGGTAAAAGCCCTTAAAGAGGAAACAAATAAATCCCTTAAAGAAATATAGGAAAATGCAATCAAGCAAGTGAAGGAATTGAACAAAATGGTCCAAGAACTAAAAATTGGAATAGAAACAATGAATAAAACACAAATGGAGGCAACTCTGGAGATGGACAAAGAGATCAGGAGATACAGATGCAATCATCACCATCAAATATGAGAGATAGAAGAGATAATCTCAGGCATAGAAGATATCCACACTTTAGTCAAAGAAAATAAAAAGGGTAAAAAGCTTCTAACCCAAAACATCCAGGAAATTAAGGACACAATGAAAAGATAAATCCTAAGAATAATAGGAATAGAGAATGAAGATTCCCAGTTCAAAGGACCAGAAAACATCTTCAACAAGATCATAGAAGAAAACTTCCCTGACCTAAAGAAAGAGATGGCCATAAATGTACAAGAAGCCTACAGAACACCAAATAGATTGGACCAGAAGAGAAAATCCTGTTGCTGCATAATAATCAAAACACTAAATGCACAGAACAAAGAAGAAATATTAAAAGCTCTAAGGGAAAAAGGCCAAGTAACATATAAAGGCAGACTTATCAGAATTAACCAGACTTATCAACAGAGACTCTAAAAGCCAGAAGATACTGGCCAGATTTCATCCTGACTCTAAGAGAACACAAATGCCAACCCAGGCTACTATACCCAGCAAAACTCTCAATCACCATAGGTGGAGAAACTAAGATACTTCATAACAAAACCAAATTTAAACAATATATTTCTACTAATCGAGTCCTACAGAGGATACTGGGGAAAAAAACCCTCCAATACAAGGAGGGAAACCACACCCAAAGAAAACACAAGCAATTAAACATCTTATGACAAACCAAAAAGAAGAGAATTACACACATGTAATACAACCTTCAGCAACAAAAATAACAGGAACTTATAATTATCTGTCTTTAATATCTTTCAACATCAATGGATTCAATTCTCCAATAAAAAGACACAGGCTAACAGACTGGATACGTAAATAGGATCTAGCATTTTGCTGAATACAAGCCACAGTTACTCTGATACCTAAACCACACCAAAGACCCAACAAAGAAAGAGAACTTGAGGCCAGTTTCACTACGAATATCAATGCAAATAAACTCAACAAAATTCTCACAAACTGAATCTGAGAACACATCAAAGCCATCATTCACCATCATCAAGTAGGCTTTATCCAGGGATGCAGGGATGGTTCAATATACGAAAATCCACCAACACAATACACTATATAAACAAACAAAGTGAAAAAAGTCACATGATCATCTCACTAGATGCTGAAAAGGCCTTTGACAAAATGTAACACCCTTTGATGTTAAAAGCTTTAGAGATCAGGAATTCATGGCAGATACCTAAACATATTAAAAGCAATATATAGGAAACCAACAGCCAAAAGTAAATTAGATAGAAACTAGAAGCAATCCCACTAAAATCAGGGACAAAACAAGGCTGCCCACCCTCTCTATTTATTTAATATAGCACTTGAAGTTCTAGCCAGAGCAATTAGACAACAAAAGAAGATCAAGGGGATATCAATTGGAAAGGAAGAAGTCAAAAGATGACTATTTGCAGATGATATGATAGTATACATAAGCGACCTCTAAAATTCCACCAGAGAATTCATAGAGCTGATAACTTCAGCAAAGTGTCAGCATATGAAATTAACTCAAACAAATCAGTAGCCTTTCTTTATACAAATGATAAATAGGCTGAGAAAGAAGTTAAGGAAACAACACCCTTCACACTATCCACAAATAGTATAAAATATCTTGGTGTAATTCTTACCAAACAAGTAAAAGATCTGTATGACAAGGACTTCAAATCCCTGAAAAAAGGGACCTAAGAAGACCTCAGAAGATGGAAAGATCTCTCATACTCATGGATTGGTAGGAATAACATAGTAAAAATGACCATCTTACCTAAAGCGACCTACAGATTTAATGCAATCCTCATCAAAATTCCAATACAATTCTTCAGAGACATGGAAACTCTTCTCAACTTCATATGGAAAAAAAAAACAGTATAGCCAAAACAATTTTCAACAATAAAAGATCTTTTTGGGAGGAATCACCATCTCTGACCTCAAGCTGTACTACAAAGCAATAGTGATAAAGACTGAATGGTATTGGTACAGAAACAGACAGATTGATCAATAGAATCACAGACTTAGATATAAACCCACCCACCTATGGACACTTGACCTTTGACAAAGAAGCCAAAAACATACAGTGGAAAAAGAAAACATCTTCAATAAATGGTGCTGGTCTAACTGGTGGTCTGCATGTAGAAGAATGAAAATAGATCCATATTTATCACCTCGCACAAAGCTCAAGTCCAAGTGGATCAAGGACCTCAACCTAAAACCAGATACATTAAATCTAATAGAAGAGAAAATGGGAAAGAACCTTGAACTCATTGACACAGGGAGAAATTTCATGAACAGAACACCAATGGCTCAGACTCTAAGATCAACAATAGATAAATGAGACCTCATGGAACTGAAAAGCTTCTGTAAGGCAAAAGACACAGTCAATAGGACGAATTGACAACCTACAGATTGGGAAAGAATCTTCACTAACCCTACATCCAACAGAGGGCTATTATCCAAAATATATAAAGAACTCAAGAAGTTAACCCTCCAAAACTCAAATAACCCAATTAATAAAATGGGGCACAGAGCTAAACAGAAAATCCACAACAGAAGAAGATTATGGTTTGTCTCCCAAAGATTCTTGTTAGGGATGCTGGATCTTCAGTTCCCAGTGTGGCAGTGTGAAAGCTAGTATGACCTTGAAGAAATGGGGTCTAGAGGGAGGGCCTTGGGTTGCTGCTTTTGGAACTGATTAAGGTGGGGTCTCATGTTAAGTCTCATGCAGGCAAGTTGCTCTAAGAGAAAGGCTGACCCCTTTGCGCTGGCTTCTTGTTTGGTCATGTGATCTCTTGTTCCTTTCTCTCACCCACAGACACTCCCATCATATAAGTCTGTCTTGGTGTTATAAAGCATGAGAGACCTCATCAGATCTGCGTTAATGCTGGTGGCATACCCTTGAGCTTCCAGACCTATGAGTTATATAAAACCTTTTTCCTTATGCTATTTACCTTATAGTATACAACCTGGGTATAGAGATGAAAATAGACTGATAGAAAAACAAATAAAAGCTATAATACCCACATATTAATCAAAGCATCAACAAACACTTTAAGCATGAGTGTCTAATATGCCTACTTAAAACAGAGTGTCAGAGTAGACAAAAACAAACAAACAAACAAACAACAAAAACTCACAAAACAAATACAAAAAGATGAAACTATATGCTCTGGATCAAAATTCCTTTTAATGTAAACAGTATTGGAAGTAAAGAGATCTATACTACCCTAACACAATTAAAATAAAGCTGGAGGTCATGGAGCTGATTCAATGAGTAAAGTGCTTGCCACACAAGCGTCAGGACCTAAGTTCAGATCCTAGAATGCATGCAAAGGCTGGGTATGGTCTGTAAACCCAGAAATGAAGGGTGTGCAGATGGATGGATTCACTGGCCTGCCATCCTAGCCAATTGCTGAACTCTAGGTTCAGTGTGAGATTCTGTCTCAAAAAATTAGTGGAGAACAATCAAGAAAGACACTCAAGTGTTAACTTCTGATCTCGATATGTACATGTACACATGTTAATGAACCCTCTTACACACACACACACACACACAAGCTAGAGTATCTATATCAATTTCAAAGACAATTTCGGAGAAAGAAAAATCATCAGGAATAAAGAGGAGTCAGATACAATTAAAAAGGGGCCAATTCTGTGATACATAATAATTTTAATGTGAATTCTTTCAACAACTGAGAATCAAAGCATAAGAATCAAAAATTGATAGAATTCCAAGGATGTGCAGCCAAATACATTATAATATCTGGAAACTTGAACACTGCATGGTCATAATCAACAGATCCAGTGGGCAGAAAGTAGCTAAGAACACAAGGAAACTGAACAGCACCACCCATCAGATGCATCCTATTGACATATACAAAATACTTAATACCCAAATTGCAGACACACATCCTTCTCAAGTACATATACACTTTATTAAGTTATACCTCATTAAAGTTGATTAAATATAGCTTAATGAATTTAAAGAAGCCAAAGTTTCCAGAGATGTGCAAGATGTAAAATGTCTCTGCACAACATTGCCTTTCTCTAAACATTTTAAGTTATATGGGAAACCAATAAAGAAATAGAAATCATATAGGTTTTAAAAGAAAAACAAACTTAATTTTCCAAACAATGTGGTTATATAGTAAGCCTCTAAAAACTCAACAATGACCATTTCTACAACTAAGAACGATTAGCGCAAGATTATATGTCAGGTGAGCTTCTTTCCTATACCAACAATATGCAATTGGAATTTGAAACTAAAAGCATGACGCCTTTTGCATTAACACTGAAAATACATAGATATAAATCTATCAAAATTTGTACCCAATCCTTATGAAGGAATGTATAAATTTCTGAAGAAAAATAAAATATCTAAATAAAAGGAGGAATATCCATGTCCACAAAGTGGAAAACCCTGTTGTATTAAATTATTCTCTAATTGGTCTTTAGATTGATTACAGTCTTGGTTCAAACCTTAAAATATTGTTGTGGATAATGACAGACCCATTCTAAACTATATAAAAAGTCAAGTGATCTAAAAACAGATACACTAGAGAAGAAAGTCAAAGAGGAATGCTCACACTATGTAACTTAAGAACTGTATTCAGGACAGCATGACATTGGTTCCAATAACAAACAAACGAACACACTAGACAGCTGAGATTAGGCAATACATGTATAATCAATAGATTTTGTAAAAGATTCAAGGCAACTCTGTGGAAAGGCAGAGTCTTTCCCACAAGTTGCATTAAAACAGCTAGAAACCCACATGAAAAGAAAGTGAATCCAGGCATTTAACACTTTTTTAACAAGTTTATTCAAAATTGATGGTTGGGTGTATGGTGAAATGCAATATTATAAAACTTTTGGTAGGGAAAAGAAAATTGATAAGCATACATTCTTAGTATATTTAAGCTGTAAAGAAGGAAGGAAGGTGTGTTCCAGTAAGTGAAAGATAAAGAAATATATTATTAAAGTCACTGACTTTAAAGAGGAATGTGCTGGGTAAAAGAAGCTAATCTCTATAACTTATACTCTCTGTCATTCTATTTATGTAATTCTCCAGTCTTTCATTGTAAAGAAAATAACAATCAGAAGAAGCGTTGAGACAGAGAATGAACTAGTTAGGAGTTATTCAGAGGTGAGCTGGGTGGGGTGGTGTTGGGGCAGTTGAGGCATAGGAGGAGTGATTCTTGCACTGATATAATATGTAGGTTGACTATACCCCTGTCAGTATTCTGTGGTTCTACTGCAGTTTTATAAGACAATTCTTTTGTGAGGGATCAGGGTAAGGGGGACCAGACTTGTTTCTCAAACATGTCTGAAATTAGTTTTATTTTAAATTTTTAAATGCTAAAAATTTTAGAATCCTATCAAAGTCATGAGAGAGAAACACTTCTCTCTTTAAAAGAAAATTTCCTTAGTGAATTTAAGCTCTAGCACAGGGATTTCCGTAAGATCACCTGAGGTTTTTCTCTTATGATTCTGAAGCCCAGGATTCCCCTCAGATTGATGGACTTAAAATTTCTGGCTATGAGATTCAGGTATCACTACAACCTCAGAACCCAGTGGTACTTTATAGGGTGGGAGCCTCCTGACCTGTGTCAACTGATAAGAGAAAATAGGTCAAACCTCCCAGTATAAGGAAAACTTAGACCTTGTTGTTCTTCCATTTCACCTCTGCCTGAATCAGAACTTCAGGATGCATTAGGCCCATTCTAAATGCTTATCTACATTTAAGTTAATATTTAAAATTCTCCATTGACAGCTTTACAGTTGTTGCTATAAGACATGTATATGAGGGATGCTTGTGTATTCATAATATTTTCACTTTCATGTACCCATTCTCCAAATTTAAAATGCTTCCTTTGGCTTTTCTTGAATAATCCTTGTGTCTAGAACTAAGGCCCAAACAGCAAGACCTAGCAAATATATTAAACACAAGCCTTGCAGGGCAGGTTCCTTGCTGAGCTGAATGGTGTCCAACAGTGGACTTAGTCCATATATGTGGGGCTTGCTCACTGGCTCACTGGGCGATATAGTTTTCTGGTTCCTTTACAGGGTCATATCCATGTAATTTGTCTTTTGTCCTTCATCTGTTTATTCCCTGGATAGCTAACCAATGTGTTGTGTTCTATAGTCCCACTATAATTAGTGGTAATTAGCTCATTGTTAAAAATTGAAGTGATAAACTAAAAAATATTGAATTTTGAAATCTCAATTATACATTAAAAAGATTAGTAAGCTCGGGGTGACAATTTCTTACTTCCTGAACTCAATTGAGCAAAGCTCATATGAATTCACAGAGACTGAAGAAGTAAGCACAGGGCCTAAATGTGTTTACTACATCAGGTCCTCCACTTACATAATATAGCTTTCAGCTTATCATTTTTATGGGTCTCCTGAGTGTGTGAATGAGCGGGTCTCTGATTCTTGTGCATGCTCTTAGTGCTCTTTCCATTCTGTTGGGTTGCTTTTTCCATCTTTGATGTGGTGGCTTTTGCTTTATCTTATTATATTTTATTTTGCTATGTTTGGTCATTATCTCTTAGAAGCCTGATCTTTTCTAAAGAGACAGAGAGGATATGGATCTGGAGGTGAGGAACTGAGAGAGCAACCTATAATCAGGATATATTATATGAGGAAAAATATATATTCAATAAAAGAAAAGTGCAAAAACCATACCTTACCTTGGGGAGAGAAAAGACATTATGGATTGCAGCTAGTCTCCAAGAACTACTAGGCCATGCCCACCTTTTTATTTTTTATTTTTTATCATGATCCCTTAATTGTGAACAGAAAACTATTCTATTGTCAATACAAAATTTCTTTATATTAAAAAAATGCATGCCACTAATTGTATGCATGAACACTGAGCATTCATTAAGATATCAGGGGTGTTCTTTACTGCTTTGTGGTCCAATTGGAGCCTGATGGAATTAGGAAAGGCTTTGAATAAACTTCCAGTAAATGACCTTAGCCCTTTTCTCCTGGAAATGTATTACATCCTACAGCCTGCAGAGCTCTGTCTTAGCCCTATGTGTCCTTTCTGCATCATGCTGGGTCCTTACCTCCTATATCTGAGGGCCTTGAGGTCCTGCATTGTAGGTCCACCTGCTGCTCACAGTGCTCTGCAACATCCACCACAGCATGCAGCTGTGCTGCACTGGCAGCATAGGAGAAGGTTACAGAACGCTTATGTCCTTCTGGGCCACCTCTGACTGTCACCACATCGGGCCCTCCATGCTGAACAACAGTCCATGCTGTGTCTGCTGAGAAGAAACCAGACAGAGAAGAGACATCAATAGGCTTCAAGGATGCTCACAAAGCACAGAACAAAGGGATGTCAATTAACTTTTAAAATGATGTTTACATTCATGTGAGTTTCTGGTAACTTTTTGAGTTGGATTTGTATAGCAATGTATAGGCAGAACTCAGCCCTTAGGAAAATATCTATCGGGAGAAGTAATGATTAAACTTTCATGACACCATTTCTAAAGGCATGTAATTAAAGAATGGCTTTCTGGTTTTTTAAACTGTTTACAACAGAAGAACAAGGCCAAACCACATGTGAACATTTTTAATTATTATTTTAATGGTATTTCTTTGTGTGTCTATTGCTCTCATTAGATAAATTTAAGGATGACGTATCTGGAGGTTGTGTGCGTGTGTGTGCGTGCGTGCGTGCGTGTGTGTGTGTGTATGTGTGTGTGTGTGTTTGAATGTGCTTGGCCCAGGTAATGGCACTATTTGGAGGTGTGGCCTTGTTGGGATAGGTGTGGCCTTGTTGGAGGAAGTATGTCACGGTGGGCATGGGCTTTAAGACCCTTATTCTAGCTGCCTGGAATCCAGTCTTTGTGTAGTGGTCTTCAGATGAAGATGTAGAACTCTTAGCTCCTCTTGCACCATGCCTGTCTGGATGTTGTCATGCCCCCACCTTGATGATAATGGACTGACCCTCTGAACCTGTAAGCCAGCCCCAATTAAATGTTGTCCTTATATGAGTTGCCTTGGTCATGATGTCTCTTCACAGCAATGCAAACCCTAAGTAAGACTCTGTGTGTGTGTGTGTGTGTGTGTGTGTGTGTGTGTGTGTGTGCTCCCTTCTTCCATGGCACTGGAGCTACCAGCAGCTAATGGTGCTGGAATTGGAATTTAGGTTCTCTTATTTACTGAGACATCTCTCTAGGCCCACATTTCAGAAATTTTAATAGCCCAGTTGTCAAAGGTACATGAGACAAATTTAAGAGTCTTATTCCAAACAAAATAAAACTTGAAGATGACTGAGGAACAAAAGCCAATGTTGTCTTCTGGTCACTAAACATAGGTGGACATATGTGCATGTGTACCTGTACACATGCATTTACCTGTAACCACACAAACACATACATGTTCTAAGTATGTTTATTTAAATTTTATAATTTTTTAAAACTGAAATTACTTCTTTTTTTAACTAATTAAAAATTTACATACATCCCAAATGCTGTGCCCATCTGTACCCACTCACAGAGTCCTTCCACCATACCATTTCTTCTTCTCCTCTGAGAGAGTGCCCCTCTCCTGGTATCCTCACACTCTGGCACATCAAGTGTCTTCAGTAATAGGCACTTCCTCTCCTACTGAGGCCAGACAAGGCAGACCAGCTAGAACATATCCTGCAAATGGGCATCAGCCTTTTGGATAGCCCCTGCTCCAGCTGTTGAGGGACCCACATGGAGATTGGGTCCTGAAGGAGCAGGACCTTCAGGTGTCATTGTCTCCAGCACATTGCTGCATAGGTGGTTCTGAATCATTTAATGTTCCCTGTTTTAATATTCCTTGACATTCTTTACTAGAGCATTTTAAGTTTCTTTGTACTTTCATTTGTTTGTTTTTTTCCCTTGGTTGTTGATGACCCATCTAGTTAATGGCCAATTTATGAAACTTTAGAACATTTCAAAACATTAAATGAGAACTATTTATTCCAGATTTCTTCTTCTAGAGAGTTGAAAATGATGGATGAAAGCAAATTTCTGTAAAAATAATTAATTATCATGTAATATTCCATAATAAAGCTGTGCTAATTTGTAATAATATCTAAACCAAGGTTGGTTTATAATATCAAAAAATTTAAATCTTCTTGGTGATGAAAAAATTGCATGCCCTGCATATCACTAAATTTTCTAAGTTACACATAAATAATATTTTATACATGTTTCCTAGCACTTTGAGCAATTGATAATTCTGTTTTAAACTGTAAAAATATGAAAATCTTACAATCAAAGCTTCATATTTATTGTTATAGATATAAACATATGTGATTGTGAGAAATGTAGGAACAATAAGGATGACCTGGGCATGGCCTTTGATTTTGCTACATAAAATTTTATTTAATGAAATATTAATACATATTTATGCAGTATTTCTACTTCTTAACATTACACAATTATCAAAATTTATTTTATACAATATTGTCAACTAAGTAGATTTTTTAATCTACTCCGATTCTATGTATAGCTGCAAATCTAAAGGCTATTAACATACCTGTCATATTGCAGTACACAAGAAATGGTGCCAGCGGTCCACTTCCATCTACATCAATGTAGTAAAGTCCAGAAGGGCTCCCTCTGTGCCTGTGGGCTTCACAAGACTGTTCATAGATGGCTGTAAGGGAAAATACCATTTACCAGGAACACAGTGAATCCCTTAATATTTTCAATTATTGTCCAGAGCCTTCCATTTCTAAATTATAGATACATGAACTATATGATTCAGCATAGTTTTATTAATATATGTGACATTATATTTGATTAGATAAAAGAAATATAATCAAATTTTTAAAACTAAATTTTTTATTAATAATGTAGCAGGAAATTTTCAAATTACAATAAGTTTGTGTTCAATATTATTAGGTGTTAGTAAATATTTGTTGTATGTTTCTATTTTTAGTAAAAAGAAAATAGTATGCCAGTTATTAAAAGTTAAGGTGGCTTAGAAGATAAGAGCATCTGCTGCACAAGCATGAGCACCAGAGTTCAAATTACCAGCACCTAGTTAAGAATCCAGGCATGGCTGAGCGTTCCTATAACCCCAGTGTTGTATAGGGTGGAAATAGGAGGTTCAGTGGGGCTTTCTGCCTACCAGCCTAACTCTAGATTCAGTGAGAGACCTTGTCTCATGGAAATATATTGGAGAGAAATAGAATAAACACTCAACATCCTCCTCTGGTCTTTGTGGGCTGGGCATCAATTGACACATAAGAACACACACACAAGATGGAGGTTACACTGGGAATATGATACTGCCTTTAAGAGGAAATTATCTGGTAACATATGGAGATTTTACTCTCTCTGGGTACACGTTTTCTTTTGCCTTCAAGTTAAGGATGAATAATTTGAAGCACAGTATGAAAGAGTTAGGAGGTAGTCTGGGGGAAATTGTAGCTCCCAATCCTACATGCTGTTGATTCACTATTCTACTCAAACACATAACAAGTATCCTTCAGAATTAAGTGCCAAAATTAAAGAAGGAAATTTTACTCTAACTGTAATAACTTAACATTCAACAAATATTAGTTATAACCCGGTAATATGGTATCACCCAACAAATACACTGTAATACATCTCTAAAATAATTGAGAAAGTATACCCTTTGCTTTAAATGAACATTTTAAAGACATGAATACAACTTATAAATGAGCAACTCCTTTTCATTAAAAAATAATTAAGTGGAAAAGAAACTCTATTAAGCATTTTGAAAATGGCAAATCATGATAATTCAAACTCAAAACAGGAGAGAAAATATTTTGATGAAAATATTTTTATATGTTTTATTTATTCTGTATAATTGAACATTTTCATTTTTTGCATATAAATATGTTACCAAGATATGGGATTCCTAACTTTTAGCTTAAATTAAAAAAAAAAAAATCAGCAAGGTAACATTTTGACCTACAGAAAAGATCTATTCAACAAAGCTAAGAGTGCATATGGCCTCTTGCAAAAGGAACTTGATGAATGTCAATTGTGCTGGTTCCTTTCATTAGAGCCTCAAAGGTCAGACTTTTGCTGTACCAACAAGCTCATTTTGGCCTTTGGAGACAAATGAACTAAACAAATGAACTGTGCCAAAAAACATTGTAAAGGGAATGGAGTGCATTTATATCATTATTATAAGAATATTGAATTTTCTACATCTGTCTTCATAAATGTTAATTCAAAATATTTTCAAATCCTCAAGGAACATCAAGGAAAACAACTAAAATTGTGTAATATTGGTGCAAAAAACTAAAATGAGTTCAAGAGATCATTAATCTGCCTCAGATTTATCTATGTTTGAACTAGGCTACTGGCAAGCCCACTCCCATGTTCCCTCACATACTGTCCTTGAAACATCATTAACCTTTACTGACCTTCTGAACAACAGACCTTCCCCCCAAACTTCCCTACCCAGAGTCTTCTGTGACTGTAACCAGACTCTTTTTTACAAGATAATACCAATCATAATTTCCACTAAGGAGTAATTATTTTCAACCCTCTTTGGTTTAAGGATGGACATAAAATTGCCATTTAATAAAACCTTGGAATGTATTTTCAAGATTGCTTTCTTGGATTGCAATCCAAATTAGCCCCCGTATAAATGTAATTTTCCTTTTTCTTGATTAGGCTGACTTTATTCTTTGATTTTAAGAATATTTGAAGGTAAGGTATGGGTGTTATTTTTCTCTTGTTTCACAAAATGGAATATTTAGAAAACTCTTTTTAAAAATGTGTGTGGATGTCTGTGTGTGTGTGTATGAAATATGTCAAAACATCTTGTAGAGAGAATAGTGTGCATTTATAGCATTATCATAAGAACAACCTCAGATGTACTTCCTTAGGTACCCCGCACCATCCACTTTCTTGAGACATGGTTTCTTGTTGGCTTAGAGATCACCAAACAGGTTGTACTGGTTAGCCAGTGAACCTCAGGGATTCACCTTTTTCTGCCTTTCAGTGCTGAAATTACAAACACTGGCTACCATGCTCAGCTTTTATGTTGGTCCTGGAAATGAAAGTCAAGTTTTCATGCTTACAAGGCGAACACTAAACTAAACAAGCCATACCTTCAGCCAATAAAACTACTTTTTGTTTGTAGTGTGCAAAAAGAAATCTTAAGTCTGAACAACTTTAAGGTAAACAATGTGAATGTCATCCTAGAATGCCCCCAGAGTAAACAGTTGAAATCATAAGTGTTCTTTCAATAAATGTCATAGGTTGGAACATAAATCAGATGCACTACTATTCTGTCATTATTTTTTCCACATGTGTATTTAATTATGCAAGTACTTGTACATGTCTGTCAGGATTTATACTCATGGTTAGATTTTTGTAGTAGGCTTAGCTAGAGAACACATATCAAAAAGAATAATTGAAACTTTTGTTTCTCTGAGTCCCTTGGCTTTTTAAATAACAAAGAATACATGGATTAGTTACATGACTATACAAAACAAAAATGCACACTTATGAATAAGTCTCATGACTAAGGGTTTACTGAAACCCTGTTTCACATGGTACATCTATTTGAAAACCTTAAGTGCTAAAATCCACAATTATCAAGAACATGATTATATCATGTTAGAATTTAAATATTTGAGGACTAGAGAGAAGGATCAGTGGTTAAGAGCAATGGCTGCTCTTCAGGAGGACCAGGGTTCCATTCCCAGCACCCACATGGCAGCTTACAACTATCTGTAACTCCAGTTCCAGGGGAGCTGATATCTTGACACAGACATATAAATATACGTACATACATACATGTAGGCAAAACATCAATGCACATAGAATAAGAACAAATAAATCATTTTTTAAAAAATTGAAATTCTTCCTCTTTCAACCTTTTGGTATTTAGGGAGTTATATTTGAATGCAGTGTACAGGCATGCATTATTAGTAAAACTAGTTCATGAACTATACCATGTAAGGGAAGTTGCTGGGTATGGAAGAAGATACAAAGGAGTGAAGGAAGATATCAAGACTTGATGTTCAAGACTATGCTCACAGAATAGAAGTTCAATGTAAGTAGGTCTCGTCCATGTGGCAGTTCTTTTACTTTGTCAAGTTACTCACACTTTGGTTTTAGAGAAACCCCTTCAAAAAGTAAAGTGCCTGTGGAAATAGAAGTCTTTCTAATCCTAACATGTGTTTGATGAGTCAATCTGCAGGAGGGTTGGGAGTAGGTTATCTTCTCCCTTGCCAGGCTCATGTAGAACTTATCACAGGGGTCTCCTCTAATTTCACTTGCATCCCTAAGTGGAGATATAGCAATTTATACTCTGACTTCTCACTATAGTTCTTGAAAAAGATCAGGTAAATCTTATGGAGTTGTGAAAAGATTTTAGTGGGTACTTGATGTAAGTGGAGGGTGGAACTGAAGACTTGATATCTATGGTAGTTTGAATAAGAATGGCTCCTATAGGCTCCTATGTTTAAATGCTTACTCATCAGGGAGTGGCACTTCTTGGGAGTGGTCAAGGGATGAATAAATATAGAGATGGCAGGGCTTCATCTTAGCTTGGTACCATCTGCTGGTGGAGCCTACTTGAGTCATCATCTGTCCATCCATTGATTCATTTGTTTGTCCATCCAGACCTGGACATGCACCTCACCTCCATTGTCCAGAGAAGCGGTACCTTGCATCTGAAGCTAGGCTAGAGCTTGGGTCTAGCTTTGCAAGATTTTCAACAACTCTCTGTTGTGTTAAAACCAATGTAGCTTGTGAATTTACTGTTGGTCAATAATTTCTAATATGGTAGAAAGACACAAGCATGTCCATCTATGTTTTTGACATAACACATTCCCACATATACCTATCCTGAGATTCCAGTTCAGTAGATTTGGGTGAGTCCTGAGAGTTTATATTTGTTACAAGTTCCTGGTTGTTTCTGGTACTACTGCTTAAGGACCACCTTTCAAGTGAAGGTTCACCTAAAGTGAAGGTCCTAGAAACAGCTTCCTTAGTTCAAACCATCACCGTGTCACCAAATAACTGGATGTTGGGTTTCTTAGTTTCTTTCTTTCCTAGTCATTACAATGAAAGCAATAATAGTCTTTTATTCTTGAATCTCTTTAGAGTTTAATCAATTAATTTATGGAATTCACTAGGAAAGGAGAGGCATATTTAAGAACTCAATAAGTACATACTTTATGATTCTTTATCACCCCATCAAAGAAATATCACAATTTAAGAGACTTTAATTGCCTCTTCTAAAACTTTACCATATAGCACTTTTGTCCAGGGTTTTTTAAAAAATCTTTAGTTGTATTACATTCAAGATTGAGAAAGCTTGGCAAATGATTATTTTTTGACCTTTCTCTGACTGAAAGGATTGTAGGAATTAAATCCCAAGTAAAGGAACAAGCTGTTACAACATGAATTCTTTATTTTATTTTGTTTTTACCCTGTACTATACAGCTTTTAAACCTTTATTTTTGTGTGTCTATTTATTTGCCTATATGTATATATGTGAGTGTATGTGTGTTCACATGTGTGTGTGTGTGTGCACATGCCTGTGGAGGCTAGACTTGACTTCAGCTTTCTTTATAACAGCTTCCTAATTTAATTTAATTTTGGTTTTTTGGGACAGGATTTCTTTGTGTTGCCCTGGCTGTCCTGAAACTTGCTTTGTAGAGCAGGCTGGCATTAAATTAAGAGATCTGCCTCTGCCACCTGAGTGCTGTAATTAAAGGCATGTGCCACCATACCCAGCCTCTACTTTATTTTTTGAGATGAGGTTTCTCATCCTGGAGATTCCAATTTGGTTAGATTGGTTGGCCAGAAGCCCCAGGGATCCTCTTGTCTCTGTCTCCCTAGTACTGACATCTCAGGTAGACTGCTATGTCTCTCCTTTTATATGGGGCTGGGGATCTCATGTATTCATACTTGCAAAGCAAGTATTTTCCCACCTAATTCACCTCCCTAGTCTACACCCTGTTCTATATGTTCTATATATTATTATACTAGATTACTTTGCTACTGCTGAGAAGGTTCATTTAAGCTGTACTTAATATTACATATTTGTTTGTGTTCCCCTGCTTTCCTCATGTTAGATGATGTTAAGTGCTGAGGCTGTAGCTCAATGGCACAGTGTTTGTCAAACATACACAAAGCTTAGGTTTAATCTGTAGCATCAAGTAAGCAAACATATAAATAAACAATAAATAAAGTGGCTTAAAATAAACCGCTACTACTTACTACAATACTTATTTTAATATGTCTGCATGTTTGGAGATATGCAGATAAACATAACTGACAAATAATGTAACAAAATTATCAAAATAGATAACAAAAAGACAAGGAAGTCACAGTGACATAAGGATTGAGTTGTGAGGCTTACAGGAATGGCAGGTTGTTCCAGTGTAGCCCGTGCCTTCACAGTCACAGGAGAAGGTGTCCCACGACTGGGTACATCTACTTCCATGCTCACAGTAGCTGGGCAAACATCTGTAAGAAAACAAAAATAATTAGCATACCCCCTGGCTAATAGGGGTGTGCTCAGGGGACTGGGGGGAAAGGAGTGAGGGGTAACTGCAGTTGGGATATAATATATGAGAGAAGAATAAATAAAAACATTAAAAAATGGATTTGTAGCATATACAGAAAATTCAACATGACCAGTGAGCACTGAGTCTGCCATCAAGATTTCTGTTAATAACAATACTTTTAGATAATTGATTTTGTTGCATATGACAGCTTAATTTGAAACATACCTCATTTTCATCTGCAATATCAAAATACTAACATTATTTGTCTAGCAAAATTTATTTAATATATAAAATAAAATTCATTAGAGCTCAATTTAGTAATTGAGCCATTTTTAAAAAAGAAGTTGCAGGGGAGGAGAGGAAAAAGGACAGGGATGTTTTCTGTATTATAGCAAGGTGCTTTGAGAAATACTGAATAAATTTTTTAAAGGCATGCTGTTGTCTTTTACCTTCAGAGTAAGCAACCAATTTTAAAGAGACAATGTTGCTCAGATATCAGTACTACTCAGATCTGCCTCTACATTCAGTATAACCTCTCTCAAAATCTCATTGACTTTTTGTTTTCTTTTTTACAATCTTGGGAAAATCTACTCTAAGATTTAAAAGAATCACTAGGAACTCCGAATAGCCAAAAAAAAAAAAAAAACCCAAAAAACAAAAACAAACAAAACAAAACAAAACAAAAACTGGAAAAGAAAGAACAAAGTGAGAGGTGCCTGATACTTCTAGAGTCTTTTGGATATAAACAAATTGTGTCTTGTGAGTCATTGGCAAGATATCTAAACAATAACTTGCAAGTGAAAAAAAAAACACCACACACATATCTCTGTTAGTTGACAGCTCTCATCATTTACATTCATGCCTGTCTGACAGCTCCTATGAGTTGTACTGATGGCCAACAGGGGCTACACATTGCCTATCAAGCAGGCGCACTGCTTAGCCAGTAACCAGAGCCTTCCAAGCACACTTCTCTGTAACCAGAGTCTTGAGTTTCCCAGTGGATGCAGACTTGGGTCTATTTCAACAATTCTAATTTTACAGGCAATTGTGAAAGCAACTGGAGCAACTTCCTGTACAATGCACCTTCATCTTCAAGTTTATTATTATTATTATTATTATTATTATTATTATTATTATTATTATTATTACAAAAACTCAACATTCACAGGGAAAAATATTTTGTGCCAAATTAAGTTCCTATGAGTGAATTTTTCATTTGGTAGGAATTATATTCTTTTAATACATCACCACATATGATTATAAACCAAAACTTGCTAGCTGGCAATTGCACAGTTAACATTTAAAGTAGTAAAATTAACTTTTCTCCATGAAGTAGAAGGCGATAAATCCTATTTTTAGGTTTAACTTTTACATTTTTAAACAGTATCAAGTTAATCTTTATTTTTGGCTTATTTTGGTTGAAATATAATAATACTTGTATAGATGTGTGAGGTATTGTGTGATATTTTCACCCATGGTATTATTTGTTGTTGTCAGTGGACATCAAGAAGGCATTAAAGCACAGAATTTATAAAAATAATGGTCTTCCAGGTATGAGCAAGTGATTATTTTCAGCCAAAATTATTACAGATATAAACTACAACTGAGAGCAAAACATTTTTTAAAAACAATCTCTGCCTGCCATCCTGCCTGCCTGCCTGTCTGTCTCCCCTGCCCCTGAGTGTGTGTGTGTGCTCACGCTATGTACATGTGGATGCCAGAGGACATGAGGTGTTTGTCCTCATTGTCTGTCTGTCTGTCTTTTGTTCATCCCTGCAGTGGGGTTACAGATGTGCATTCTGGTTTTTTAGTTTATATAGGTTCTGGGGATCTAAACTCAGGTACTCACATTTGAGTGGCAAGTGCTTTACCCACTGAGCTATCTCATAGTCCTAATTTTTAAAACCTCAGACGTTTTTCATATCTTCTCTATTCTTCACGAAGAACAGAATATAGTTCTGTTGCTATGAACAGAGGTTCATTTATTTCTGTGGCTCAAACTTCTCTAGAATTTACTTATATCTATTCTGCAGAAGAGACAGTTTTGTCTGGGAGGGTGTCAGAACTGGAACTGGAGTTACGGATGATTGTGAGTTGCCATGTGAATGCTGATAGTTGAATTCGGGTCCTATGGGAGAGCAGCCAATGGTCTTAACTACTGCAGCCCAATATATTAAAAAGAGATTTTATTGTATGTATGTGTCTGGGTGAATATATGCCACACAAGTGCATCTGGAGCTGTAGTTAAAAGTGGGTGTGTGATGCCAGTCAGGGTGCTGAGAACTGAACTCAGATTCTTTGTTAGACCAGTACAAACTCATAACAGCTGAACCATCATTACAGTCCCATGAAATATGTCTTCTGATAAATTACTATCATTTGGAAAAATGTTAACACAATGAGATATGCAAAAGAGTCTTTCTAATCTTCACTGTAAATGTGACTATGTTATTTCCAGCTTTAAACTTTGAAAAGAGGCATGCTAAAACAACCCAGCAAAGCTATGATGACCCACCGGTCTATGATGCCACAGGAGTCTATCTGGAGGTCACTGAAGCTGCCCAGCACTCCCTGATGTACTGCAATAGGATCCACCACCTTGTCACCAATGGAGATGAGCCTCAGGCAGCCCTGGAAGCCTCTAAAAGAACTTTCACATCCAAAGCTAGAGCTGTTGTTGGGACAGCCTGAGTACAAGCATAAAGACAGAAGAAAATCAAGGACTGTGACAACCGTTTGTTCCACGAGGACTGAAAGCTTTTGCCTTTGATGCCCTTGAGAAATAAACTTTGACCTGACACAACGACAGCCCTCATCAGAAGAGGGGCTAATTCAAGAACACAAGTTAGAACAGATCAAAGATAAGATAGTAACTAGAACTGAAAAATTTAAGAACTGTAATAAAATTAAGATAAAGAATAAAATTAACAATTTCCATAGCCATCATTGTTGCACATCCAAGTGAAGTTTGACTTCTTTTTAATATCTTGCTACAATATTAATACACTTTATCATCATTTTGTATACATGAAAGAAATAAAAATAGAGGTAAAGTTAGAACAGTTTAAATCAGAGGCTACACTTGATGTAAGAGATGCTGGGTTCTTGAATCATACTAGCTACAAAATGCAGCCGAGTACTCCAATGTATCAAAAACATGTTAAATATCCATTCAATTCATGTTTTATATGTTATCATATATGTGCATTTGAGATTGTTTTAAAACATTTTGTGTTCTGACTTAATAGAAATACTTACATTGGCTTTTCTAGTAATTTAAAAAATTAAGTTCTTTAATCACGTGTTAACCAAAGGCTATATTTTACTTTAACACCAAAAATAGTAGGAGCCACCACATAGTTAGAATACATGGTAATAAATAAAAATCAGTAGTATAGAGCCTTCTGTGAATATAAAGGAATAGAACAGACACTTAGCTAGTTCTGGTATCATAAGTGAAAAATTAAGTCTTATCATACCTTTCAAGTTGTTTTCAGCTGAATTACAAATGCCAATGCTTGCAACAGTTTCCTTTTATTATATGCATTTTGTAAGTGCAACACTTGAATATGAAGCATGAGCATCAGGTTGCATCTGGTTTCACAAGCCTGTAATCCCAGTTATTCAGGGGCCTAATCACAAGTTCAAGCTCTACCTGAGATGTGCAGTGAGTCCAAGGCCAGCTTAGACAACTTATGAGGAACTATTTTAAAGTAAAAGTAAAAGGAAATTTGGGGCTGTAACTTAGTGGTAAAGCAGATCTTAGGCTCTACCTGTAGTAAGACATGCACACACATGTGTACACACACACACACACAAAAGCAAGGGTGAGTGATTTAAATTAAGCAATATTATCACATTTAGTCCCAAAATATAGAAATATGGTGGCCTGAGAATGCTGCAGCATTCTACTAATGGTAGCACTTTAACCCATATACTGCCATAAGGAAAAGGATAAAAACAACTAGTATACTAAGTAAAGCAACACTAACCATTGTGAAATGGCTTTCACTTCAAAGATAACTGCAGGATAACATGAGAAGTCTATTTAAATCGGTGGTTCTTAATCTCCCTAATGCTGCAGTCCTTTAACACAGTTCCTCATGTTGTGATGACTCCCAACCATAAAATTATTTTCATTGCTACTGCATAACTTTAATTTTGTAATTGTTACAAATTGTAATACAATATCTGATATGCAGGATATCTTGTATGTGAGTCAGATGAAAAGGCATTTGACCCCCAAAGGTTCACAACCCACATTGAGAATCACTGATCTAAAATCAACGGTCTGGATATTTCAATAAACATGGAAAAACTGAAAGCATTTCCTCTCAAATGTGGAAAAGAAATTAGAGAAATTAGAGAAAACAGCAGTAGAAGAAAAGGCACTTTCCATGCTCATAGACAGGCAGAATTATGTTGTGACCTTGATTGTATCTAGACTCCATGTAAGACAATGCCTTTTTTCCATGTAAGATGACAATTTATTGTTAAATAAATTGAATTATACCTATCTCTGCTTTGCTTACAAATGAATGAGACTCAGACCACAATTTATTTACTTAGCTTTTGCACAATTACTGGGAAATTACCCCTAAACCTATTTTTCTAATATGCTAGACTGTCTACTTCCCAGATGCATTACTCGAGTACTTGTTTGTGTCTTCTTGAGTTATTTCTGCTCTATCAGCCTGTCCTCAGGGCACATGCTTCTGGCTCATTATATCTAATGGAGACCTCTTGTTCCCCTGTCTCCTTCCTCCTTCATTCTTTCTCTCTACTCCTCCTGTAGTCCCTACATGCCCCCAAGCCTGGTAACTCAACCCTGATGTCTTCTATTCTCCCTAGTAATTGGCTGTTGCCAGTTTTATTTAACCAATAGTTTTAAATTGTGGAGCAAGGTTTACACAACAAAGGCTGGCATATGTGAGAATTTGCTCATCTTGAAGCAGCCAGATCTTGGAGTACAGAATTTGGCATTTGAATATATAGGAGCACCAGACCAACCCCATCACAATATGCTTTGTTTTACCATATAGCTTTTAGAGGTGTAGCACTATCTGCTGTGTGGATTATATTATAGCAATTGAGGTTGAGAAATTCCATGTGAGCGACAATGTAGTTTCCTTAAATATTAAGTGGAATTAAGAAGTATTGAAATAGCAAAATAAACTTTCTGAAGTTATTTCTTCTTGTCTGAGAAAATACAATGTTTTAAGTTCTTAAAAACCCAAATGTGTTTATTTGAGGAAAGAAATTATTTATTTCTTAGTATTAATTGATTCAAATATATATGTTAACATGTCTGTGGTGAAAAGCAGTGAAGATCATTTGGACCCATGGTCTGTCGATGTGGTTGAATTGCCTTTGCTTACCTCCAAAATAGTAAGTGGCGCCCAAATGAATCCCCACAGACATCAGAGTCTGAGCAGAGGAGTCTCCATCTACCACGAGGCTTAGGTAGCTACCCTCAGCAGACAAGAAAACTGAGTGCCACAGCCCATCGTTCAGTACAGCACCTAGAAAAATAACTAGTTACAGACATCTAAATTTTGAAATGTATAACCACTAATTCAGATCACTGAAAAAGTCAGAGCAGAGCATGATTTCTGTGTAGATATATTACTGAGGAAAACAAATTAACCATTTTCTGTAATGAAATGAATCCATTTATTATGGCAACACATGAAGAAAACATTACCTCCTCTAAAGAATCCCTTGCAGTAAATGTTGATCATGTGCTAGAGCCTCACCTTAAAATTAAGTATTCAAATATATATCAAAAGTCCTTACCAGTGGAATTCAAAATGCAATTTAGTTTAGTCCTCAAATGGAAAATTTACTGGTTTCACTTAATCTATCAAAAGAAATTATTTTAAAGAGTTAGAGGAATTAACTGAGCCGATGGCAATTGTGACAAGTTTTGAATGAGAGAGAAAGATCACTGGGCTTCCCATGCAGGAGGTGGCATTCAGGCAAGCATTGTGACTCTTTCCATCCAAGCTGTTTCAGAGTTGTCAATTATAGGAAACTGACAGCTAGGCAAAAATTAAATTTTTTTGTCCATACAAATGCAAATTATTAAGCTTATAAGATACAATTTCGGAACTGATTTATATCTGTCCATATATTCATTTTTGCATTACTTATCTTTCAATATGTATGCATGATACCTTGACTTATCCTTTTAATTGATTGTGACATCTTACTCATTTAGTCATTAATTAATAAGGCCTATTCATCTACTAAATAATAATGTATGTTCAAGTCTTAATGAAAATATTACAATGATAGGTTTGACTTACTTTAAAATATCCTTATTTGTTCTTTTATTTATTTTTTAAGATATGTGTGTGTGTGTGTGTGTGTGTGTGTGTGTAGTCTACTATCCCTGTGTGGGTTGTAGAGTCCAGAAACTGGGGTTATGTGCAATTGTAAACCCTTTCTCACGAGTGTTGAGAAACAAACTCCAGTCCTCTGGAGAAATAGCAAGAGCTCTTTATAGCTGAGCCATTTCTCCAGTTCACTCTTATAATTTATACTAAAGTTTCATATTTATACAGATTCAGTAGAATTTATAAACATTTTAATTAGAAATTAAGTGAATTAATACATGGTTTATAGAATAGATATTATTTTAAACTTGTTTTCATATGAACTTTTGTCAAGAACTACAGCATTTTACATTCAGAGGCAAAATATCACCTTCTCAAAGCTATGAACTAAAGCAAAGTATTAGTTGATTTAGGATATTTTATTAGTTTTAATTATAGTTACCGTGTAAACCAGAACTGCAGAAAAATACTTGCTCAGCACTACATGGCATCAAAAATACAACAAGAAAAAAAACCTACAACAGTTGTCAACTTAACCAACTTGAGAGATGCCCATGAATGGTGAGGTGAACCTCTTGTTATATCTTTGAGGTCATTTCTGGGGAGGACTGACATGTAAGACACTGGTGGGAGACTCTGTGAAAGTGGGTGACATGATTAGTGAGCTGAAAGTCAACAAGCAAGATAAAAACCGAGGAAGCTAGTCCATACATTAGAGTTCCATCTTGTAGAACGAGTGTTTCTGTTTCTTGCTGCCCTCACCCCTCCATATCAGGCTATTGATTCTTACATCTTTCAACACGCACTCAGTGTCAGTAACCCTCCAGGAAGCTTCTGTGTCCTCGTGAGAGGGATTGTTGACACTTTCAGTTTCTTAGACAGGAGAGCTACCTGGTTTCTGTTTCTCCAGGGTACATAAAGCATTTTTTGATCATCTAGCTTCTATCATTTCAGCCATTCCAGTAAATTTGTTTTTATAATACATACATATATTGGTTCTGTTCCACTAGAGATCTCTGAGTAACACACAGGCTGACTGGGAAAATGAGTCAAATGACAATCAGTAAAAGAACAATGCTTCTTGGACTTTGTTGTCACCTTTCAGGACAAAGTGATGGTTACCCATCATCTACTGTGTTACAGAATATCTCCCTACCAAAAATAAAATACTTTGTTAAGTAGTTAAGAAGAAGAAAGTGATTATCTCTATGTTTTGCCTAATTTATGAAGTTCCCCTGTATTTCTTCTGGATTGAGGTTGGGTTAGTCAGAAAACTGAGCCTAAGGATATTATATACATCTTTAGATATATTGGGATTTTATCTTCAGACACGTGCATTTTTTTTATCTGAACATTTTGGGGTCAAAAGATTACTATTTATTGACTGCATATCACACATATAAATAGTCTTGAGTAGTCTGAAGAGGAGAGATTAAACCCATGTCTTCAAAATGAAATATCTTATTCCATCCTTTACTGATCCTACAGAATGATTCTAAGTTCTCTTGGCTGTTTGTGAGGTTTAGGGATAAATATTACCTGTTGTGATGTTCTTCAAGGGTTGACCTGACTCAGAGAGGCTCAGTATGAGTTTTCCATTCTTAAGAAACAGGATCAAACTTCCTGAACCATGCCCCAGTTGGCTAAAAAACACATGTCCTGCCTTGTTCCACGTTCGAAGCTGAAAAGTGAGGGACATTTTATCTTCTCTTAAACTGCCTGGCAAAGCCAGGTAACTCCCAGAACTCAGAAAAGTCACTGGAACTGTCTGTGGTTGTGGGCACGTGAAGGGCACATTTCCCTATAAATAAAACAAAAGCATAGGTGAAGAGCCTTGTAGTAGTGAGTCTGCCCCATTAAAAATAGAGTTGGTAAAGATATACACAGATTCTTCTATCCTAGATTTTACAAAGTACCCAGATTTGTACATTATAAAGTTTAAATTGATTACATTTATCTTTCAGTGCAAGCACTATTATTATCAGGTCAAACCAATACTAAAGCTTTTTTGGGGGATGTGGGGGTGAAATTCTTCACTTTCTAGTTGTCAGGATTGCAAAGGCATTCAATGTGTGCTAATTCAGCAAGAGTTTGTCCTGTTGTTTATTTTTCCCCCAGTCTCTCTGCTAGGCTTGAGGCTCTAAGAAGAAGCAGGACATCTCACTCAGACTATCCTTCTGAGTAGCATGTTTTCTTTAAATTGTATTCCTCCAAATCTGCTCTATAGCAGCTCCACCGCTTCATGGGTCCTGCCACTAATCAAAGGGCTAATTAAATCTTTAGCAATGCTTATTAGAAATTTCTGTTACATTTTTTTCTAGTGTTTGGAAATTTTCTGATGATTTGCACATGTACTGGGACCTTCCTGGGATCTCTGCTTTCTTCTACATTATTCCTATCCAACCACATGCTGTTTCTAACACAGTAGCTTTTTGGCATCTTGTAATATCTAGGTAGCATGGGCCACATTTTTTTGTTTTATTGTATATTTGCTTTTTATTTTAATTTTAGGTGGACAAAAAGGATACTACTGTGGTATTTACTCATACTATGAATTTCAGTTTCAGAATAAAAAACTTCAGCAGTTCTGATTCTAAGTGGGGTCATCTTTGAACTGTTTCTACCAATAGACTAAATGTGACTTTAGAGAAAAAGCTTCATGTAAGATAGATGAGCTCGGGTTAGGATAGTGGTTCCATCCTGCTGAATAGTTAAGTCACCAGCAGACCTAAAATCCTTGACCAGACCAATTTAACCCTAATCTCCAGAGGTATATTTGGGACATGGTTTCATTAATTTTCTGTCTCTTTAAGATAAAGACAAGATCCAAAACTTAAAATCCTTTTAAAGACAGAATTATATATAAAAATTTTTGTCCTAATGTATTTTGGTGACTAATATTATATGAGTTTTTATTTTTAAATGTTGCTTAATGAATATTATAATTATTATAATTGTTCATATGCATAACTATAAGAAATTCAGTTTTAGGGGGTTTTTTTGTTTTTGTTTTATTCTTTTGTTTTGTTTTTTTAATCCTGCTGTGGGATGGTGAGATGGCTCAGTGATTAAGGGCATTTATCAACAAGCACAGTTACCTGAGTTTAATCTCTGGAACATGGGGAAGAGAATCAATTCTTTCAAGTTTTACACACACACACACACACACACACACACACTCACAAAGAGAGTAAATATTTAAAATTCTGTTATGAAAAATTATTTGCTATGATGAATTAAATGTGAAAAGATTTTTCCATAGTATAAATTTTATCATTTGACTCTTAATGTTTAATCTTTTAAATTAGTTGCAGGTATTTTGACTGTATGAATTGAGTTTGAAATGATTGAAGCCATTTTGAGTTGTAACAGTTATGATCTACCTAGAGTAAACTTGAATAACTCCTAGCAAGCTATACATATACAAAGCTATTACAGTAGTACATACAACTGTACACAGAGCTGTACACACAACATTGATGTTCAGAGTGTGCCTGTTTCTTTGATACTACATTAAGATTAATAAAGTATATCCTAACAAGGATAAGATCCCTCTGTTCTAACCAGTATATGATCCTCTTTTTCTGACTTAAGTTTCACTTGAGTCTCACCCCTGCCCATAACCATGTTTCTGTCAACATGTCTCCCAATAAATTGTATTCTGTCAAATCCAGGATCTGATTTTTCTTTGACTTCATAGACCCGTGGATCTGATTCTTAGTCACTGGATCTTAATTGTGGTGGATGCACAATTGTGGTGTGTTAGTCTCATTGTTCAGCTTGGTAGCTGTCTGGTGTAACAAACATGATCATTGGATGAATGATAACTCATTGAATAAATCAATTCTAGTAACTAATTTTTCCAAATTGTGAAATGTTTTCCTTTTAAATATTGAAGTAAATGTCTTTCTATTTTCATAACAAATACATGAAACTGGATAATTCTCTGACTAGAATTCTTATATCTAACATTTATAGTCTCTTGTGCATCTTGGAAAGAATTATCTTTTTGTCTGTTTTTGTGTAAAACTCACACCTCTCTACATAATGTATTTAGTAATCACTATTTTCTCAGCAATATTAAGGACTGATGAAACATTAAGATAATTGTAGTTCTGATTGTCTATAACCAATAACACTGTCAATAAATCCATTAATAATTCAGAATAATAGAACCTTTTTATAGAAATGGTGTGTGATGGTTTGTATAGGCTCAGCCCAGGGAGTGTCACTATTAGAAGTTGTGGCCCTATTGGAGTAGGTGTGTCACTATGGGTATGGGCTTTAAGACCCTCATCTTAGCTGCCTGGAAGTCAGTATCTGCTAGCAGCCTTCGGATGAAGATGTAGAACTCTCAACTCCTCCTGCATCATGCTTGTCTTGACACTGCCATGTTTCCACCATGATGTTAATGAACTGAACCTCTGAACCTGTAAGCCAGCCCCAATTAAATGTTGTCCGTATAAGAGATGCCTTGGTCATGGTGTCTGTTCACAGCAGTAAGACCCTAAGACATGGTATTTATTTCCCGCTTATTTTTTCATCCCATTTCCTTTGGTGAAAATACTTCAGGATAGAGATTTTAGGTTATAGGAGGTGTTCTGTTTTTCACCAGAGATTAGAAAATAAAAGATGGATTTAGGTTCACCAAGTGTTGCATGAGGAATCTTGACATGGATGCCCACTGGCGAAATGTTTCATTGTGGGTAGTTTCTCAGAACAGTACTTTCAGAGAAGCTAACATCACTAACTCATTGTCTTCTTTCTTCCTTCACTGGGGAAACACTTTAAATTTCATTTTTACTGGACAGGAGCTTTGGGTAGATGAGAGATCCATTTATCTCTTCCCTTCTCCATTTATCTATCTATCTATCTATCTATCTATCTATCTATCTATCTACCTATCATCTATCTCTATCTCTTTACTGTCTTTCTCATCTCTCCATATATCTATCATCTATATTTACCATTCTTTATATGTAATCTCTCTGCCTACTATCTCTCTTTCCCTCTTTCTCATCTATCCACAGATACTTGTCATCTCTATATTTATCGTCCTTCCCCTATCTATCTATCTATCTATCTATCTATCTATCTATCAAGTTTATAGTGTTGTGTATGTAGAGGCCAAAAACTGTCAACACCAACTTTCTTAATTGTTCTCCACTGAATTATTTTAAAGATATGGTTTTTTAACTGAACTAAAAACTCACAAAGTTTGCTATACTGGTCTGGTCATTAAGCTCCTACCTTCCCCACTCTGGGGTTACAGATAGGCAGTACTGTGCCCAACTTTTTACCTGTATCAATCAATCTTGGGTTCTCATGCCTCATTGTTACTGAGACATCTACCAGCCTCTTTATTTACTTTTAAAATCTTATTTACTTATTTTACTATTTAGTTGTATGTGTATATGTGAGCAAACATGTGCCATGGTGACATGTGTGTAGATGTCAGGGAACAACCTGAAAGAGTTAGCTCACTCTTACCATATGGGTTGCAGGATCAAACTCATGCTTGTGTAACCAGTGTCTTTATCAGCCAAGACATTTTGCTGGCCCGTTGGTTACTTTTAATCTTGTCCCATGTATCTACTGTGTGTAGAGCCATATCATTCTTTCCTTGTTTTGTAATTCATTCAATTTCCCCAAATGTATAACCTTTCATGCTTCTCAATGATGTTTGTCATTTGGGTTATCTCAGTACATTGCTAGTGGTATTCAAGTTTCAGGCTTATCTTTTTATTTATTTTCCCCTTTAGCACGTAGGTTTCATGGACTCCATGGTTTTTCTAACTCTTATCATTTACTCTCCCAATAATACACTTATCTTATGGCCTGTCTATCTACAGCCAGAGATATCTTCAGAGTTTTGACCTGTAACCCATATACCAACAGGAAATAAAGCACTTAAAAAGTACAGTGTGGTTTTAATATTTATTGGTACTAAGTAAGAGCCTTACTTATAATTTGAAACTCAGGTATTTTTAAAATTTTAAACATGTAGAGAAGTTTGTAAACTTAGTATGTGGAAGCATTTCTAGGAGATTAGGGAATAGGCCATTAGGGATTTTCATTGCAAAATAATTGGGCTCCTGAGAATAAAAATTCCCTAAACTCAGAAGCCATGTGAATTCTACATGCAAAAATACACTATTTTAATTCATATTAAAATGAAACAATTGAATTTCATAAAGGAAATATTCTCCTAATTATTTTCCTCTTTTTCTCTCTCTCTTTAAAGATTAGTTAGACATACATATGTGTGTGTGTGTGTGTGTGTGTGTGTCTATACATATGGATGTGCACATGAGAGCAGGTGCCTGTGGAGGCAAGAAGCATTAATCCTTTGGTGTTGAAGTTACAGATGGCTGGCTGTAAGCCATCCAACATGGGTGCTGGGGACAAAGCTTGGATCTTCTATGAGAGCAGTATGTGATATTAACCACTAAGAAATCTCTACAGCCCCACTTTCTAAATTTTACACATGACAAAATTGCTATATTACATAGTAGCTATTTAAAAATATGAGCTGATTTTTTTAAAAAAGTATTGTATTAGACAAAGCTCTAAAAAGCATCAATCTCCTTATACTGGCTCCTTTTATGTCAACTCGGCACAAGCTAGAGTCATCTGAGAGAAGGAGTCTCAGTTGAGGAAATGCCTCTATAAGCTTGAGCTGCAGACAACTGTGTAGGGAATTTTCTTAATTAGTGATTGATATGGAAGAGCCCAGATCATTGTGCATGGGGCCACCATTGAGCTGGTAGTCCTGGATTCTATAAGAAATCAGGCTGAGCAAGCCAATACTCAACACCCACCTATGGCCTCTACATTAATTTCTGCCTCCATGTTCCTACCTGACTTCCTTTAATGATGAACAGTGATACTGAAGTGCAAGCCAAATAAACCTTTTGGTCATGGTGTTTCATTCCTCTCTCTCTCTCTCTCTCTCTCTCTCTCTCTCTCTCTCTCTCTC